>VZSF01000884.1:357096-482584 GCA_013398295.1 Chionis minor
TTTTCATTTTAAATACCTTCCCATCAAATGTTAACCAACTTTGCACACGCTCTGGCTTTAACATACCCAGTAGAGAAAGGCAAGTTAACTGGCATCAAAACCAACCTGTGTTAAGGTATCATCTTTTTTTTTTTTTTGAAAGAGAACTTGGGTATGAAAGCTGGGATGTGCCAATCGGAACACTGTAATTTCTAAGGCACGCTCACATCATCCGCGATCCTGAACAAATACAGAGCACGAGGTGGAGCGAGCAAAGGGGAGGAACAGAGCAAATCCCTCGCTTTGCTCCAAGATGTAAACCATGAAAATTTATAATTAAAAAAAAGTTCGTAACATACAGTTCCCAAACTGAAATACTTTCAGCAGCAAAAAGCAGGTTTCTCACAAGTAAAAGCAGGGAACTCTGTTGGAGTTTAAATTTAAGGAGGATTTTCCACATCCAAATGTCAGACTCAAAACTAAGTGGGTTCAGTCCGTGTTCTCTGACCGTTGCCCTTCATTCAGTCTCCTGAGAGATGCTCTGACATATTTAAGGCGTGCTTTTACAAATTGTTCTATATATCACAGCTTCAGCATCCGCAAGGTCTTCCAGTATCTGTTTTCTAGCTCGTCTCCTTTACTCCCCTGCTTCACAGACAATAAAGAACAGTCATGAACGTTTAACAGCCAAGATAAGCTAATAAATACAGCCCTAAATATTATCGCCCCTACAAACAAGAGTGAGAGAGTAATTTCGCCTAAACAAAAAAATCTCTTTAAACCAGAGTGCTTTTTATTAAGCCAGCAAGTGACAGCACAAAAGGCACCTCAGCCAAACGCTACAGTCAGGCTTGGAGGAGAACCAGCAAGACTCATTTGCTTAGTTGAGCAGTCAGTAAAATGGATTTACTCGCCGGTCCGGTGCATGTTTTTCTCATTATCTGCTCACCTTGAAAAGCTGCTGGATAACCCCCTTCACACCTCCACCCCCTTTCCTGCAGCCCCCTTCCCATTTTCTGCTCAGCTCTAGCCCCATTTCAGGTCCACAGCCGCCAACTTCTTCCAAGAGACAGTGTCCAGTTAGCGCTTAAACCAAAGCAGCTGTAGACCTTGCTGTGCACGCAAGGGCAATTTATGACCCAATCTTTGGCCGCATTCAAGCAGTGGAAAAGCTTGCAGAAAATGAAAGCTAATACAAAACCCCACCACCACCTCAAGACGTTCCCTCCTCTGTTCTCATCACAGTGAATTAATGTTTTTCTCTAGCCTGAACCGAGAAGATCAGATGTGCCTATAGAGGTGGTTAAAGTGAAGATGTCTGCCAAGGATCAGATTATTACTTATATCCAGCGTCTGAATTCACAAGATGCTTCTCTCTTTCTGTTCTTCCCTCCCTTTCCTACTTGTTACACACACATGAACTTGGCCGGGCTAACTCTTCCTTTCCCCTTCTTCTCACGGGGTGTTGTAACTCAGTGTCTCCTTTCCATAGTTCCACCATACAGAGCTTTGAATAATTTAGGTGGGAAAAGACCTTTAAGATCATCCAGTCCAACCATTGACCCTTCTCTACCACATCCGCCACTAAACCATGTCTCTAAGCAACTTGCACAGGCCATTCCTGTAGTTTATTTATATATATATACACACACACATAAAAATCTCTCTTCTAGATTTACCACATAGCATTTAGAGACATATGCGTACCCTGCACAAAACCTTATTTGTCCGCAAAGCCAACAAAATACGACACATTTGCAACTGACACATCAAGCCTTTTTGAAAGCTAAAAGAAAAGGAAAAGAGGCAGAAAACGGGAAAAATTAAACACTTCTTTAAACTCCCCTTCCTACTTCAATCAAACATCCCTAAGAAGCTTTAACCCAAGATGAAATGTGGCACACATGAATTTCAGGAAGATTAGCGTCTTTTGTGGGAATTTGGTTGTCAAGTGTGAAATCAGACTTCTGATTGAAAGGTAACTTTGAACTCCGCTCAGGAGAAGCTACAGCCAGTCCATAATAAGGTACATTATTATTCTAACCTTGAACAAGGCATGCTCATACATTCCAGAGATAGGCAAATTCTTTCTAGGCGTCATGGGACGCTTTTAATTTCGAAGGCCATTTAAATGCATTTACATTTTTTAAACTCTGGCCGTAACTAAAGGGTTATTGTTCATTTCCAGTCTGTCAGATGTAGATTCTGCATGTCCCGCATGTGCCATACTTGGAACATTTTGTTCTTGTTTCCTGCTCTCACTCATCACAGAAACAGATGAGAATCACACATTATTGCTTCAGAATATGAAAAGTAAATGCAGAGAGGGGTTAATTTATACCTTCCACAAGAGATTTGGGACTGTTATTATGAAACATCCTGAGTGTTAATAATATTTTTCTTTTTATTTGCTTTGTTTCTCTGAGCATAGCTGTAGAAAGAATAAAAAATAACCTTGGGCATTGTAGGAAATACACTGCAATCCACAAGTAATTCATAATGCAGTTCTGCTAAGGGCCCTGTGACTAGAGCATCTCAGCATATTTCAGGAACAGGGAAAAGAAAGCGAGCAGCCTCCCCACAACAAAAATGTCAATACTTGTTGAGCCATAATTAGCAGGCTCCTGCCTGTAGGGACAGGCTTGTCCCTCTTCAACGCGACAAGAGGGATATGTTCATTCTACCAAATTAAAAGGGAATAGCTTGCTATTAACAAGCTGTGTCAGAATTTGTCTTAATGGTCACAAACATACCAAATCAAATGAAAAAAGAGAGACAGTTGGGCCGCCTTCTTCATTCAGGGGCCCATTAACCAGCCAGGAGAAAGTAAAGAACCGTTTTCCCGCATGTAAGTGAATGTCACAGGACAAGGGAGGGACCGGACGCTGGTGCCTGTAGCAAGGACCACCGGAATGCCATCCCGGCGGCATCCCAGCCAGAGCTGCCCAGCCATGCAGTATCATCGCGGGACAAAGTCATTAGCTTCTGCCTGGGCAAGATGGGAGTATCTCTTTATTCAGAAAAATACTTGCATCCCACGCAGGCTGGGCATCATATACACTTCTGTTTTCTTCCTGCCACAGCACGTATTAAGGTTCAACACAAGCAATACACATTTGTTTTGAAAGACGGCGCGCGACAAAGGTGCCTGTATCTACAGCACAGTCGCCCCTTCCCCTAAAGATACTCCCTTCTGCAACCAGAAGCCCTGTAAGCACTGATAACAAGATAGAAATATTCAAATACAAACAGAAAAGTTGAAGCCACTTTTATCTCCCACCTCTAGGTGCACGACTAAATCCGCTCCAGCCTAGCTCAGCCTTTTGAATCTATTTTTCCCCCCTTTGTAAACCATTCTTTTCTCCTTCATCCCACATGGCTACCCCAGCTGCAAAGAGCTGGTACTGGAAAAATATTACCCCATGGAAACTCAAACCTTCAGCAACATATTTAGAAACTAATTAGCTTGAAACGTAAAGCATGAAGAAAATATTTCAAGGATAACATCTCTTTTCTTTCTTCCGTGACATTTTCCTTCTTTATAGAAGTTGATACTCCAACACCGTGCGTTTTGGTACTTTATCAGAATTACTTCCCAGCAAGTTAGGCGATGGCAGAAATAGTAATAAATTACTGTGTGTCAACAGAAGGGTTATTGGGTAAAGGGGAAAAGAATCTGTTACCTTCAAGCACACACCATACAATAATTTATTAAAGTGTCAGGAGCAAGCCTTTAAGGTAAAAATGAGCTGACTCAGAATTCTCTGATTATTGAAAATGAATCCTTAATAGAAGTAAATGGACAAGAACAAAATTTCCTTGCTGTGTTGGCCATTCAAAATTAATTGGAAAGTGGCTGATTTGAGAATATTATATCCTCTAGTGAACTGAAAATGCTGTATTTTTTTTTCTCCTCTGAAACCAAGAGTGGAGAATTAAATTAACTCTGAGGTTTGTTTGCTCAGAGTAGGCCACCAAAATGGATTAATTAATCATCATTTATGAATACTCCATAACATAGAGCAGTCAGCTCTTCATAAAACTGCTAAAATAGCAACATGACAGTAGAGCAGTTATAAAAACAAATGATAAATCACCTGCATCTCCAATCTATATCAACTTGCCTGGCATTTCTTTCTTTGCAGTCTGAAAGAAAGTATTCTGGTGAAAACTCTTATTCAGTGTTTATAAGCGGGCTCAGTTTAAACAGGGTGATTTACAGCTGCTCTACAACTCCGTGTGCTGTGCAGGGTCCTGGGCAGTAATTTCCATAGGGAATGTCAGTATTGCTCTAAGAGACTTTACCTTCCTCTACCCAGAGACTACGAAGTGCCGCACTAACGATAATAGACATAATTCATTCCACCATTCGAAACACTATTAGAAGCAGATCTTATTTAAGCATGTCTGTAAAGAGAAATGGCAGAGAAACTGTCATTTATGGACGCTTATCCAAACTCATAATCATTTTGGCAATTGTTTGCCACTAGCAGATACGAGAGCACGTTTTTACCAAAGGTCGGCCGGCTCAGAGGATTACGTCTTAACTTGTTGATGGGAAGGGTAAACAGAGGAAAAGGATTGAAGAGCCCGTGAAAAATAAAATAAAATAAAAGCAATGTCACTAGGTCAGGCTACTCTTGAACTTACTGAAGTCCTGTTGAAGAGAATAGAGCAGTTTGCACCTTGGCCCGGTGTACTGAACTGTCATCTGTGAAATACTGGGCTTCCTTTACGGGTCGTTTCACCAACCTTAAAGTCCCCGTTGGCTTCGGGACTAGTTTCATCCCGCCTAGAAATAGCGTCTTCCCTAGAACCTGCCAGCATAGCCGGGGGACATCTCCGAGCTGCGAGATGACAAAATTTAACCCCGGGTCATTGCAGGGGAGAGAAATGTGACAGAGCGTTCCCTGGCGCCCAGCAGCATCCGCGCAGCGAGACTGGAGTCAAGCACACAGCTTGGCTCAAAGGCAGCGTTCATAAATATTTATCACCGCCGTGATTAGCTGTTTGGCAGCCGGGCCGCTGCTGGCTGCCCTGGTTGAATGCTGTCTAGCTGTTTACACAGGTTCCCCAGTGGCAGAGTCTCCTCCTCTTCCCCGGGAATGGAAGCCGTGCAGGTTCTACATGCGCAGAGCAAACTCTCCTCTTAATTATATCTCATCGTATCCTCCGCGGTCCCCATAACTGAGGTTTAATGTTGCTTGAAACATAAGCATCGTATTTAGATTTCTTCAAAGTAATCAGAGCGCTGTTTATTTCCATTAAAATAAAAAAGCAAACAGACATTTTCTGACTATTTTCCACTCACACAAGTAAGAGGGCCCATAAGATATCTTGGAAATTCTGGAAAAGTAATTAGTTTTGCTGCAGGGATATTTAATCTATGCTAAAAAGTGATCCCTCCTGGCTTATCCGTTTTATCTACGTGCTACTAAAACATGTCATTATTTAATTAGATATAAGGCATTTGTAAACAAGCACGCACAAATAAGAAAGCAAAGCTGACCCTTCTCGAGGAATAAGGCCAAGCAGTGGGAAGACTTGGTGAGGGCAGAAGCAGCAAAGCCACAGGCTGGGTGATGTTTGTGGCTCCAGCCTGAGCACTCAGACATCTTCCGTCCTCTCCCCATACACCTGTGCACAAAGCCGAGCAAAACATTTTCACCCCCACCCATTCCTGCACTTTATTTAACTGGTGGGTTTTGATGTCCCTCACAACCCTTGCCGGGATGTCCCTTGTCCTCTATAGCCCCGCTCCATGGTGCAGAGCAGAGTTTGCGACGTACCTGGCTGCGCACAGTCCCTCTCACCTGGGCAATGCTGGCTAAGAAATAGCAGCAGGAGCTCCACGGATGCAGTCAGGTACCCCCAACTTCCCGCAGATGAGCGGGCAATATCCCGGAGAGAGGAACTGCCCACCTCCCTATCTCCACAGGCTTCGGCTGGGCTGTCCCCACCTCCTGCCCAAGCATCCTCTGCCAGGGAGAAGTCAAGGTACATAAGCCGATGGCCGTTGCTTTCTTAAGCTGCAATGTTCAACCCGCAAATGTGGGGCTTTCCTCCGTCCCCAGCCCACTCTCCTGCACAAAGAGCAGGGCTGACCCGTGGCTCTTTTCCTCCGTCCTCATGGCTGCTGGGCAGCACTAACTAGCACCATCCCCCTGCTATCCCCATGGAGAGGTTCAGATCCAGCCTTCACCTGGGCCTGAGATTCGGCAAGATGATGCAGTGCCAAGCATCCATAAGATGCCAACAGCCATAAGATGTATTGCAAGTGCCCAGTGTCACTCCCTTCCAGTTGGTGTATCTCTTCCTTCTTGGACCTTAGAAACTCTATTTTAGAGTAACATTTCCATAGAATAGCTTGGGTTGGAAAAGACCTGACCTTTAAGGTCATCGAGTCCAACCACCAACCCAGCACTACCAAACCCACCACTAACCCACGTCCCTCAGCACCACATCTACACATCTTTTAAATACCTCCAGGGATAGGGGCTCCACCACTGCCCTGGGCAGCCTGTTCCAATGCTTGATAACCCCTTTGGTGAAGAAGTTTTTCCTAATATCCAATCTAAACCTCCCCTGGTGCAACACGAGGCCATTTTCTCTTGTCCTATCATTTGTTCCTTGGGAGAAGAGACTGACCCCCCCCTTGGCTACAGTCTTTCAGGCAGGTGTAGAGAGCAAGAAGGTCTCCCCTCAGCTGCCTCTTCTCCAGACTGAACAACCCCAGTTCCCTCAGCTGCTCCTCACAAGACTTGTGCTCTAAACCGTTTCACCAGCTCCGTTGCCCTTCTCTGGACAAACTTCAGCACCTCAATGTCTTTCTTGTAGTGAGGGGCCCAAATTAATGCTGTCATCATTTCACTTCCACAGACCCAAAAGGAAAAAAAAAATAATCATACTTTGCCGATGCATACAGGGGAAGCACAGCGTATTATTTAGAATAATCTTTGTATTTTTTCACGTTGTGAGAAACACAAGCCGTGTAAGATGGTGCTGCCTACGGCACTGCAGAGGACCTTGGGCTAGCACTGGCCCATGGTGGTCATTCACCCATCAGCTCAGGCCAGCCTTCCTGCTGTGAGGACAACATTTGTGACATTAAAAAGAGTAAGGGAGAATTATCATCATTTCAGTGCAGTAATAGAGAAAGCTTCATGATTTTCTATAGATGCAGCCAGAGCTGGATGTAATTCGGTATCATAAACCGATGCCAAGGAATACTCACATTCTTCATTGGCACAAAATAATTGAAGCTGAACTGATTTTTATCTGCAGAGGATTATGAGTAAAGAGGTCAACAGCCTCAACCAGTATTTTGACGGCTGCTTGGCAGAATTAACAAGGAACACACAACATATCCCATCAAGGAGAAGGGTTATTGATAGCTACCTCCTGACACAAACTCCTGTGATCGTCTTTGAAAACCAGTACCAAAACCATCTGAGACTCCTCAGAGCTGTATCTTTGATGATACTTTTATTAATCTGTCAGACACGGTCTGTGTACTTCAGACAATAGCACCCAAATCAGTTTTCATCTGGTTCATTTGTGTAATTTGAAAGTGGGTTTATTCTTGAGTCTGAACTGAACAGACTTTTTAGAGGAAGTTTCTAGTCTAAGGAAGTCTTTTCAATGAGAAAACACAGAAGGCAACAAAACAAGTTCCCACATCGTGAATTTCACTTAAAGAAAGTATTTGCTTACAACAGGAGGATTGAATTGCTCTAGACTTCAGCAAAGATTTCCCGGGCCCCACAGATGTAAGCAGTAACACCGCATTTGCGCAGAATTCATTAAACTTTGGCCACAATTAGATGTACGGCTGATCACTTATACAAGTGTGACAAATGAACAGACATAAAAAAATCCATTTAGTTTTTCTGCCCTAATGCAGCTATGCACTGATTGCATAAAGTCATCAAGAGCAGCAGTTATTTTTCCACAGGCTCTGAAAGCATGCCCTAAGTAAAAAAAGAAATTCCTTTTTTTTTTTTTAATTGCAGGCTTTAAAAACCCCACAAACTAATGGAGTAGAACCTCCTAACTAGCTTTCTTCACCTAGAACCTGTGGTAGGGGTATCAAAGATGTATGTAACATGGGAAACAGTTGCTGTGTTGAAATGTGGTCATGATTTAGCCTTCATTTTAGAAGCGAGCCTTGGGTAGATATTAGAAAATAAAAATAAAACCAAACATAGCAACTTTAATCTCACGGGGAAAGGAACAAGGCACAGGATTTTTCTGTCAATAATAAAGAATTCATTTAATCATACCAACTAAATAATGCAGAAGTCGAAAGCGTTCCTGGGTAAATGAGAAACAATTTTGCTCTTTGAATAGGGGATGTTAAAACACCACAGACACACCACAGCATTTGTACGGCTGTCCCAAGGCCACCTCCTGCCACTGACGGACAGCGGCTTCCCCTCCCAGCGCCCGGAGCGCTTTGGGTGGAATACAGACGCTGTAATGAATATGGGCACGGGAAATAAAGCACCATTCAATGGGTTTGTTTCCCCTTCAGTCAAAGGCAAAAATGTCTCTTTCCAAACCCTGCCTCTGTTGCTTTCTTTAGAGATAGCGTGTTTGGAAAATATTTGATTATCCTGTCAAGAATGCTAAAACACAGAAAGATGTGCGGAGGGGAAATAGAGTAAAAGTAAAAAAAAAAAAAGGCGATTTTCAGGCATATAAATGATTTTGCTTCAGTAGCAGGAGGGTCATGAATATGAATAGTGCTGAATTCTAGAGAAACAATTTGTCATTATTAAAATTAGTGCTTTGTCAACACAAAATATCTCCCTCCCAGCTTCCTCTTTGTGCTGCTGCACAAACAGCTGCATTAAGGGCCCGAGTGTTCTGGGATTCATTATCAGCGAATGGGGCTCTGGCTCATAAGGTACAAGAAAAGTCCGTAATCCATAATAGGAGGCTGTCAGGATGTGAAATATATTAAACACTCCAGCCTGAAAGAGGTATTTCTGTGGTCAGCCTAGCATAGAGCTACTTGGTATTAGTAAATGGACACTTGACAGTTTTGCATTTCTCAGCCGTGACATCCCATTTACACATTCAGAAATACAACCTGCTGCCATCTAGATCCAATTATGGGAGTTTGCTCTTGGAACAACCGTACAGCATTCTCGGAGCACAATGGGAAAAGACGGAATAGCAAAATTCATTTTTCTGGGAAACACTCACGCAAGAGAGAAGCAGAGAAGAGCAGTAAATACGCGTATTTCTCCGAGAACAGGGTGCCTGCACCATGTATTTCCCAACACGTCTCTGCTTGGCACGGGGTTGAGCTATACCCCCGGTTTATTTTGCATGCATTAATTCCTCCCTTCTTGCAAATTCTATTGAAGAAGTGCAGAAGCAAGGAAAAAAGTTGCCAAAGACAGTGAACAACAAGTTCCTCTTAGAGGAACAGGATTCACACGCGAGACCTATCTCTGGTCCTGGGCTTTCCAGCAATGGGGCAGGGCCAAAGGACGAGGCGCAGGAAAGGACCTAAAAGGGAATGTTAATCCTATTTAATTGTCAAATGGCTGAGAGCATGACGCGGAGCATGTTTAAACAGAAGTTTTTTAATTGATTTTTTTCATTGCCAGTGCTAGATCAACAGATAGGTATAGTTTCAAATGCCAACATAAAGGCATCGGCCGATATTTGACTCCCAATATCGGATAGCCATCCCTGAGATTGGTTGGGTTACGCATCAGCTGGAAGCTGGAGCACTAACAGTCGTTTTTCCAGGAATTTCTGTTCTAGCATGTAGGCATATGTTAGTCTCAAGGAGAAACCAGCAGCTTTGTGCTAATTTCATAGTTGCTTTAATTCACCAAGAGAGATGGTGAGGACATTGGTGGCTACGGAGCATGGGCTGGTGGGGAGCCTTGTTTAATATCAGCTCCTGTGCCAATCCAGCAAACAGCAGATTCCACCCAGGATTCGCACCAGCTGAGGGCAGGACATACCCTCAGTTGTCCAGAGGTTAGCTGTGAAGGGAAACTCCAAACACCCCTGCACTCAAAGCTGTCTGTCCAGCATAAACCGCATCCGGCAGGAGACAAATGCACACACGCGAAGGATAGAGTTTTAAAAAGCAAAAGCAAACACATCCTGATTTTGGAAGGCACTTCACCCTTTGAACTTCACCTTTTGAACTATGTGTTCCTGGTGGTAAGGAATTTAAGCCTCTGGAATCATGGCTAAGTGGCTAATGGGATTTCCATAGCTACCTGGCTACCGTTAGCACGATGTGGGTCACCCAGCCAGTCCAAAAATCCCACTCGACTCCGACACTGTTTTGCAAACTTCTCTTCAAAGCTACGTCCGTGTTGCAGGATCCGCAGTGGTTTGCAGTTCTCTGGGATAATCCTCCCCAAAAAAGACAAATATGATTCCAGCTTAGAGTAGACTGGCATCCTAGTGCCCTCCAGAGACAGGCAGCTAACGTTCATCCAAAACCAAGCGCTTTTAGTTAAGACTGTACTTAAGAGGAAATAAACCTCTATTTTCTGCGTTAAGAGGTACATAGGGCTGTGCGTCTGGAGAAAGTGCACTGAGCGCAGAATGCAGTTTTGGGATGCTTCAAGCAGACCTAGCGTGCTTTATATTCCAATACTTTTGAAACAAGCCCTTTACTCTTCTCTACTAGCTAATCAAGATTTCATTTTACAAGCATTACATATAGAGAATACGCTATTTATCTACAATTTCTGGACATAACTGATTTTTAAAAGCCCTGGAAACAAGAACCAGGTAGTAAAATGGTGTGGTGGTGCTCTCATCAGTTTACAGTCTCGTATCATAAGCGTGACCAGCTCATTTGTTAATAAGTCACTAACCAAATATTATGGTCGAGGAGCAGAGGAGCTGATAAATAGCCAGATGCAGGATATAGCTTCTGTTGGATTCTGTCAGGTGGAGGAAGTGTAAAATATCTTTTCTTCCCCCTGCCCACCACCAGCCTAATGGAAATAATATGATTTACCAACCAGAATGGCACATTAACTGCACAGGTGGTCGGAGAAATTTAGGACCACTGTTCTCCTCCCACCTCCTTCCTTTGAGCAGAGAAAATGGTGGGCACCTCTGAAATGTTAATACAGAGCAGGCAGCAGAAACAGGGAGAAAAAAAGCCCGTTACAAGAGTAAAATCAGAATTTCCACATTCTGCGGGCCACAGCTCTTCATTCACTCCCATTTAATATAGATATAAATAAGATCCTCCTAGAAGTGCTGCGTGGGTCACCCTAGGGAGAGGAGAGTAGTTCTTTGCAAATCACATCATCCCTCTGTGCCTCCGTTTTGTCACCAGCAAAACATAAATCTCAGAATTCTCCTTTTTGTGCAAGTCTTTGGAAGGGGTAGCTAAAAATCTGTAGATTTTTAGATTTATTTTTTTTTACCATGAAACGAGGGATTAAAAAAAAATAAGTAAAAACAGTGTTTCTGTCACAAAACGACCCCGGCTGCAGAAGAGAGAAAGCGATTTTGAGACAAATGCGTTAGGGGGGATTAGAGGGAGGCAGCGACCGAGATCTAGATCGGAGGGGGGATGGCAGAAAGAGACAAGGAAGAAAAAGAAAGTTATCCTACCCACGCCGTCGGCGTACTTTCCCCTTCGCACCTCTCAAAACACGAGGGATCACCGCGACGGGGGCCAGAGAGAGAGCTAAATTGGCAGTGCTAATGAGACGCTGCATCACTACACACATTCCTCACGCTAGTTTAACCTTAAGAGGAACGCAGCGCAGCCAGAGCCCTTTCCCCAGCCTCAGGAATCCGAAGCAATTTACCGCCTTTGTGCCGCACGGCTGCGCAGAGCGGCATCCCCCCTCCCTCGATGAAGTGCTGCCTGCTGGCTAGCATCTTTGCGTACTTTTTTTATCATAGAAATTATGACAACAAGGCTCTTTCTCTTTTCATTCACCAATTTTGCTCAGAGCACTCCAGGAGAGGACGGTCCTTGGTTTTCACCAGTTTCCTCACTCACCCTCGAGGCTGGTCCTGAAGCCTTTTTGGGTCCACCAAAACCAGCGCAGAAAAGCAGCGCTTTGGGGTCCCAGTGCCAGCAGAACCATCCCGCTAGCTCCGCGCTTTTCTAGATTACTGCATTTTCTACGGATCGAGGCAACAGCATGAAGACAAACTTTTCTATCCATCCATACGGTAAACATGAACAGTCACTATCCATCTCTTTGTGCCTCAGCTGATTTGGAGACAGAAAGCAAAAAATCAGATGTGGTTTTATCCCATGTATAACACACCACATTTGGGGGGTTTTCCATCTCAGAAAAGATCAATGGAGCAAAAGAAGTCAAGAGAGACGTCCAAGATCTTTTGACTCCATAAAGAGTGATCAATTGGATCTTTTGGATTGGACTGCAGCCCAATGAAACTCTTAAAATAAGCTAATATCCATCTCCTATAAGTACCTTTTTACATTAAAAAAGAAATCTCATTCAAATTCAAGTGTAAAAAAGGCCAAAAAAAGCAAGTAGATTTACTTGCTGCAATAATATTAAATTGGTGCAATAATATTAAATGTCATTGACAGACACTTTAGCACTTACCAAAAAAACCCACTTCAGAGACAAGATGATATTCTCTATCAACATTGCCTATAAGTGTTTTCCTTTTCAGCATTTTAAAGCAGTTTGCAGGAAGCACTTGTCACATTTTGAACTCTAGTTTAGCGTTGAACTCAAAATTCAAAAGGCTATGTTTGTGTTGAGGTTTTTGGAGGGGGAGAGAAGGTCAGCAGACTGGAAACCTGAAGAAGAAGATTCACTGCCTTGCTTATAAATTTCTGGGATACTACATATGGACACACACAAAGACCAGGGCAATTTTAGTGTTGTCTCCAGTTATGTCAAACACTTTCAGTCATAAAACACATAGGCACTGGAACCCACAAAGCCAAGCCGACAGAAAAAAGACCTTGTATTGTTGCCAATCTTTGCTCGACAGGGCTCAGAACAGAATAAAAGCGAAGAATAAATTACTTTTTGTGGAATAAAGCGAGCACATTGCAAACACACTGCAGATGGGCCATGAGGGACACTTTCTCCTAGGCTCCATCCATCTTCACCTTATAGAAGTACAAAAAGCCTTATCAATAATTTAACAAGCTAATGGACGTGGTTTTTAAACATTGTGGGCTGATGCTTAAAGAAGCACCACCTTGGCAGAGCAGGACAGGGAAAGTGAAAAGCTTGTGACTTTTTAATTCTGTGGTTATTCTGAAAGTCAGGACAGCACGGTGTGCTGCGGACACAGTATTACTGTCAGCAACACTTTCTTCTGCCGGAGCTCGAGCCTGGGACTGCAAAGCAGCAACGTACTGAAGGGCAAACTTCACCTTTGGGTGGGTGCAGCAGCTTGTTTTGGCAAGGTCTTCACAGCCAGCAGGACTGAGCCACGTGGATCAGCAATAACAGCCTTCCCAAGACACACCTGAGCATTTTGCAGCCATTTTCGGTGAGAAGATCCCAAGTTTCAAGACTCAGCACTTCTCACCAGTTTAGCTGCTGGGGAGCCTGGTTGCCACCCAGCTGGGACACATGTTCCCAGGGCTCTAACTCAGGGACCAGGGTGCCAGGACAGGCCACCTGGTTTCCCAGCCACAGCCTACCCCCAGCAAGAACTACACCTTGACATCTCCAGTGCATCCAGCCTATGCTTCAGGTTTCACAGGACCGCAGACTAAACATTGTCCCTCCGCGTCTGGGTTGTCCAAGGCATCACTCAGACAGCAGCCAGCTTTCCACCAGATGCAGGGAAGGGAGGAAAAAAAAAAAAGCCTCACTGATCTGAGCACACCCCCAGGGTGCTGGAGACCCACATCTCCTGCTGCAGCTCTCCAAGGAGGAAGGTACCCACGATGCCTCCACATCACTTTATAAGCTCACACCCAGGCCCCAGCTGTGCTGGCCGTCCCCATTCCTATTCATCCAAAAAGAGATCACCTGGGTGTAGGTATCTATCTGCAAAGCAAGCAGTTTACCTGTGAATCAGGTGCCCTCACTGCTGATGACTGATTTCTTCAGTCAGGTGCTTCAGACCCCAAAACATGCATCGCTTGTACCCCAGCCCTGCCGGCAGACCTGCATCCAGGCTGGGCCAGGCAGGTGACGCAGGTGGCTGAGCAGGCTGGCTATCGCTCGTCCTGTCTGCAGGCACCGAGTCCTCCCGAGGCTCCACAGCCAAAATCGAGCACCAGAAGGGTAGGAGCTGGAGTGCGGAGCCTGTGTGCCCTCTCTGAACCCAGCCCAACCCGAAGGCGAACAGATTGCTGCCCGTGGTCTCCACCAAGCCAGTGCTTTATATTCCTTTTCCAGAAATTTAATCATACAATAGTTAGAGTTGGAAGGGACTGTCAAAGACCATCCAGTTCCACCCCCCTGCAATGGGCAGGGACACCTCCCTCTAGACCAGGTGCCTCCAAGCCCCGTCCAACCTGGCCTTGAACCTCCAGGGATGGGGCAGCCACAGCTTCTCTGGGCAACCCCGGCCAGGGGCTCACCCCCTTCATGATTTCCTGCGTTATGGCGGGACAGTAAACTGCTAAATTTCCCATCCCCATAGTCTGGAGTTTGCAATAACCAACATTCTACCTCTAATTTTTTACTTGGCGTCGAGGCCTCCCTGAAGCATGATATCATTCCTGAGGAGTGCACTGCCTGACACGCTGTTCTGTTTAATTGCTGTGGTCACGTTAGTTAATTTGTCCTTTTTGTGATCTGCTGCATATTATCGATTGTCAACTTCAGAGATGGTGCTGAAAAAGAGGAAAAATATACGCTCTTCAGCTACTACTATGATGTAATTTCTTGATAACAGCGTAATTAAATTCCACTGTCATTGTGCATCCTGTCTTAGGCCAATGTGCTGAGTAAAACAGCCGAGTAACAACATGCCATTTGATAGCATCCTCATAAAACTAAATAATGACAATCCACTGATAAACCAGGCCTTTGCAGCCGCCAAACTGAGTTTGGTCACCTCATGTAAAGAAAACACTGAGAAATATATTCTTTACGTTATTCTTACAAATTCTCTCTATGCCTCTGAAAGAAATTATGAGATCTCCAAAGCAGTGGCCGTGTGAAGGAGCACCACAGTAAGGCTGGTGAAAAGGCAGAAGTTACACTGGCTTTAAGGAGAAAACGATGATTAGATGAGGTAGCTAATCAGCATCATCCACCAAGGCTTGAAATTTTCAGATTTCAGAATTTATTGACCTGCTTACAGCCAGGCCATTTTAAAGAAACTGGCCAAATCTTATTAGTCAGATTTTCCAGGTGAATTCCGTAAATAGCAGCCCCAAAACGAAGCGTTGCCTACAGGTGGGATGTGAGGAGTGGAGAGGTGGCTCTGCCGGAGGTGCCGGGGTCTCCGAGCCCAGGGCTCCTGTACTGCGGGACACCTGCCCAGCGTGAGGAACAGTGAAGTAAACAGGAGGCACGCAAGAAACAATTTTTATGCTGTCTCTAAAAAGAAGTCAAAAAACGAAAGAATAAAAAAAAAAAAAAATCTCTGAAAGCATCTCCTGAATGCCGGTTCATCGGGAGCCCGTGAGCAATTCCGAGCTCTTCAGAAAGGGATTTTAAAGGAAGCTGGGAGGCTTGATCCTCGCAGAGAGGCTGGGAAATTTGATTAGTTTTCATTTATTTTCATCATCTTCTGCGTTTGGGTGGCGGGGAGAGGGTTCGGCGAAGCCCCCGTGCCTGCCCGTCCAGCCAGGCGCTGCCGCCTCCTGACGTCCTGCCGCTGAAAGGTTTCTCTTGCCTCCCAGATCAGCATCTTCATGACCCATTTGTCTAATTACGGGAACGACCGCCTGGGCTTATACACCTTTGCGAACCTGGCCAACTTCGTCACCAGCTCCACTAACTTGAAACTGCGGACGCTGCCCCCAGTTCAGCTGGCTCAGAAGTACTTTGAGCTCTTCCCGGAGCAGACGGACCCTCTTTGGCAGGTAATGTCACATCCTCTTCCTCCTCTGCTTACAATCAACTTGTTGAAATAAAGAATCTTTTGCCATTAAAAAAAAAAATAAAAAAAAAAATCCCACTTCACTTTCAGATATGTTACTTCTTTCCACATGCCGCCTTAGATTATTTAAATTTTCTTGACCGCTTTTGACCAGAAATGGACTAGCTCCCGCTCACCCCAAATCAGGCAGGCTAAACACACTTAATTGCCATTTCTGTGAAATAAAACTTCCCTTCCCGCCCCTCCTGCCTGCAGTTTTGCCGATGCACGGCGTTGTCTTCGCTCACGGCGTTGCGCTATCGGTGAGGTGCCCGCAGCCAGCCAGCAGCGAGGGCAAATGATGCCGATTCATTGCACCCCTTAACGAGGGATCGCTCATTTTGGACCACTGCGGCTACAAGGAGGATTTCCCACCCTCTGAAGCCCCTTCAAGGAAACAGCGAGGAAAAGGGAGGGCAGGAGGGGTCAGGGCAGCACACACAGAACGGGCAGCTATTTTAGGAATGGAAAAGGGTTTCTGCCCAGATTGGCTATTTTCTATCCCTGTTTCAAACGCACAACAGCGCTGCTTGTAATCTCACCGCTGTAATTTCCTCATCATTGTTACACATATCTGGCTCTTCTCTTATTCCGAATAGGATGCGCCACGCCGTGCTTTCAGCTATGCAGGCATAAATCCAGAGTGACACCACAGAGATCCGTGCAGTTATTTTGGGCTTCCGCCAGCAAAAAAGGAGTAGAATTTTCCCCCATTATTTTTAGCCCAGACGCAAAAGAAGCAGGAATCTATAACATTTCCATTGAGTTTAGTGGAGCTGCAGTGATTTGCACCACTTAATGATTTTCTTCATTATGTTTTGTTAACTTTATTCACTAGCAAACTCTTTTATTACCAGCCAAATACTATGCAAAAGCAGTATCCATATGATAACTGCTTTAAAGAGCAGACAATCCAAACCTTTTCTGTGGGGTCTTTTGTTCACACGTTTTTATTTTGCATTCATAGGTAGTAGAAAGGTAAGGAGACAAATAATATCCCACATTTCTATTTTGCTCTTCCTTTTGGGTTCTTATGTAAATTAAAATTGGCGCTAAGCCCTCTGCGTCTGAAACTATTTTGTCACCTAAGAAAGTAATGCCTTGAAGCTATTCCAACAGAGGTTTCCATTTTAACCTCAAATGAAAACTTGATTAAATCAATGTTTTAATCTTTTTTCTTTTCCTTCTTTTTCTTTCCTTTTTTTCTAATGACTGAACTTCATCCTCAGTCATGCAAAACAATTATATACACATTGAATTTTAGTCAAAGGGACCTGTGGTGCCTACCTACGTGCCTGTGGACTTTTATTAAATGATGAGTTTATTAAACAGAGAGAAGGAAACGCAGTAGTATCACAGGATGTGGATTTTGACACCAATCCTTCCAGGATTTGCACAACTGTGTAGCGCTACTGACTTCACTGGGACCCCGGGAGGGATTGGTCCTGAAGGATACCCAGGATTTTGGTCCCTGCATACCTGAATGCTCCCATGGATCCATACCAGAGTGCTCAATACCTGTCAAGAGTAAACTCTTATGAGGAAATGTGGGATTTTACTACTTAGTGTAAGGGTCTGGCATTAGTGCTTGACATTCAGATCCCGCAAAGATTTGTGTGCATGCAAACATTTAGGATACCCCCAGCGTGACGTACACAACCGCCTTTTCTTCTTCAGAATCCGTGTGACGATAAACGACACAGGGATATTTGGTCCAGAGACAAAACTTGTGACCACCTACCCAAATTCCTTGTGATAGGACCCCAGAAGACAGGTAAGAAGTAACGAATTGGCAACCGGAGCCAGCCCCCGCGGTTTTGTGCCTGTGTAAACTGTTTTTGTGTCCTGTAAACCGAAGGCAACTGTCTGCTGTAGAGATGGTGGCACTCCCCAAGCCTACAGGATCCAGGTAGTAACTCCTTTACTGCCAACAGAAAGGGACAACTGTTTGTATAGCAAAATTGCATTCATTCCGCATTAAAAAAGACAAAAACACCCACTCTGTTGGGCTGCCCTATGTTACAATTGTTATTAAGTTCTTTGACAAATTATTTCACCATCATTTGAGACCCTAATTGACAATAAATGTATTTACCACCTTGCAGGTCTCTGCGGCTCTCAGGGATTATTTGAATTAAGCCACATACTCCCACTCCTGAGACAGCTATTGCTGTTGTGGACATATTACAGACAGGGGATGCTGGAGCAGGGAGATAAATGACTAATTCAAGATCACATAGAAATTCTGCGACAGTGACAGAGACGGCAGGTGTTGATTCATAGTCCAGTGATCGGTTGCATAGCATGAAATCATTGAGGAGCAAGTTTAAAGGCACATTCTCCAAAATTTCCTTTGCCACCATATATCATTTCCAATTGTTTTTGTGAAACAAACAACAAAAAAGTAGCGCTACTGGGATTTTAAAGCATACTTATCACATACAGGTTTGTTAGTGTTGAAATAGACGATTTATTCCTCAATAGCAGACCCCCAGAAAAACCCCACAGAGGACAGATGTCCACCCAAAGCATAAACCCACAGTTTGTGCTTCTGAAAAGTTTTGTGCAACATGAATAGCTTGAAAACAAATGTGTTCAGGCCACATTCCCTCCCTGGTTACATACACAGCCAAGCAAGCAAGGGCATCGAGAGCAATGCGGTGCTCGCATCAGAGAGCGGAATGCAGAGTCTGGGAATGAGAAAAGTCCGCCAAGCGGAGAATTCTGCACGTATTCCCCCCTCCCTCTGAAAGCCCTTTGTGCTTACACAGGCCTTTCATCAACAAGCAACTTTCTTACAAGAGCTAACCTAATTTTCCCGTATATCTCAGCGCGCATTGATTTAAAGTACTTTCTGGAACGAATCGAGTCAAAGGGGTTTGTTTTTTTCTTTTTCCTAATGGCATCTCTTTTTTGTTGTCGCAGGAACAACAGCGCTTTATTTATTTCTTCTGATGCATCCCTCCATTATCAGTAATCTCCCTAGTCCAAAAACTTTTGAAGAAGTTCAGTTCTTCAACGGAAACAACTATCACAAGGGAATTGACTGGTAGGAAGAATAACAAAAAAGAAGTGTTCATTATTAATACATGGTAAATCACAACGGAACAATTACAGCAGCATGTATGACATCAACATAATTACTGGATGAATTTGTTACGCTTGGCATTATCAGGCAGAAAGAGAAACTAATTTGTAATGATGGGACACTTAATCAAGTCCTTAATTTTGTTTAGACATTACAGTAACAATTTTCTTATCTTTTTTCACAAAAGAATACAATAGCCAGCTCAGTTATGATGTCTGTCTTCATGCTGAATAGCACCTCTGTCTTTTCATAACTGTATCTATACTGAATTACACTCTTTTTTCTTCCAAAGCGGCTTTTCCTGAAGTAAGATTCAATTCGTTCCTTCATGAGGATAAAAACCCCAAAAACCCTGTAAAGCGTTTCAGCTGGTATTCCTATCACAATTTTAAATATTGCTTTTACTATTTTTGCTTAAGGAAAGCATTTTTTGTAAGGCTTTCAATTCCACAGGGAACAGCGGTTCTCATCCTCGTGTGAAAACTGAAATATAAGACAAACATCCCACTACACAGAAACAGATTAATCTGGAGCGATTTCCCTTGCCCACGTACGGCGTGGAGAGCGTACGGAGCAAATGCGGCGGTCGGATAAAAGCAGGTTGTCCCTGCAGCTTCTCCTTTCAAGGTGTCACAAAAAATAAAGGGAAAGAAAGGCTTGGCGTTTTTCTTCACCGAAAAATGCCTCCAAAACAATTTCACCTTTTGCTTCGTTTGAATTCTCCACCCCTTGAGTTGAACCTTCCGTTTTACTTACTTTTTCTTCCAATCAACTTTAAGTGGAAAAGACCATTCAAAGCCAAAAGTCAAATCTTGCATTCTGAAAACGTCTAAACGAAAAGATTTGTGGGTTCCAAAATGAAATATTTCAAGAGTGTTAAAATAAATGGTCGACATTTTGAAGCTTTTCCCATTCTTTTCAGAATGGGACTGCAGCTAAAACTGAACTCACTCCAAACTGGTAAAAGATATCCCTTTGACGTTGAATTTATTAGCAAAAAATCCCATCCATCAAAGGAAAAACCTAATTACCTGACTTAACGGAGGCTCTAGCTATTACCAGCGCCATGTAAGAGCCAAATGGGTTCCCCCTATTCCAGTTCTGGAGTGAGCTGAGAAATTCAATTTTGCTTCTTGAGAATTATGTCTGAAAATTCACCTTTTCACCTACCACGAAGCGGGAAGGATGGGGATATGGCCCTTTTGTGATCCTGCTAATTCTAACAAGTTTCTTCCCCTCCCAGGTACATGGATTTCTTCCCCACGCCTTCCAACATCACCACCGACCTCCTCTTTGAGAAAAGTGCCAACTATTTCCATTCTGAGGACGCTCCTAAGCGAGCTGCTTCCCTCATCCCCAAGGCCAAGATCATCACCATCCTCATCGACCCATCCGATCGGGCGTATTCCTGGTACCAGGTACGGACCTCGCCTTCAAGAATTTCAACAGGGAAATTGATGGTAGGGGAGGATGGCCAACATCGGTGGGAATTTGTGTCCTTGAGCAAGAATAGGATTTACTGCAAAGCACTTCCACTGTGTAGAAGTGGAAGGATGCCGGATGCCAGCTTTTGCAGTTGGCACCTGTGACACCAGTGTCATAAATGATGAAACTTCTCAGCACAGAGCTGCCACCAGCTGTAAACAAACAGTTTAATCTCAATTACAGCTGACACGGCATAGAGGAAAAGCGATGCTCCTCGCCCAGGGAGATACACGGGGGAAAACGAGCATGGCCTCGCTAGAAAATCAGAGCTCCTCATGCCGAGACTCTGGCACCTCATCCCATCCTCCCGCATGAAAGCTGAGCAATATGCGGTGGGGTACAAATGGATGCAGTGTCTTCTGAAGTTAAAGGAGTTAAAAAAGAGACGTGTTGGGAGAGTTGTGCGGTGGGTTTTTTTTCTCTCCTTGGAAACAAATGAAAGCTTGTTGTTTTTCTGAGGAAATTCTTGGATGCTCTTTCTTGCCTTTTGCTGAGCCCACACCTTTCCATAACAGTCTGCGCTATTTAAAAAAACCCTATTTTTAAAGGGACGTTTAAACACGCATGCAAAATACGGTGTAGTCATATTGATAAAGGAAATACTAGAAGCAGAGTTAAAGCAGACACAAAATAATAATGTTGCAGTAAGCATAAAATACACCATTTCTGATACTGTTATTACGAGTCCTGCAAGGAATAGAACATGGCGTAGGGCTGTGGTTTGCACCCTTTTTTAATACCTCATTGGCACCTTTAGAACTGCGGCGCCGGCACAGCCCTCCCGACAGCTCTCGGGACAGCTTACGGCTTAATCCTCAGCATCCTTGTGACACCTGTCTAAATCTCTCCCCTTAGCACCAGCGATCCCACGAGGACCCGGCTGCCCTGAAATTCAATTTTTACGAAGTCATTACGTCCAGCCACTGGGCGCCCTCGGAGATAAGGACTCTCCAGAAGAGATGCCTGACACCCGGCTGGTACGCTGTCCACATCGAGAGATGGTTAGCTCACTACCCTGCTTCACAGGTAACTTCCGACCTGTTGTTTCACCGAGCTCATTGATTCTCGGGAAGTCCCAAAACGAGCATGGCCTCATCAGTAGAGGTGATGGGGCATTTCCCACTGGACCTCTTAGCTGTTAGGAAATGCAGATTTGACAACATCAGGATATTTGGCAGAAGTGTGTTGATTCTTCTGTCTTCTGACGGAAAAGATGCAACAGAAAAATGCTATGAACTGTGGCCACAAGGGCTTGATGGGCCACTTCGGGGGTTCCTTCCAGGATCAGCCAAGGTTGTCAAGGCTTCTTGGTCCCAAGAAACAAGCAGCTGCAGCATGAGACACTGTGGGAAGGTTTGACAAATTCGTTTAGAAAATGCCAGGGCTTTTTCTAAAAAGAAATGTCATTACGCTTCCCACTCACTTCCTTTCATAGAAAATTTGTTTGATCCTGATAAGGAATTAGCCTTTCTCAGTGTTAGAGCAGAAATTCCTTCTTTTGCCCCTTCTTTCTTCAGATGTTTTATTGAATTGTCTTTTATAATCTTTCCCATGAAAAATTTACGTAAACACAAAGACCTAAAGAATACTGCCATTACTAAAAAAACCCCTGTTTACAGCCATAAATCCAAAGCAATCATTTTCGTACTGCAAAATATATTCATGGGCACTCTTTACCCATGGACATGGTCCATATCTCACTTCGTATATCTACCTACTGTAAGAAAAAGCTGTAAAAGGGTATTTAATGAGCAAGCATAATGAACAAGTATCTCCAGAGATTGCTCTATGTGGGACAGAATTTTGCTGAAAGGAGGTAGAATTGAGTGTTGCCTAGTTAGTCAGTGACCTGGAAAAAAAAAACCAACAAAAAAACCCGAAAAGAAATAGAAGCTCTGTCTTTTTGCAGTCCTCACTTTCCTTTTTATACAGTCTCAGCTGTACTACAAAGAGGAGAAGCAGGTCAATCCCATTTCCAGGAGACAGGAGAAAGTCTCAGTTAGTCATTTACTTTCTTTTCATGTCTGGCCTTTCTGCTCTTCCGCAAACAGGGAAGGAGTACTGCCTAAAGCAGCTGAGCTGTCGCCCTAGGAGCAAACAGGGCACGTCTCCTCATCGGCCACCACGTCCCAATTTATTCCTCTGAAGAAGAAGGGGCCATCCCAGAAAAGTCAGGGCATGCAAATGGTGCCCAACATCCCGTGCCCTGTTACCTGTGCTCCTTCTCTGCCCTCACCTGGGGGCAGCTGCCCCCTCTCACGCGCCAGGGGAGGTTTAGGATGAATATTAGGAAAAATTCCTTCATGGAAAGGGTTGCCAAGCATTGGAAGAGGCTAAGCAGGGCAGTGGTGGAGTCGCCATCCCTGGAGGTGTTTCCCAGTTGGGCAGACATGGTGCTGAGGGACACGGGTCAGTGGTGGGTTTGGCAGCGTTGGGCTGATGGTTGGACTCGATGATCCTAAAGGTCCCTCCCAACCCACGTGATTCTGTGATTCTGTGATTCTCCTGATGCAGCCAAGAGTGAGCGCAGCCTTCTTATTAAATATTCAGGGAACATTGACATATTTCTTGTAAAACCGGTAACCGCTCATGTTTTATAGTTACAGTGATTAATTTTACAAGATACACAACAAAACGCACTCATTCTTAATCAGGTGCACGCAGAGAGTGCACTCACGGTGCTTACTAATGGGCACTCAGTAGTGTGCATTCACTCAGCCTGTGCACTCAAAAACTTAATAATTCATAATAAACCTTCACAATAAATATAAAACACGTCTGCCCAGAATAGTTATTAGTAATACTGCTTGATACCCTGGTAGACTTTTGATACATTGTCTTAACATTTGCTTGTGGAGATCAATGCACCTTTACATCACATCAATCTTTAATTAAAAACAAAACCAAAAAAAAAGCCCTTTGCTAACAATTTTGCACAACTATATGGTTGATAGGCTAGTGGCAAGTTTCAAATAAATTGCCGCAATATCCCATTTGAACACATAATTGTATAGTTTCTGAACACTGAATTCTAAGATATATATGAGCTTTTTGTTATTTTTCTTATTCCACACCAGATTTTCTGCGGACACATTGTAAACCTCAACAACATTTTTACATTCCTTATTTCTTTCTCTCAGAATTCTCTGAGACTTGGGTTTGGCTTGTGGGATTTAACCCTTGCATTTGCACAACGTGCACACACAGAGTTACAAGGTGCCTGCCTATACAAATTCAACACGACAGAGTAAAAAATAAATTCAAAAATAAGTTAATCTGTATGATTTTCATTAGCACTGTACAGAGTAACGTGTTAATTTAAATCCACATTGTCACAGAAGGGAAATAATGTCATTCCTTCATTATCCTTGGTCCTGTTTCTAAATATTTAGCATATTTACCCCTACAGTTGCTTATTATTGATGGACAGCAGCTAAGAAGTGACCCAGCTACTGTGATGGATGAAGTGCAGAAGTTTCTTGGAGTCTCTCCTCATTATAATTACTCTCAAGCTCTAACGTGAGTCTGTTCCTTTATTATCTGCCCTACGGGATCACGGTGTACATCCCCTCCCACCAAGATCACTTGATCATTAATTACAAACAAGCAGAAAACACATTACAGCAATGATAATTTTGCAAAGCTCGGGGTTTTTTTGAAGTTATGTTTAACACCCATCCGTTTTTCCCCTCAACTTGCATACTTGTAAAACCTTACAGGACTTAATTGCACGATTGCATACATTTCCACACGCAAACTCTACTTCACACAACATGCAGCACAAAGGACTGCTCAGTATTTTGTATTAGATGTAGAAAAAAGCACCAGAGTCACGTAAAAAAAAAAAGTCTAATAAGTCTTGAGTATTTGATCGGACATGGCCCGGACCTGCTTTCTCAGGGTACCTGGTTTTTCTTTCATCACTGCACTCCTTAAAATGCATGTTCAGTTGATGCGGGTTGTGCACGTAAGAGCTCAGCACACATCTGCACATCAGGCTGTTGAACCTTATGACAGTGAAGACCACTTAGGTGTGAAAAGTTCATCTTACCCTTTTTTATCACATTCATATAGGAGAGTCTAAAGACAGAGATTGGGTTAAAAGCACTCAGTATGCTAAGATTCACCTGCTCGCATGGTTTCTTTGATTGTTTGCTCTTAACGCGGACCAAATATATCATTCCCTAATCCCGTGTTCATATATGGTTGAGCCAATTCCACTGACCTTTTACCTGGTAGTAGCCAGGCACATGGCACAGAAGAATTTAGCCAGTACACCTAAAGTTTGGTAAAATTATAAGCTATTAAGAGCAGATCCCTAAGCTGGAAGCTCCGGGCTCAAGCGCAGCACCGGGGGCGTGGGGAGAAGCTCGTTATTTGCCTACGAAGCACGAAACCCTCAGACTGAGCAGCCCGACCGTTCATGGCCTGGGATGTCGGTGCCAAAACTGGCGGTGCTCTGCAGGAGCCCGAATCAAGGTCCCCCGAACTTGGGGAAAGCCCTTTGATTGACTTCCCACAGCCTTTGGTTGGGAGCTAGGGAAGGCAGCTGTGATGAGCCTGGATCACAGCTCTCATCCTGGCTCCCTGGAGGGTGAGGCTTTCCCCAGGAAAGGGAATTAATGGCCTGTGTGGCGCTTTCTCTTTGCCATTTCTCAATTCCCCGCAGGAAGGCAGGGGCGGGAGTGGGCTGAATTCCTCTCTCCCCCCTTAGTCCAGCAGAAAATTGTAAGGAGCTTTTGCACTGAGCCTCTTTGTAGCTCATCATGATGATGAGCATCATCTCATTACAGCCAGAGGCGCTGGACTGGGAGAGCCCCGGGACGTCCGTGGGCTAAGAGGAAGGTTTTTCCAAGCCAGTGTGCAAGCACGAGCCTGCACGCGGGGTGGCAAGTAGAAAAGCCTGAAGCTCCCCTTCCCTGCAGGCTGGAAATCCGCGGGAAAATGAGAGCACGGATTTTGCTCCTACCCCACACTGCCTCCTCTCCGCTTATCATTATTGCTGAATGTTTTCTCCACCGGGAGGGTTACGGCTATTTATATAATAGGTATAAAGTCAGAGTTGAGTGCTTGTTGCTCTTTGGGTCTTAACAACGTTCCTCTGCCAAAACCTTTTTCTAGGGGAAAAATTTGGGGTTTCAGAATGTAATTTTTCAAGTCGTTGGTTTCCGAAGCGGATGAAATACAGGAGGAGTTTGAATACACAGCTGAACTACTGATGTTTGAACAACTGCTGCCGCACATCTGCAGTGCCTTCTGCTAGGTTTTCAAAAATACACACCCACACTCATACATTTTCCTCTCTGTAACTAAATTGAAGTCAGTGGAGTCACGCACCAGGAAAAAATTTGGCCTCTCATATTTGTTTGGACAGGAAAAATGGATTGTAAACAGATCTATAAAATTATGCAGTCACTGTTTAGAGGCATCAAGAATGCAAATGCGCTGTGGAAGAACACACTTCTCTACGGATTTAGGATGGAAGAGAAAAATGCATTAAACAATGTAGTGGCTTTATGGTAGGACTGTCAAAGTAAAAAAGATTGCATAGGACCGTTCCTAGTCATTACTGCCTAATAACTGTATACCATGCATTTTTAAAGTTGTCACAAAGCAGCCTAAGGACCCAGTCTGGCAAACGCTCGTGAGCAACAAGTCCATCACCCTGAGTAATTACGTGAATGTCTTCTAAGAGAGTAAAACCAAGCCAGGCAGAAGGAAGGCACTAAGGAGAGACACGGAAAGAGAGTAGAGGGGACACAGAGGCAGGGCTGGGGCACCTGGAGAGCAGCGTCCATCACGCTGGGACAGTAAGAGCCACAGCTGAGACGGGTGACTAGGTCATTGCTTCCTACACATCCAGGTCCTGAAGAGGACCTTGATTCAGAGTAGCTACAAGGAGAAAATTGTTTGCACTGAGGGTGGTGAGACCCTGGCCCAGGTTGCCCAGAGAGGTGGTGGATGCCCCATCCCTGGGAAACATTCCAGGTCAGGCTGGACGGGGCTCGGAGCGACCTGATCGAGGTGAGGATGTCCCTGCTCATGGCAGGGGGGTTGGACTAGCTGGTCTTTAAAGATCCCTTTCCACCCAAACTGCTCTATGATTCTATGACCTGCACTTAATTTATTGGAGTAGAGAAGATAGCTGGGTCTGGAGGAAAGGTTTCTGCTGACTGCTTTAAATAAGCTCACTTGAAACTTCAGCATTCAGGCTCTCACTGCTTTTAAATAAATACTCCCATCGGGCTCAGTGACGCTTGCAGGAATCCTGAGAGTTTCCTAATACCTGAATGCAATGGGTTGAATTCAGCCCAAGCTGTCTTATCCTCTTTTCCCCTACCCAAATTTGCACATTCCCTTAATAATGCTCAATAAGCTCCTTCTGAGGCTGAAATGTTGTTTGGGGCATATTTTTGCAGTTTTCCTTTTACCCAGCACACTATATTGCTGCTTCTCTTGGGAAATTACTGCAAGGCAGCTAAAGTACTTCACCATGCAATGAGCAGATGGAAAAGGCCAAAGTAGAAATTAATCTATCGTCGATCTATCCATTTAATCAATGATATATTTATTTTTAATTGATACAGCTACTGAGACAATTTAGAGAACAAGGGTCAGGCCTGCAATAATAGGCTGGGCGAGAAAAAAAATACCAAAAAAACACCGTGAAGAAGGTTCACCCTTCTCCAGAAATTAGTTCACTTATGTACAGCAGCAAATTGCAGGCGCACCAGCGTTGTACGGAGAGACCCAGGGCAAAAAGGTAGTCTGTAACTAATTAACTCTGTGTTCCAGCCAATTATGCTTCATCCTTTTCAAACATCTGCTGAATAGCAGAAATGCGAACCTTTCCAATGTTTTATGCATGCTGCAAGACCCACAGCAATAAACTCAGAACGTAACGCTGCGTGTTGTTCATTCCTTAGCGAGTATGTGTTTCAACGCCTTAATCTAAAATGCCTATAGCTTTGAATTTTAGACATCAAAATCAAATTGCGTATTTCAGATAAGACCGCTAAGACAGTGCTTATGCTATAATACCATCTTTGGAATGAAAATGATATTTAGATCTAATGATACGGAACAACCAACTTCTCAGGTGCCGTTAAATTATCAGCAACCAGCCAGCGGTTCTTTCAGCAGACCTGAACGCTGCTTATTTCACTCAAAAATCAACACAAAACACTTCAGTATTATACTTCTCGTTGTTTCGTAGCCATGCAACAGTCACACGCTCTTCTGTGTCCATCCAGTCTGTGCCTGTCGGAGTGAGCAAATAGACCCGCTCGCCCTTTTTAACCCCTCTCACCCTGACAGCGCTGACCTACAGTCGCATCAGCTCCAACCGGCCACACGGAGAGCTTTCCTTGAGCGCAGCCCATAACGTCCTTGAGAATATAGTGCATCCAATTCCCAGAAAAGAGACAATTAGTAATTTATTTTTTTTTCCAAAAAAAAGAAATGTTCATTGTTCAAGCGTCGATTGATCGAAACGTTAGCATCCTGTAGGGATACATGGAGCGGTTTGACACGAATAAAATCTCTGACCAGAAGCAGACAATAAAATATGAGCCACAGTCTGGAGTGGGGTCGTGTAGGAGCCTCGACACTGAGGCTCAGGACCTTGACTGGCATCCTGTAGATCAACGCTTAGAACTTGTACCCTATATGCTGGTCAAGTAGAATAAAAATTAGCTGCTGTAAGTAAAGCACAATATGAAAAACATCTTGCCTTGAGCAAGAAGGACTCCCAAGGCAAATCTGGGGGAAAAAAATAAATCCCCAGAGATTTCACAAAAGAGGAAAGATGTTTCCCACTCTGTCCTCAGTGTTTCAGTCGTCTAGAGAGCTGCGTGCAGCGATAATTGTTGGCTAACAGTTGATACTTGACATGTTAGTAGCTGGGAGATTCTTCTGTAGTGAGGTCTTTCAAAAAATATAATTCTCTACAGGTTTGACCCTCAGAAAGGCTTTTGGTGCCAGTTATTGGAAGGAGGGAAAACAAAGTGCCTGGGAAAAAGCAAGGGTCGAAAATACCCACCAATGGACCAAGAGGTAAGGGCTTTCAGTTAACATTTTTTAATATTGACCTTGTGTTTTACTCCTAAAACAAACACACTGATTGTTTTTGTTGTCATTATTATAATTTTCACTGGCTTGATACTTTTAAAAATCAGAAACTTTTAAGATCCCTTCTCTGGGAGCAGTGCACAGCCCCCGGGCGGGAGCACCTGCCAAAATCTGCCGGCGGGTGGGTTTCCTTCTTTGACTGTTGTTGTTCTTTTTTTCCCCCCTCACCTTTCTCAGTCTCGAGCGTTTCTGTCGAGCTACTACAGAGACCACAACGTGGAGTTGTCCAAGCTGCTGCACAGGCTGGGGCAGCCCCTGCCCTCCTGGCTGCGACAGGAGCTGCAGAAGGTCAGGTAGCACGCGTGGGTGGGGGACCCACGTAAGGATGATTTCCTTCACCGTCAACCCCCCTGCTTCTCTGACTCACTTGTGATCGTCAGTAGAGGACCTCATGAATAACGCTCTTTCTATTAAAAAAAAAATAAAAAAGACAAAAACCACACGAAAGAATAAAAAAAGAAAAAACTGTTTACATGCACGCGCTGACAGTTATTAGCATCGACCCCTTTTGTCAGCTTCCAGGAAATAATACGGAGCTCCGTGGCATTACTCTTTATCCAGACCGGGATTCGTGCATAGCCTAGTTCCTCTGTTCACCAGGAAGCACCAGAAACTGTGTGTAGGACGGATTGACTTCGATGTACGTGACAAACTGCAGTCTGTCAGGACACGAGCAAAGGATGGGAACATCTCTCGCTGGACCGTGAGGTTGGTCATCCCCTGGGGTTTTTCCACGTCTGTTTTCGCTGGTTTTTTTTTCCTCCCCGACCCTGCACGTTTTCCCATCATTTCAATCCCAACATTCAGCACTTTGCAGTCAGGATCCCTGATGGCTGTGATAGATGTGGTAATAACGCAGCGTCATTGCTTTCTCCATGGAAAGAGGTGGGCTAAATTCTCATCTAACCTGCTTCCCGGGGATTCCTCTAATAACCGATGACACTCCGTGCTCTTTCTTCTCTTGTGGGTTGGGATTTTTTACCCTTCCCAACAAGATACATCCTGGTGTGGGTTGTTGAGGTGTGAGACAGCGAGGTAGCCCTCCTCCAGGTCTTAGTGAAATCCACAGCCTGTCTTTTGGAGGCGGCTACTTTGCCACCCCGATAAGGTTTTTCATCGCATCTGTCGCGTTCCTATGGCAGCTGCGACAGAGCTCTGAGACGTGAAATCGTATCAAGTATTTTGCCATAATGCCATAGGACTCCTTCAAACACTATCAAAACCTTTTAAAATCTCAGCAGGCCGTACAAGCAGTGTAGCGACAGTAACCTAATATCGACAATTTGGTTTCCATCTGGAAAGTAGTGGTTTTGCTCTGAAGCCTTCAGAGATTGGGCCAGTCACTTAGGGTCTCAGTCTGCCAGCTACTGCACAAAAAACACTTTAGTGACCAAAGGTATTTATTAAGGTTTTGGAAAAAAAAACCAAAACAAAAACAGTCTGTTGAAGGATAAACTCTTTCTATAGACGTTAATGGAGTTGAAAGGACAAGCGTATCCACTACAAATCACACACACATATATGACACATATATTTTTATGCCTGCCTATCTACCTGCTGGATATCTAGGGCAGCCATACACTCAACTTTAAATATGTGCTTTTTGTTTAGGTAAACAAAAGGGTGGTTTACCAAAAATATGGTCTTATGAACTGTGCTTTCTTCTCAGATTTGTGTGGGCAAGATTGACAAGACTGGGCAGAAAGTCGCTGGGAAATTTAATCTGAGGGACAAAACATCATTTCAGCATTTTAACCTTGTAACACTTTTTCTCAAGAAAACAAAAGCTTTGCTGCATGTTCTTTATGCAGCACAAAATGGAGTAGGTTTTGGTTTTCAAACTTCCCCATCTTAGTTCCCAGGCAGAAGCCACTTCAGGAGCTGCAGAGGCTTCGTGCATTCCCCTCCCCATGAATTCGATCCGCACCTCCTAGCTCAGGAGACAGAACTGGATGTTGGGGTTGCACCATGAATTCAGACTGGCCAGAGCCTCAGGGAGCCCAAGTCACTGCACACCAGGGACTGTGGTACTCGGGAGCACTTAAACCAACGAATTTAGGCTTCAAACCAGTTAATACATGTAGCTATTTATCCTACCATTTCCAAACTCCTAAATCACAAGACTGCCCACCAAGATCACGACCCTAGCTTATTTTGGATTGACAAGTCCAGTGCTTCCCAGAGCTATCCTGTGCCACTCCCCCTACTCCCAGCTCGGCAGCAGTGGCACTTGCTGGCGAGTGCCCTCTGGCACCACCAGGCATCCACCACTTTTCTCCACCACTGCCCAGCTGAACATGCCTGGCTGCTTCTTCCCTCTGAACCGTTCCAGCCCTTTTCTCAGTCCCAGCATTGCCCTGGTCCAGGTCTCATGGTTGGACCATGGATGGTCCATGGTCATCCCATGGATGACCGTGCGAGGAGCCAGCACTGCCCTCCTTGGTTCCCGCACTCCCAGCCCCTGGGGCTGCTCAGAGGAGAGGCTGAGGTGCAACCAGCACCAAGTCCACGCGTGGGCCCTAGTGCTCCTGCTCTCCACCTCAGCCCTCGCTCCTTCTGCAGGAGGACCCACAGCCGGGGTGGCAACAGGACAAGGCCAGGTACCCTTTGCCCAGTGGCCGGCGACTGCCGCAGGAGCACGAGGTGCCCAACGCCACCAGCCTACGCACGTGAGGACGTACACGAACATACAGGGAAGCCCAAAAGACAAGCGTTGCCCGGTGTTTGCTTTTCAATATTGAACTGGGATTCATCTCGCATAAGTGAGACATCTACCTTATTTTATATGTGATGAAGGGAAATAGCGCTCCTAGGACACCATTCATCTCATCACAAAGCAGACTTCTTAAATGAGCGACATTAATCTTGCCTCTTCTTCTCTATTGATTGTAAAAGGACAATAGACATCTCCTACAGAGGAAGAGCTCAGCTGTATAGGTCTAAAATTAGGGGAGCTGAAAAGGAGATGGTATTTTATCTCACAGCGATAGTTGTGGAAGATGAGAGGGAGCTGGGAGGGTCTGGGGGAAGGCTTTGATTTTGCTTCGTTTTCCTAAAGTAATTTTTCTAGTTCTTATATTACGACCGGGAGCACTCTTTCAAAAGGAGCGAGGGCAAACTAAATGCCAAAAAAAAGGAAACTTACGTGGTGTTTTTTGGCTTTTTTGGGGGGTTGGGAGAAGTCAGTTACACACTTTGTTGCAAATTCACACTCTTTTAGCACTGATAATGCCAAAGATGACTAGTCTGATGAGTTTTGGATAAGTAAGGCTTCGTCAGACAAGAATATCTAAATCAACCATTTGATAAAATTTTAGCTGTTAAAATGCATTAGAATTGGTTCATCACTAATTAAAAGATGACTTCATAACTTCGTGATTAAAAGCTAAATAAACATGAAATTGGTTTCAGGAGTTTTTCAAGGAAATGAGACAAATACCATAAAATACGGAAAATTATTTCTTGTTCTCAGCTTTTCATTTAGAAAAGAAAAAAAGAATTAAGTCTCTCCATCTCTCAGCTCTGTAATAGCATCATGTCCTTAAAACACACCGGATATTTTTGTACCTCATTGTTATTTTTTAAGTTTGAATGGGCATCACATTTCCGAGAGCTCTCGTGTTCCATTGAAAACTGACATTTGAATTGACTTCATTATGTGTCATATAAAGATGAAATAACAGTATTTCAAAGTTTCATTCCTTCCACTTGTAATAGGACCCATCAACACAGAATTTCTCTGGACCACCGTATTACAGAGGAGCCTTTGTGAACTAGCTGCAAATGATCTCAATTTCTTTTATGCCTTTCATATCTCTGAGCACGTAATTGTTGGGATTCTTAAAGACCAGCAAAACAAATGCAATAAAAATGCAACATTTATTCATGGCAAGGGGGCCGTAGCTGGGAAAGATAATGCTGGCCCTTCTCTCCTATTCCTAAGCTGCAGGGTTCACCTCCACAATATCTCCATGCGGTGCAGGCTGTAAATCAATTGGAGTTTTACATACCGGAGGGCTGCGGTTTGCTCCCATTCCCCTGGAAACAGGGTTTCCTGCAGAGGTTTGAAGGAACCTTGCCGCACTGAGGACCTGACCTACTGCCCGCGGAGGCTAGTGGGAATCTTCCTATTAATTCCAGCAGACCCCGGTCGGCCCCCAAAAGCCGGTTTCATAAGGCACAATGTGTGGTTCAAGCATCACGTAGCCCTGTCGCTGCTGGAAATCCATCCCTAAGTCTAAGTTGTGTTACCGGGAGGTGATTTCTTCACCCCACCTCCCTTGGTTGGTGCTCTGCCATGGTTGGAGCTCCAAGCCGTCCCCACCACCAACACCCCACGGGGCTGCACCACTACTGGTCTCCCAGTACCACGCGTGTCCCTCTCCGTACCTCGCTGGCTACGGGAAACAGAAAATGCGCCAGATGCATGCGCCAGATGCATGCGCCAGGGTCTATGGCAGCATATTTGATGCAGGACTTTGGCCCTCAGCAAACCAAGCTCGTATAATCGAGGTTGTCCTTTGAGCGAGAAGCAATCAGAACAGAATCCGCAACATTCTAAATTATGCATTGACCTCTCAAGGTCTAAAATAAAGTTGCCGGATTAACTGCGCGTAGATGTTTTCTAATAACACAGATTTTCTCTCTGATAGGGACTCAGACTGCCAAGTGTCCCCAAAACAAATTAAGATGGTGGAATTATAAATTCTTGGGGGAGGAAAACGTTGCGTAATGAAAGCGCTGATGGGTCCAGACTCTCTGATGTGATAATAAGGCAGAGGGGACATGTCCTGAATACAAAAGGAGAAGCTGACTATTTTCTCCTCTTCCTTCCCCCTCCTCCTTTTCCTTCCCATTCGTGTCAAAGTTAGAGCCAGCGTAGCGCGTCTGGAAAGCACGAGACGGGCACAGCCGGTGAGACGGGGGAACATTATTCATCTCCAGAGCGATCAGCCAAGAATAAATTGGGTGCAGGGTGCTCATTTCCCCTAAGCTGGGCCACCTTAAAGTCAGACATCAAGTCCAAACTAGTCATTTAGTTTCCATCAGCAGCAAATTATGTTTATAATGGGTTTAAAATTGATGTTTATAATAGGCGTATGTGTGTGTGACAGCTGTGTAAAACAGGTAGAACACAGGTATATAAATCAGCAGAGACTAAGTGTCTAATTTTATTGTAGTTAAGTAAGATTAAGTTGGCTGCTGGTGTGAGGAGAAGCTCTCTTAGCACATGCAATTTAGCTTTGCCATTTTAGCTCTCGGGCTGCAGTGCCATCTCTCTCTTACCAGCAGATACTCTCTTTCTCAAAGAGCTGAAATCGCAGATGGTCATCTCACTAAATATCTGTCCTCATGGGCATCAGATCATGAAACTCAGCTTTAACAGTTAGTCTGTCCATCATTATATTAGTTCATACATCTCTGCATAAATCTGCCAGGAACTGTTGCTTCAGAGACTTTTTTTTTAATTTAAGTGGGTGGTCTTGGGATAGGAATTTCCCTGTCAGACGTTTCTTACATTGTCTTCATTTTCTCTTTTTTCCTTCCAGTTCATCCTTTTAGTGTGACTGCAAAGGTGTGGGACCTGCCTGTGGATTCAATTCCTCCATCGCTATCCTATCTAGAAAAGCTACCAAAAAATAAATACGGATTTGCAAGCGACACAGATTCTGAAGTGTTCAATGCTCCAGTGACTGGATAACTTTTATAAGACTTATTATGATTTCTGTAGTGTTTCAAAACAAAAGACATCCTCATGATAGAGCTGAGGAAAACCTTCACTGTCTTACCCGAGCTCTTTTTTTTTTTAATCTTCTTATTTCCCCCTCCTATGTGACGACAGCAAATCCAGTAGAACAAACAGTTGCTGTTGAAGAAAAAGGAATCAAAATAAATTTTGATCACTCAAANTGGTGAGGGAGGTCAAAGTCTGTATTTGCTGGAATTGTTTTAAATAATTGATGTGCAAACACGTTATTATTGGTTCTTCTCACTGCCGCAGAATAAACACTTCTGATGGTGTATTATAGCCAGAGCTTTTCTTCTTTCCTTAAATCCTCTTTCCCGTTTTCTGAGCCAAAACCTGCTCTTTAATAACCTCTGCCATATATATTTCAAGCCGTGCCCTGACTCAGCTTCTCCTGCCTCAGCAACTCCTGGGGGCTTTCACCTGTCCTTGACACACCGTGGGATTTACAACGCTGGCCGCGCCAGCGCCGGGAGCACCATCGACCTCATCCTCTGCCTCCCTCCTACTCCTCCTCCTCCTCCTCCTCCTCCTCCCGGGCAGGGAACATGAATTCAGGCAAGTCTGACACTTCCACGTTTGTTACGCCGCAGAACGCCCGTTTATGGCGCTGCCTTTCAAAAGCGTCGCCCGCCCGCACTCGACGAGAGGTGTGGATGTTTGGACAGCCCTATGCAAGTTCCTCCTCCCATAATTATCACACCAGGCTTCCTCCTTTGCTCTGTTCGGGGGATCTTCAAAGGACCCGATTTCAGCCGATGCAAATTGCCTTGAAGGTGGCCCCAACCGTACCCTCGGAATTACGAGATACTGCTGGTTTCCCCTTTCCTCCCCCCCCAAAAATATCATAATGCTTCTACTTTTTATTATAAAATATTCATTTGTTTTACAGATGTATGTCAGAATGAGGTTAAATCACATCAGAGTCAAGGATTCTTACTACAAGCCTCACAGAATAGCAAACGACGCCTCGCTAGAGCTTTTAGCGTTAAGCAAATGAGAAGTGACATTACAGACGTCTTAATACCAGTTTTGGCTTCTTTCCAGATCTGCTTGATGCTTTCAGACAAAGGAGACGTGGTAGGTAAAATTTTCAAAATATTTTAGGATCGCAGGTCTGTTTTTTAAAAAGAAATGCCTTGTAGGCCCTTAGAAACCAAAAAGCAATCGGCTTTCTATCATAATTATTTGTTACCGACAGAGACAGACACTTAGGCACTTTAAAAGCTCCCGCAGACGTTCACCTGCCTGCTGCTTTGGATCCGAAATGCCTTTATACATCTAAATGAAGAGATTACTGAAAAAAAATATAAATCCAGGTTTTTTCCTGTCGCTCATAGATCTCTGGCCTTTTTTTGACCACTTCTCGTTATTTCTTTCATATTCTCCCAAGTGGGGAATCATGGCTGAAACCCACCAATGAACCTGAATGATTTTTACCAAAACCAGAACTCTTTCCAGGCTTGGTCGAGTTTCCTGCCCGATTCTGATTTAGTACAAGGATAGCGTAGTTTTTCCAAAAATTTACCACTTTGATTAAGTTCATGAAGCTTTGTATTTTCCCTTCCAGCTTCTGGAAGCAGACTATTCCCACCCCCCGACCACTGGAAACCTGGGAGCACTAAATAAACTTCTGAGCTCATCCATTTGTGAAAAGGGCTTTTTCTATATGCAGTTTGCGAGAAGAGAGGAAAACAACTTTTTCATGCATGTAAATATCCACACTCCAGTTAGAAACTGACTTACAGAATTACAGAAATGACTTCTACATGTAATTTATACTCGTATTTCTATTCATGAAGAATTAAAGACTTCCTAGGGAAACCAGATTGATATTTGTATTTCAGTCAGCTGCAGCTGTTGGGTGGGGAGCAAAACATTTAAAATATCTAAATAAAAACCTATCTGCTGCTTTGGGTTTACAAAGCCATTTGTCCTGCAACAGCTAACACTCACCAAACAGGGGCTAGTTTTACAGTACTCCTATTTCTTTGGGAATAGGAACGTGACATGTTAAAGCACAAATCTGTTTTCATCACAGAAGGTCAACTAGCTTTATGAGCTGGTAGTTAGAATCATCCTGGGGTTTTTTTTCAGAGGTTATTTTCAGCCAGAGGAAGGTCAGCGGTGGGTGGAGTGAGATTCCTTAATCTAACTTGCAATTCCATAAAATGCTATGGGGGTTGAAAATGCGCTTTATAATTTGGGAGATAATTGCATGCCATTCAATTGACTTTGTACTTGCTACTTTTCTAACAGCTCTGGTGTATGCTCCGCTGTCTTGCAGAACTTATCTGTAAGACACATTCCCTGTTGGGTAATTTCACTTCCCTTCATAGCACGATCTGAACTACAAGACAGAGCTGGATATACGAGAGGATGAGTTTTTACAGAACTCTCTGTGAGGCAGATATTTATTTACAGAAATTTGCTTTATATTTTTTTTGTTTTCCCCACTGTGTTTGTCTAGGCCAGGGAACTATCTGAGTATTAATCTGCTTGCCCTCCAAAGACACACAATTCCCATTAGCATCAATGACAATTAAATATTCTCACGAAGGAGACAATAAACCCACCGACAGAAAATGCTATTTAATGACACTGTAGTTACAGCACATCCTCCTGCAGAGCTTTGTGTAATCACACCAAGTAAGCAAAGAAAAATTGTTCTGCAACGTGAAGCGTTTAAAATTTCATAAGCAATCTCATTTAAAAAAAAAAGAAAAAAAAGAACAGCAAAAAAAAATCACCTTTCAGCTACTCCATCATGACTAGGGACTGAAGTAACCCTGTGATTTTATTGATATGAAATCCCCCACACAATATGTAGCTGGTGAGATGTTCAGATTGAGATCGAAAGCCAAACTCAGGTTCAGAGAATGACAGAATGACCTATGTTGGAAGAGACCTTTAAGGTCATCGAGTCCCACCACCAACCCAGCACTACCAAACCCACCACTAACCCATGTCCCTCAGCACCACATCTACACATCTTTTAAATACCTCCAGGGACAGGGCCTCCACCACTTCCCTGGGCAGCCTGTTCCAATGTTCAATAAGTCTTTCAGTGAAGAAATTTTTCCTAATATCCAAGCTAAACTTCCCCTGGTGTAACTTGAGGCCTTTTTCTCTTGTCCTATCACTTGCTCCTTGGGAGAAGAGACCGACCCCCAGCTGGCTACAGCCTCCTTTCGGGCAGTTGTAGAGAGCAAGAAGGTCTCCCCTCTTCTCCTCTTTCTCTCCCATCTTCTCTTCACCAGACTAAACAATCCTAACCCCCTCAGCTGCTCCTCATAACACTTGTTCTCTAGGACCCCTCACCACCTTTGGTGCCCTTCTCCAGACCCTTCTTTCTCTCCTTCATTGCTAGCAGGGCCCCCATGCCTTCCAGCAGCCCACTGCAAACTCATGGCCTAAGAGGTCCTACCTTTAGCGCCCCGGCGATATTCACCACTCCGTGTCTTTCTTACCCCGGGATTATCCCCCCCTCCCCACAGTACCCAGGTGGAAAAGCCACCCGAGCGGCTGCTTAACGCTCCTGTCTAAGCCCAGGGACTGAGGGTGGACGCCCTTCTGCGAGGGGACCTCTGATCCGCTCCGCGGGGCTGGGAAGGAGGTTAAAAGCCTACCGAGCAATAAAAACCAAGGTGAACTGAAATAAGGGCTTTTCACACAGGAAAATAAAAATATATACTGAAATAGTCTTCACTTATATTTGTTTCTTATGCAGCTATACAGGGGTCATGAATTTTTTATTTAAGGAAGAAGTTTTCTGTCTTAGTTGTCTTCTCTCCTTCTATTCTTCCTTGCTATACCATAACCTGCTCCCCTTNTTACTATTAATTTCCTTCTGTACTAACTTCTTGTGCTCCTAGCTTTCACAGAGGGAAAAAAGCAAGTCTCCCAAGTAAGCATCAGTTTCCATTTCCTAAACCATACCTGCTTTAATTAATTTTAAATATCCTAGTTAATTATGACAACGGTTACTAGGAGCATGCTGAGGTTTTCTTTGATGTTGCTAGCTTTTCTGCATTTATTTCCACACTTTTTCCACTGTTCAGACGCCCGGTACCAATTCAGGGAAGCTACTGGGTTGTAAAGAAAGGGAGGGTTGGATGGCACCATGCGTAAATCTGCCATCATTAAGTTGGGAGCTGCAGTGAAATTATAAATTGTCATCTTAAGTAGGAAGAACATTTTTATGGATCCCGGTTCATCCTCTGCAGACTTGCTATTTCCAGTAACTGCCACACAGAACACACTAAAATTTGTCAGCTGCTTGGAAGAGGAGAGAGTTAAGACTGGTGACTTAATTCCCTTCAATCTTCTTAAAAGATATGATCCAATACCTCCAGATAAAACCATCACCAGCTTAGGAAGATACAAGGAGCCAATCCAAAGCAGACGGGACAATCAGAATGGACAAAACCTCATTTTTCCAAAGGTCGGAGGCACAGCCAAGAAGTCGCCTCTTTTCTTTCCCTCCATGTTAGAAGATGTGGCTGAAGAAGAAATATTTCAAGGCTTGCCTGGATCACCGTAGGAAGCTGTAGTGTAAGCACTGTAAGACACACCATGTGGTCGGGGTCCTTCTAAAGCCCGTTTCATGAGAAGCAAATTTTTTCTTCCCCCCACGTGGGAAAAGCTGGGATACAAAATTTTGACAGACGCATTTTATATTGGCGACATCTTGCAACAGTGTTTTTGCGCTGGCGTGGAAAACATCTGTATAACGGAGAATTTTTACGACCACGGGAGCCTGCTCGGCAGCTGAAGGTTTTAGTGCGGATCCTAAATCACCGTTTCTGTAGCGCTGCAGATTTTTTTTTTCAGAATAGCTCTATATTTTCAGAAACCCCAAACACCTTTACTTAAGTCTTAGCACATTCATGTAACGGAGCCAACTACTAATCAGGCAAACGAGCTGAATTGTGCAATAAGAGAAAGCCTCCAAAAATCACAGGATCCCACACCAATAACCACACACTGATCACACAGCGATCCCATGGGAAAAGGAGGATGGGGGCTGAACCCACCCTCCCGCTGCAAAGAGGGAAAGCCACGCACTTTCTTTGAGCCCCCAAACGAACGGAAAAAAAAGGCTTATTTTAAAGGAAAATCCTTAGAGAAGATAATTGTGTGTCCTCTTGGAAATTTCTTTATGTAAATTTACAAAATTTACATAAAGACCTCCCTGGCTTTACAGCTCTGGCTTGTCTGAAAACTAGAGCTATTAGAAATTGTCAGAAAACTACATGCCGTGAAATTTATCACCCTTCTCTCCGCAGTCAGTCGCTGATACATCTGCACATGGACCTGGCCACGCTCTTCTCATGGCAGTCATCACGCTGCTCCTTTGTCAACGAGAAATTAAGTTTTGTCCTCCTTTGGAAAGACCACACCGGAGAATTAAGTTCTGAGAGGAATATGAAGTGACGCATTTACCAACAGCTAGCTCTTTACTCTCTATTTCTATGTCTTCCATTAGACATCATTTGACAAAACCCTGAGTACTAAAGTAGAAATATCCTTTGCAGGCTTGTCTCTCCCATGGACCTATTTAACACCGGCACATTAAGCACATTTTTATTTTACTCATTAAACAAGAAGAACTCTGGACACTTAACAGTGACACAATGAAGACATTATAAAATTTGGTCATGTGCAATAAAACTGCTTCCATAAATGCCCAACCTTAAGTACATCCATTGTCTGGTTTTCTTCCAATGGTAAGTTTTGCACTCCTGCACATTCAATTACAACGCTTAGAGCCAATTTAAAATGGCTCGTTTGTCCACAGGTAATTCCATTTCATTTTGGCTGCCTGTTTCATTTACCACCTGGTGATTAATTATCTTAATAATTTATTCCTTCATAGCTTTGTTGTTTTTCCCATAAAAGACAAGCTGAATTCTGGGGCAGATAGCCATCCTGCTTCTGTGTAATGGAAGGGCAAAGGAAAACGCTCCCGTTCAGTGTGTCTGGATTACAGAAGTCTTTCCCACAAAGCTGTCCTACCTGCAGAGACTGAGCAGGAGAATATCTTCTGACATCTTTGTAGGAAAGCCAGGAGAACCAGTTTGGACTAGTCCTTTGCCACATTGCTAATAATTATCACCACACTTAGAGATGTGTTAACGAAGAGGAGACCCTAACACCAGCCAGAAGTTTTTGAAAACCATAATGAATAGGAAAGGACTAACACGAAGTTAGGAAGTGCTTCTTGGAGAGAGGATTTTGCCTACGGTAAAGAAAAAGTCTTGAGTCCCAGCAAACCACCTCAGGAAAACCAAGCCCCACGATTGCCGTGTTAAAGCCAGCTGACAGACCTGACGTGTGGCATTTCCCAAATGAAAAACCCCAAACATATTTGAATCTATCCTCACAGCAAACAGGCATCCTGAACCTTGTCGGACGGTTGTTTGTGTCTAATTTAAGAGGTGAGTGCAATGCATTATTTTAGCAAGTGAGAGTATGAGAAAATTGGTGGCAGCATGAAGCACGAGTCCTCAACAAAGGAGATTTAGTGGCAGACAAATTTGATGTCCTACCTTAAGAGGTACTTCTACATGGATTAGATCAGAGGAGCAACTGCCATGTTTAAATACACCATATTATTAAACACTTTAGCAGCTGGGCAGATTTTCACTGGGGATTTCCACTGCTGTGGTAGCTCTTGAGGCCCACTGCGTGCATCACCCGTGGAACCAGGGACAAGGGACAACCTTGGAGGTCCTGACCCCACTGACAGCTTGCAAAAGGGGTTTTTTTTGGTTGTAGACTTCTTGGGAAAGCCAAAGATGGTTTTCTCCAGCAAGCTCTGCTCCTTCCAGTATGAAATACACTATGTGCGCCTTGCTGTAATTAGCTCGATGAATCGCACCATCACTCACCAGCTTCTCAAAATAATCAAAGCCCATGGGAATCCAAATCTGATTTCAAAACCGCTTCTCTGAAGCTGGAATCATTCAGGGTATAAAAGCGTAATCCTATTACGGTGGCAGAGTTTAAACGCTTTCCCCACCAGAGGGAGGATGACAGCCAGCGCAACGATCGGATCCCTGCAGCGCTGCGCTGGGACCGGGCTGGAAACGCTTTGGAGGAGCCTCCTGCAAACTTGGAGGAGCCTCCTGGAAACCCAACCCTGTGGCTGTGGGTACAGCTGGGGCAGGGGGGGACCATGCCTAGAACGGCACTTCCAGCACCCCGGGAAGCAGAAAAGAGGGATCAAAAGAAAAAAAAGCTGCATTAATCTCAAAAATCCCAAGTTACCGCTTCAGGAGTAAGAAGCCTAACGCCCTAAAATCCTTGGGCCGATCCCAAGAAGTCAGGATGACTCAAGGGTCTTGAGTCATAGACCACGTAGGAAAATCCACCGCGCTGAACAGAGCTGAATGGAATAAAACTGAAATAAGGTGATTAGAACTGAAAATAACTGCATGTACTTGGAAAACTACAGTTTTCTCAACTGCCTCAGCTGTAAGTTACCAGGTAAGTTAGATACAAATAACACAGACCTCAAAGTCAGGTATTGTGCCTCAAAGCAGCTGCCAACTCAAAATGTAACAACATGTATGATGCCAAAAGAACATTTTCTTTACTTTGTCTCCTCGCAGCATTTTGTGTTGGAGGTTAATGCAAGAACCACATTTCAATCATATAATTTACTTAATGTACCAGAACACTATCTAGCACACAGCTCTGACAAAAATTGTTTTAAAGTACTTGACCTGAACTACTTATTACACTGCATTAGCTATTACTTTTCTGCAGACAGCAGTCTAAACATTTTAGTATGAGTTTGTGAAATAACTAAATAAAATCTCTCTCTTAAATCTGCAGGCGCTTTCCCCGTGCATTCACATACGTTGAATATTGGCTGGACAGAAAGACTGTGAACAACGCATTTACGAGACACACAAATCCGGTAACTTTACCACGTTCACCTGCATTTAATGCCATGGATTTCGCAGCATCATGCAGGCATTATGTCGCATGGGTCACAATCAATATTTTCCATAAAGCACTGAATTTAGGCACCAGGCAAAATTTTTCCTCGCTGTAACTCTATTTGATTGCAATGAAGCAGCACAATATACAAGTTTGGCCCAGTGTTTCTGAAATTGTGATTTTCTTATCCTGCATTCAGCAGAAATACCAAACACTTGCTGGTTTCTCCCACCCCAGTACTGACACCTCTCCATAATACAACACTGGTTTGGACACAGCAGTTCTTTTGCTTGTACAAAGATTTTTTTTTTTTTTCTTATTCCCACACCAATTTTTACGCTTTTCTCAAAGTCCAGCAGATCTGCCCCCCTCTCCCCAGCACTCAGCTCTCAGAAAAGGGTCAAGTGCTGTTGCTTCTCCCATCTCTGCTAACAAAGCTGCTTTCGCAGTGGAAAAAAAAAGTCAAAAGCAAACTTATGATTAATCGTAAAACGCTATTATTAAAAGGGGAGATGGGGAAAGCTTTTCCCAGGCATTAGCTAGAATTTAGCCCAATTTAGCACAGTGTTCAACATTTTTTTCTTTCTTTACACCTCTAAATATCTTGCAAATGTTTAACAGCAGATTTCCGGAATAGCCTTTCACATTTTTTAGACTTGTGATGAGTTCCACAAGGGAAGACTGGAAACTGGGATAAATATATGTATTTCTGCTCCCAGAAAACAAAACTGGGGAGCCAAACCCCAAGATGGCCCTTGTTGTGTGTGAGCAGCTGCAGGCATGCCAAACTTTAGACAGGCTGTTTTTCCTTGAGGTACCTAAAAACCTACTAGTCAAATCTAGAAATTTTAATCATTGGCATTTGAGAGGCATGTCTGAAGCAGATCAAGGACCGGGGGGAAAAAAAACCCAACCCACCCCAACGCAAAATCAAACCTGAAGATCATCTATGCCTTGTGATGTGTGTTGTGAGCAGACAATGTTCAAGATGTTTTGATTGCACCCATATTATTGTATACCATTACTGGCTGATACTATTTTACTATGCAATACAAAGTAGATGGGATTTACATTTACAGAAAGAAATTGAGGAAACAAGTAAGTTTAAGATTAGTACAATGGCAATATGCTACATGTTAAAAGGATCTGCCAGAGGAACACTGGAGTCCCCAGCCGGCGCAGAGCCCTGCGGAGGTGGCTGTGGTCCCACGGTCTGGTCAGGGTTCAGCCACCCACCCCGCAACCGTGACCAGCAGAGACTCTTATCACCACCAGCTTCCCCAGCAGGTCCAGGCTCTGCTACCCCTGCCAACCTCCGGGTCTCACTGGTTGGTGGCAAGTCCCCCTTATCTTCAGAGCCCTGGGGTGAATCTGCAATTCCAAGCCGAAGGAGAAAAAAACCCCAGCCCAATGATGTGCTGTGCTGTGGATTTTCAATCACTTTGGAAGGTGGGCACCATCTGGGACAGGTCTCCAGGGAACCTCATCCAACCTTTCGGCGATGCAGCCGGGACTGTTTTCTTGTCAGATTTCACAATATTCGAATAAAAGTTCACCCGCCAGGAGCCCCGTAGGTGCTGAGTTCTAGAGGTTAAAAATAAGATCCCTCCAGATGCAAAGTTCCCCCATGTGTCAGCCTTAATTTCACTACCAGCCTAGCAGCGAAGGAGGCACTTTTAATTAAGTGCAAGACAAGTAAGGAAAACTGAGTTCGAGAAACAAGGAGGAATAGGATTATTATAATCCAATGAGACATAATTAAATGCAGAAATCAAAGGCTCTTAGTGGCACAGGACTTGTTAGAGCCTTGAAGTGGGTATTTGCACTTTAAGCTGACACGCTGCAGCTTCTTCAAAAAACAAAGCTTTTTCAGAAGGAACGAAACGATGACAGAGACGCTTGTAAATCACGTAGGGAAAAAAGGCGAAGTGAGCAAAACAATCCATAAAGCAACATCACAGCAAAAGCCTGTTCCTCAAAAAAAACCCCCAACCAAACAAAAAAAGCCCAAATCCTGGCAGCACTGATGGTGATGTTACTGTGAAAGGGTGAGACTTTGCCCTGGCACCGGTGATGATAAAGTTTCAAGGCAGGTCTACGGTGGGAGATGATATAATTTCAAGTGGGCTGCTCTGTCGACCGGACTCTTGTTGGGATCAAACCATCTTAACTAAGTTATATACATTTCTTATCCTTTCTTGGAGGGCAGTAGGTGAGGTTAAGGCTTAAGCTGGATGGCTGTTGGTGTCCCCCCAAAAGCCGTCCCTCGCACAGAGCACAAGGCAAACGAGAGTCATTTTGTTCAGATGAGCGAGGAGGATTCTCCCACGAGGGCAAAAATGTTTGTCGTTCTATGGAAGCTTTGCTTTTTTAATAGCCATGTTGTCACTTACAGCACAATGGCTCGGATTCCCCTTCCTCTGACGGACACGATGCCACGGACATCATTATCGTCCACACGGGCGAACAGGCGCTTTTCCATTCTGCATTTTCAAAACCGCAGGAAGCAGCCCAGAGTTCCCTGAGCCAGTGATCCCACCCTCCTTCATTTCCCTGGCCTTGGATGAAGTCCTAGGCAGAGACGGGGCAATCAAGAGGGGTTTTTTGTGCAAAGATGATCCAAGGGACTTCCTGGGCAGCAGAGAATTTGGAATACAAAGCGACAGGAAACTACACTCATGAATTTGCAGCTACATTTTGTATCCAAGCTCCAACTTTTTGTTGAGGGTGTTGGGGTTTTTTTGCAGAATGGTCTTAAATCATTTATTTGACTCTTCCACGATACCTTCTTCCCGTGCTGAGGCTGTTATCCCAGGAGAACACCAGATCTCCTTCTCTCCAGATCCCAAAGGGATGGTCGCCTCTGCACCCACCTTGCATCTCTTGCTCCCCACATGCATCCCCGTCTCCTGACAGGCATTCTGGCTCTTTAATACAGAAACTTTTTCTCCCTTTTTTTTTTTTTTTTTTAACTTTAAAGCCACACCTGACTCTTTCCAGCTGGTGCTCAGCAGTGTTTCATAGAGGGCTGGAGGGTGATTTACAGCAGGGTTGCTGTGTGCCCGTCTGTGTCCGTGGGGAGAAAGGTTGAAACGAATATGAGAAGAGTAATCAACAGTAATTCTTCAGGAGTCTATCATTAAATTTGTCATTAAACAGAGTCTGCAGCTACCTGCCTGCCCGGCCAGCAGCAGCAGCAAGCCGTGCACGCTGTGTAATGGCATTTTGATAGACTGTCTTTCCCGCAGCCTTCCCGAGATTGGACTGCATAATTTACACCACCGGCACAGCGTTGCCTCACTGGTATTGGAGCAGCGAGACCCTTGTCCTGATGTGATTAGACTATGATGAATTGAATGCCTGCCCGGGGAGTCAGGGTACGCCGATGGGGCCGAGTGCCAAGTGGCTGGGACGTGGCATGGAGCTCACTGTCCCCGGCTAAACAGCCTGGGGGGTCTGCGCTGATTCATCCTACCTCACCTTCGGCAGGAAAAAGCAGCCACCCTTTTTATTTTGTATCTATAGCATGAAAAAAAAGCAAGGATGGGGGGATTAAAATGAACACAAAGCATTATTGACAGGCTGAGAGAGTTGGGGTTGTTCAGCCTGGAGAAGAGAAGGCTCCAGGGAGACCTTAGAGCCCCTTCCAGTATCCGAAAGGGGGCCTACAAGAAAGCTGGAGAGGGACTTTTCACAAGGGCAGGTAGTGACGGGACAAGGGGAAATGGCTTCAAACTGGAAAAGAGGAGATTTGGATGAGATATTAGGAAGAAATTTTTCACCATGAGGGTGGTGAGCCCCTCGCCCAGGTTGCCCAGAGAAGCTGTGGCTGCCCCATCCCTGGAGGTTCAAGGCCAGGTTGGATGGGGCTTGGAGCAGCCTGGTCTAGCAGGAGGTGTCCCTGCCCATGGCAGGGGGGTGGAACTGGATGATCTTTAAGGTCCCCTCCAACTCTAACCGTTCTGTGATTCTGGGAACACTTACGTGAGCAATATGAATTACATTACGAATGGGGTCGCCAGGAAGTGCAGCGGCTGGGCAAGACCTACCTGCAAGCCGCCCCTCCCCAAACTGGTGGCTTCCCTTGCCCAAAAGCCTCATCCGAGGCCGTGCAGCGCGGCCGCAGTGTCCAGTCTGCTGGTGGTGCTCAGCACAAGGCGACGGTGCGAGGGCAGGGATGCAGGGATGCTCTGGCTGCGTACAGGCGCTGGGTCCAGCCAGAAGTGCAGGACTATAAAGTGAAATTTAAGGACATTTCCCGCAACACCCTTGAAAGGTATTGTATGTACTGCTGCTTCCTTAGATGATTAATGTGGCTCACTCCGGCCAGGAACACACGCTGGCTCAGATCTCCCCTTACCAGGGGATGATGCCGTGAAGCTCGCTAACTTGTCATAGACACTTAATTTTTTTGAGTGTAATTTTCTCCATAGGGGCAAAAACTTCAGCAGCTGAATGGCCACACAGCCATACAGGTTTCCACTGGGAACTTTTCCGTGACAGGCAATATTTCATGGGGAACTAGGAACCAGGGCACAAATCATCTGCTCTTTCCCTCCTAAGCCCTCACTAGGCAAGTCACTCACTTCTCTGGGCTTCATCTCCTCTCTAACCTGATTTACTGTTTGTATTGCTGCGGAGCTACGATCCCCAGACATCAACTCCTTTTTGATAAGCAAAGGCCAAACTCCATCCAGGACAGATGGCCTCTTCCAAAGAGCACCTGGCTACTGAAACTCGGCTTGTTCATTTGGGGGTGCCGGGACCAGCCCGCTGGTGCACCCCCAGGCAGTACTGGTAATCCAAAGGGTAAGACAGAATCAAGGTTTTCTTTTTTCTCCCAGAGCAGTTGTGTAAAACCAAAGCAAACAGAAAAGCTCAATTTAACAAGCCGGCTAAGAAATCGTTAACAAACTAAGCAAATTATGACCTCCGTGTACATAGGCATCATTGGATCATTTTCAGTTTCCAACACACACACTGGAACGGCATAAAAAGGAGACAACGTTAACTGCAGCTGTATAAAAAGATGCCATGGCACAGCCTGAATCTTAAAAGATCGTATGGTAATTCTTTGCTGACAAGCAAGGGGCGTATCTGAAGTAGCAGCTTTATTTTATAGATGTCCTTCAGCAAGCTCACTCCTTCTCTTTCCCTTCTCTGGAAGCGAGGGGACATCACGGACCTGATGCCGCACTCAGAGGCTGCTCCGACGGCTGCGCTCCCCTGCGAGCATCTCCAAGAGCAGGAAGTGGCCGATGCAGCACCAGGACTTCAGGATGTTGCGTGTGCGTCGAGCAAACGCAACACTTCCCTGCCAACCCCATCCCCAAAATTACCTACAATAACTAAGTTTTATTAAAGACACCAAGCTGGGAATATTCCACGTCTTTCATTTGCGTCCTTCACTTATCACAGAGCTTCTCCGACGGGCAAGAGGCACTTACTGATGGAAACAATTCAAGCTTCTGCAGCGTAATTCAGGAGATAAATCGGAGATGAGTGTCCTTGAGTGGGTGGCCTTCCTGCTGGCCTCACTCTGCAATATGCTGAGCACACCCGGCGAGCCCGCGCTCCGAGAGCCTCTGCATTTTGAGTGGGAAAAATGGGGCCAAATCAAGGGCTCGAGTGTTTGCAGAAATAAGGTTAGATCCTGGTGCTACAGAAGTCTGCGGTACATGGCTCCTGCTTTCCATAGCGACGAAAAAGTAACTCAATTCCTTTTTCCAATAATTCAATACTAAAGCGAGTATTGATTAGATTAATAAAAGAATTCCAAGATTCGTCTTTTCAGGTTTGGGTTGTTGGGTTTGGGTTTTTTTTTTTCTTCTCTTTTGGCATTCTTTCCCTTTTAACTGTCACCCTAGTTTTCTCTCCTCCCAAGACAGAGGAGATGAGAAAAAGTCAAATAAGAAATATATTAGATTCTCCCGCTCTCTAAAAAAAAAATAATAAAAGACGACCCAACATCCCCAAGCTCTGGCCAACTTTTTTTTTTTTTTTCCATATTCTCAGAAGAGAGAACTAGAAACAAAAAACAGGGCCTTTCTTTCCCTTTAACAGGCTCACAGACAGAATGGTAATATACAAAAATTTATGGCCGTCCCTTTCTTAGCAGCTGGTAATCAGTATAGCTGAAGAAGTGTTTCATATTGATCTCTGGGCTCTTGTATCCTTGCGCTGGCATCAACACTATATACAAGGATCCTGGGTGGTATATAAACAGAAAATAAAAGGCAATACATCTGTTGTGATATATTGATTAACTAGCTATAAAACCATTTTGGAAGAGTTATCCGTAGGTGCCTGTCTTTTATTGATGTCGAAGGCACAGTACTTTGGTTGGAAGCACCTTGATACTTACAGAGATCTGATATTTAGGGAAGACAGAGCTCTGGGAATAAATACTATGGCTCATTTTAGCTGACTGAATATCGAGCAGATTTTTCTTTTGCAAGCTTTGTTTGGAGCGTGAGCTATAGTCTGTCTCCGATTGTGGAAAATCTCCTCTCCCCACGAAATAATACTGACAGGTTTGCACTGAAGTACTTGGCTGATCTGTGACTATAGATGTGCACTGGATTTTTTTTGCCTTTAAAAATATATAAGCCTATGCCCACACCGGGACGCTTGGAAATGGGTACACTCATCTCCTGCTCCCCAGAAGGCACAACCATAATCGTGCCCGAGAAAATCCCCGTGGTTACACGCATCGCTTCTACCGAGCGATATCATTATCCTCGTGATAAATATCTACCCACGTGGCACGAGCGATTCAACTCCGAACGCAGCGCTGAGCAAAAAGCTTTGCTGCTTTTTGAAACTTCGGGATGACAGTCCAGTTAGTGAAACCCTCATCCTCTCAGAGGATGCCGCCAGCAAACCGTAGAAGCTACAGCTTTGTTGCGACACAGCAGAAAAGCCGCAGGGATAACAGGGGCTGGAACCCTCTCCCACCTCAGATGCATTAAAATAAACGGGGAGACAGCGCCACGGCTGCACGGACACGCAGGCAGGGGCAGAAAGGATGGGACCACTCCATGAATTCAGGTGTTTCAAGCTGCTCCTCCCCCAGGGCTGGCCAGAACCCTTTCCCATTAGAAATGAGAAAGCGGCAGGAATTTACCTGTGACAAGCAGGAAAAATAGAGGGCAAAAGTGCCCTCAAAAGAGGACTTTTCCTCCACTCCCCTTGCCTGGGCCTACATCTTTGTAAATGAGGTAGCCATCTTCTTCCACAGAAGGGCCTTAACTCTTCTGTCTCCACCTTTAAATATTCTCAGTACCAAAGAACTGTGCCTTCTTTCCTAACTACATTTATTTATTGAATGCATTATACATATTATAACTATTATATGTTATTATATTTATTTGAAAACATTTTCTTCCTCTTTTTTTTTGGTGAACCGAGTATTTTAGATCTGTTTCGTGCACGGTAAGAGAGGTAGCAGTAAAGCAAAGCAGAAAAGCAGAGCTAAAAAGCCTTCTGCTCTCGCCAAGGCAGCTCAGGCAGCCAGGGCAAGAAGCTCCACAGTGCCACCTTGCCCATTTCTTTTGCAGCTGCGAGAGGCACCGGAAGATTGGACCAGTTTCCTCCAGTCTCACCAAGCATCCTGGAGTTGCAACCAAGGCACAAATGAAGCCTTCCTCCCCTCCAGCCAGCAGGCACGGCCCTGGGGGTAGAGTTTACCACTCTTGTAACTTTGGGGACACACAGCTCTCCACCAAAAGGAGGGGAAAACTGCTGGAAGTGGCGGTGTAACCTAAAGTCAGCTATAAATGCATCCACACAGTCTAGATTCCCATATGCATTTCTGTTCTTGCTTAGAGATGCTGACGACTACTTCTTCCTCCAGCAGCAGGTTACACCATCACTAGTACCTCTGGAGGCCACCCAAGCACACCAGGAGCCACATTCACACACGCAGTAGCCTCGCTCCCAGCAGTAAAACACCAAGACTTGCACAAACCTACCCTCTTATTAATGAGCTTCTCGCTACTAATCTTGTTAAATCCCTCCCATGCCTTTTACTGGGTGACCTGCCTCGGTTCCCCCACGAGCACAGTGGGGCTGCTAACTTTTAAAAGAGATTTGCCCTTCCTAAACGAGCCACCACATCCTTCTGAAACAGCCATCTCCTCCAAACAAGAGCTGTTAGATCCCCCACACACAAACACACTCCACTTTGGGGAGAAGCTTCTTAACCAGGCCTGTTGTGATAGGACAAGGGGTGGTGGTTTTAAACTAAAAGAAGGAAGATCTTAGACCTTCTAGGCTAGATCAAAGGAAAAAAATCATTAATCTGAGGGTGGTGAAACTCTGTCCCAGGTTGCCCAAAGAGGTGGTGGATGCCCCATCCCTGGAAACATTCCAGGTCAGGTTGGACAGGCCTTTGAGCAACCCGATCAAGGTGGAGATGTCCCTGCTGATGGCAGGGGAGGTGGACTAGACGGCCTTCAAAGGTCCCTTCTAAAGGACCCAAGCTAGTCTATGATTCTTTAATTCCACTCCCCATACTATACATACAAATAAATTTAAAAAAAAACCCAAACCCACACTGTGTCTGCCCCCCCCCCAGCAAAAAAACCCCCACACTTACCTTCCCACCAGCCAGCCCTGGTACAGACAACAAACATTCCCCTTTCAGCCCAGGGCATTAATCACCTGGGTAGCGTTCCCAGGATTATAAAAGCTTTCAGGTGCTGCCATCAGCCAGCTTTCTCCTGTTATAAGCACATATGTTTGATTGGCTGTATTGACCTGTGAGGAGGGGGGTAAAAAGTACCCAAGGGACTCTCAGAGAGCTACTGAGTATGGCACTTATATACTTTTTATAGGTGTATACGTATATATATATTACAAGGGAGTAGGGGAGAGCAGCCATGTGCACAGTTTATGACCTGAAATCTTGTTATGGGCAGGCTCCATGTTTTCTCCAGGTGTGAAATGTGGTGGTTTATGGACTTTCACTCCAGAGTTCACCTCCCTCCAGCCTCCAAAACCTCCTCTGCCATCCTCCCTGAAACCCACTGTCCTGCAGCCATAGATCATCAGTATGCAAATCTGGGAAGCCGAAAACATAGATTAGTTTAATAGTAAAACCCAGCAAAGTAACACAAGGTAGTGAAGTAATTACATGTCAGGCTGTATTATTCATTCTCGTAAAGAATGGAGAAAAATAAAATTTCCCAACGTGTGGCACAAGAGGGAGACAGGATTTAGGTCCAGCCTGTGCCGAAGCATAAAGCCGTGCCTACAAGGGGACGCACCGGCGAAGGACTCCGTGCAGCGTGGCTAACCAGGGATGTTTAATCCAACAGAGCTCCAAGCACGTATTCAGCATGGCATTTACAGGTACAAAGAGCACAGTGGAGCTTACTGGATTTATTGAGTGCAGCATTTATTGTATCCATTGAATTTCCTGGTTTTATGTGGGACTCCTAGTGACAGTTTCATTCCAGCCCTTACATATTCACATACCCAGGATTGCCTAGCACGGGGTTTTGGCACTACAGAGGTGTGAAACACAACGCCACTCACATCTAGAGACCACCAAGGAAAACAGTGATACCGGTATTACAAATAGCTTAACGTGGAAGCGATAGCCATTGCAGAACCTAAAAAAAACCAACCCAAAACAACAAACTATTAAAATGTCACCGAGTCTCCTCACGTGCAATCAAAGAATCAGAAACCCAGCAGCTCGCCAGGCACCAGTGGGCCACCGCAGCAGGACCAGCGACACGGTGGTTTTCACTAGCCCAACCCCGCTTTTGCCAGCCCTTTGCAAAGGATGTCTAGCAGCATCCCCTGGCAGCTCATTCCCTGTCTTATTACCCCCCCCAGCAAGTTCTCCCTAAAATCCCACCAGGATCTTAGGAGCGACAGCCAGAAGGGACTGCCACTCTGCCCACCCGTGTCCTGAAGACCTCCTAGGGGATGTTGCATGGCCGCTAGCCCTCCACTCCACCCTCTCCGATTCCTCGACAAATTAAGCTCATGACTCCTTGCTGTTCTCCAGAATCCATAGGAAACAGCTGGGTTTTGTCCATTTTATTACAGCCTTTTATACAGTGTTACCCCTTCCAGCTTTTCTCTCCCTCCCTGCCCTTTCCTCCTTCCCTGATAAAAATCAACTGATTTTCTTCAAACTTTCCTTCACCATAATTTCTAAACTCGATTTCCCAGCCACCCCACGTTGAGGATAAACTGATGGGACAGCCAATGGGTACCAGACTCAGGCTTCACTTTTCAAGAGAGCGATCTCCACGCTATGGGCTGCACATGTGTGCGATCGCTGGTCCAGGCACTCCTGACTTTTTGGTTTTTCACAGATATCGCTGCCACCTCCCTTGGCAGCAATGTTGTTTGTGGCCAGACTTAATGTAATTTAGTGCCGACAGGCAGCCAAGACATTGAATTAAAGCTGGAAAGGATTTATCGCTGGCCATTAAGTTAAGCAGAGCATGATACCCCGTAGAAGTAGTTTGTTCTAGTGAATAGGTGCTGCAAAGAAGACCAGAAAACCAGCCCCAGCATTGATTTCCAAGTCACTTCATATTTTGCTCCTCTTTTCCCTTGTTCCACATCATGCCGATCCTGAAAGTCTGCATTGCTTTTGCAATTATTCATTCGAATAAAAAGGTAGATGTCCCTGCTCACACAACCTGCGGCTGCATTTTGGGCTCTCAGCTACACGAAGCCAAGTTCTCCGAAAAACAAGATCCTTGTTGGATACACAAAATGAATCAACTCGTTTCAACTCTTGATTTCTTATCAATTTATCGTGAATAGTAATAGTCATTGCCAAACAAAAGCAGTCGGTGTAGACGGTGGGTATCACTCGCGAGGGAGATCACAAACTTGTGATGCCTCAGTCCCTGCGGTCTAGTGTCACGGATTTGAGTACGTACACCACAGGGAAGCCTCTGGGAAGGGGAAATCAATCCCTTTGGAGCAAATTCACACTCGCTCACTGGCCCCTCTTCCTTCTGAGCACAGAGTGTGAGCCAGGACACAACGCATCCAATGAAATCTTTAATTATGTAATGGCAACCTAATATATACGAGTAAGGAAACCACACTATACTTGCTCAATCAATCTTAATGCTGAATTTCTTCACTTCTCATGTTGGACTTGGTAGCTTCCACTATTTTTTAACATACAGTGCATCTAAGCAGAATAAAAAAATACATAAATTAAATGTTTAGCACACAAATAGCTAGATTCTCTGTAACTTCAGAAGTGGATTTCTGGTTTTACAAGATTTCCAATTACGGAAGATTGGTGGATTTCCATCCTTTCTTCTAACTATAAAGGGCAGGGCATTCTGTAGCCTGGCCGTGGACCTTCAGGCCATGCTCCCAGCCACCGCGCTGGCCCATCCTGCTTCCCGATGGAAGCATGGACCTAGGGATGGGCAAGCATAAGCATTCCCAACCAGGATTTGGGGAAATACAAGAACATGGGGTAGCAATGCTCTTAGTCCTCACACTCAATGGGTGTCCAGGCATTGCACTTGCTGCTCCGACGGTAAAAAGCACTGAGCGAATTCGTACATTTTCTACTCATTCTAGTGAAATTGCCCTGGCGCTGCTGGTTTGCATTGCAAATCGCACTGGGCAATAGGAAGCATACATTATCCTTAGGTGCCTGACATGCCTCCGATCATCCCAAAGCTGCTAAACAGCTTCTGCCTTTCACACTTTTCCCTTCAGTTAAAAGAGACTTTGATAAATTGCAAGCAGGTGCAAGCCAACAAACTAGCATGTACTGGATGATGAAGCAAAGGCCTTGATAAATCCAGTTCCTCTGAACCAGGCAATACATGCCGAGTTATAAAATTCCCCAAAAACCACTGAGGATAATTTCAAAACAAGTATCAGGGCCAGGGACCCCGTGACTATCCAAGGCAGCAATTCCATCTTAAACACAGAGGAAAGAACATCAGGTAATAATATTAATCTGGTTAAACCTGGCAGCACCCATCACTACCCACCCAGCTGCATCCCCAGGCCAGGAGACCCAACCCCAAAATCTTGGAGGACATCCATCGCCACCGAGCACAGGCAGAGTCCAAAAGTACTGTATTTCCATTTTGGGGGGGGTGGGAAATGGGACAGTACAGGGGGAAAAGTCACACCAGAAGTCAAGAAAATCAGTGTTTTGTCGTCTTAATTCAGTATGCCAACTGCCTTGGTACCTGAACACACACTCTGTGCTCGGGAAGAGGCATTGCTGTCTCAGTGGGAAAATAGTACAGGAACAAGGAACTTCGCTTCCAGCAGAGATGATTAATCTCCCACAAATTGCCCTGATACAAACACAAGTCCAAACCAATGAGAAACTAGTGCTGGGAAAGAGTCCCAAACACGGAAGAAGCAGATAAGCTAACTTTAATGCATTTATTCCTCTAACTCTGCTCAGACTTGCCATTTTCTCCTAGACAGAGCAACAAGCAATGGGTGTTTTCGCCTCAATTAAACATTCCTTAATATTGCCATACTGCTTTAAACCTTCCCCCTTAAAGTAGGGCTCCAAACTAGCTGGACTCTCAGCAGGGGTCGTTAAAATGGTCTTTTTGTCTTGCGCCTTACCCTCCATCTCCTCCCACTCTCCCTGCTGGTAAGTGTTCCCAGCAGCAGGAATGGGTTTGGCTAACAAAACCAGCCTGATGCAGCGTTTGGTCTGTTATAGCAGGCCGAAGAGCCAAAAGGTATTCCTGGTGCTGGGAGAGGGGCATCCTGGGCACGGACGGCCCTGCACCCAGACCTTTGCGGCTCTCGCTTCCTTTATTTTCTTCCCCACCAAAACCAGTACAAACAGAGAAGCGTTGCTGCCACTGTGCTATCTATACTATACAACATAGAAAGATACAGCATATAATCAACAGGTGTTAAGTGACTAATAGCCTAGAAAGCCAAATAAGGTCAAAAAGGTGACTGAAGGGTTGCTGGCACTTGATACCACCTACCATTCAAAAGCCCCTACCCACCTAGAATACGCATACATTCCAGGCTGCGTGGCTGCTACCGACTTAGAACATCTGTTAATCATTTATATATTACTTATGCACATGTTACTATCAAGTTTCATCATAAGGTTAATAGCAACAATCTGTTCCTGCTTGGAGACTGGGAGGATGTGCTCAGCAAAATCAACTTGAAGGGCAGGAAAAATGTGCCCAAACGTTTCCTCCTGAAAGATTGCTCTCTTAGCAGGAAGGTCAATTCTCCAGGGCGATGCTAGAGAAGATAGCTGTCTTTTTTTTATGCCCTTTAAAAAAAATTCCACAAGTGGGAAGGCCATAAAACCTTGAAACTTGTTTAACGAAAAGCTATTGCTGGATGATGTGGCATTAAATTGGTGAACTTCAAGATAGTTAATGAATCTTAACATACATCCTGAGGACTGCAAATGTATCTGTGTACTCATCTACCCACAAATAAAGCAGCAAAATCTTGCCTTTTTTTCACTGGTGGTTTGTGGTTAATAAATAAATATATAAGTCAGAGTGCATAAGAGGGTAAGAGCTAGCTCTTATCTCAAAACATTTGCCCAGGGAATCCCATGTCATGAGTTCAACATGCTCCTTTCCTAAAGCGCTGCATCTGGAAATTCCCACTCATTTCCAGCAAGCCCAGTTAGTATAAGAGCATCTCCTCGCGTTTAATACTGACTCACCACAAGATTGGGCTTGGTTTAATTTGGAGGATCACATCCAGGGGTAAAAAACTCCAGCGATTAACACGCTCTTTGCATTGGGCTCATTTGTTTCGGTGCTGCCCTTTCCCATGCAATAACAGAGAAAATGGGCAGCAGACCCTGAGGTCTTCTTCCTCACCTCCACAGCTGAGCGATGCTTCCTGGGCTGCGGCTTTCATGTCTATAAAATGGATATACGGCTTCAAAGCACTTGGGGGGGGAAAAAAATCTGTAAGAAATTCAGAGAATTGTTGTGGATATGAGCTGCGATCCAAAGAAGAGTCTTGGACAATACGCAGCATGGACTCTCCTCTCCCCACACACCTTCCAGTGCCAAGGACAGTGACCATTCCAGGAAAAATGGGGAAAATAGCCTCTCTTCACCAGTACTTCTAGCTGCACACGGGCTGGCTGATGTGCAAGGCATGTACATGGAAATACAGGATTTACGTTTGCCCAAAGCCTGTCCGGGTGCTGTATTTTATGTGGGAGGAGAGGGCTTAAATAGGCAGAACCCCTGGAGAGGGCTGGCCTCCTCGAGGGACAGGAGCAACCCTCTATCCAGACACGTGGTTCGGGTGTGATGGGTTGATATCTAAGAGCAGTATTAAGAATAAACTTAGAAGAAGAAAGAAGTCCATGCTCATGGCACTCACGTGCCCGTGGCCCTGGGTGGCTGCGCAGCAGGACTGCAGGACTTTGCTCCTCTGCCTGGTGCCGTGCGTCAGCTGGATTAATTAATCTGATGATTTGGCGAAGGTGCCACGATTGCTGCCAGCGGTTGCGAACGTGAGTGCTGGGTAGCATCGAGCGATACGCTCTGTGTCCAAGGAGCCCCAGTTCTCAGAGGCACCGAGGAGCCACAGCACCTCACGAAGATTCCAAAACCTGCAAGCCCTCTTATGTGCTCAGCCACAAACAAATCACATCTGTGTCCAAACCTTCCAAGTCTGGAAATGCTGGCTTGGGGGGCACACGGGAGCCACTGACCTGCCGGGAGGATCTGTAGCAAGGGGAAGAGGAGCAGCGAGGAGTCAACCCCAGCATCTCTCTCCTTCCGCACCTCCAAAAGACTTTTAGGATCCCAAATGATGAGCACAAAACCACGTCACCCAAAGCCAGGGCTCGCAGGGGCAAGGGCAGAGAAGAGACAGGACTCCCCACGCCTGCCCCAAACCCTCCACCGAACGGCTGCTTTGAGAATGTAAGGAGGCAAAAAAAAAGGGTCACTTGATGTTTCAGGCATAAATAAAAGTTAAATTTAAGCCGTTCTTATCTGCTGACTCACAACAGACTGCTGTGTGCGCGAGCCGTGATCCCTGGCCCGTCACCCATGCGCTGTAAGAACAGGCGATGGATGGACCATTTTCCCTGGCAAAAAGAGATTGCACAAGGTCACGCTGGGGCTTGTCCTGGGAGCTTTCCAGCAGCGGTTCGGGAAGTCACTGAACTAGGAAATCTGCTGGTGTTTAGATCATTGCCAGGAGCAGAATACTGATGAGCGGCTCCCACAGCCTGATGGCAGGCTCTTCCCGTCGGTGGCATCCCATCGTGTCACATAAAGCAGCAGAACTGGGTCCCTCTGGTCTTCCCCTGAGCCATCTCTACCAATTCTGTGGAAGCTACTTTGCACTTACACCGATTTGGTTGAAATCGGAGTCAGTCCCCATTTTGGGGGTCGGCGTTTCTGAGACCTGCTTTCCACAGACACCGCACAAGGTGCAAGGCAGCAGAAAGTCTCACCCTCGGAGTTTATCGTTTCTAAATGCTTAGAATTAAATTCTTGAATACAGATTTATTTTTTTATTACTATTCCTTAAGCTTTAGGCTGTCATAAAGTACAGAACATTGCAATGCCTGGAATACTGATAAGCTGCCAAAGAGCAAACCTGACTTATTTTTTATGTATTAATTACGTGCTGCCAGGTAGGAAGCTTTGCTCTTGTAGGACCACCTGCTAGTCTCATTATACAGTGCCTTGTACCGAGTCAAAAAAGTGATAAACTATCCAGTGATGCCACATAGGTACAGAGAGAGTGTTTATACAGACGGTGTCGGGATGTGGTGATCCTCATTCTGCTCTCTTTGCTCCCCTCTGTGACAGGGGTGATGAGCAGTTCACCGGCGTGACGATGTTGTGGTGTTAAACACACGCCATCCTCGGCAATGCCCAAATTACCAGATGCCATTTCCGATATCTGCAATACTGCCACGCTGCCTGCTTTGGTTTGCTGCATTCCTGCCCCTGCAGGCTTCCCTGCTGCTGTGGTGGGGAAGGACAAGGACACACCAGCAGCACTTCTCCCCGAGCGGAGCTGAGCTATTGCCCATGTGGCATCCATATCAGGATGGCAAGGTGGGGAGAAATCCCTGCGTGAAATCCGAGTCATCTGTAGGAAGCCGTCATCGGCACGTCACCCTCTCCGCCGCAACTTCTGGCTTTTGCAGGCTTAGCGTATACACATAATCTGCTACTAAAGCACCTCTTTTGTCTTCCAGTGGAGCTAGCCGAAACTCAAATGAGCATTTACAATGCTCCTCCTCTTCCTAAAATTGCCCAGGGAGAACTTCATTGGGTTTATTTGCTCTCCCCATCAAGCAGAAATTTAAGAGGGGCTCTGAAAACACCGTCACCTTTGTGCCACTTGTCAACAGAGTTTTATTACTGTTTCGATCCCGATGGCTGCCGAGATAAAGGGAGGAGTCCCTTCAAATCGTACAATGGATGTCATTTAATAAGTGGCCAACAAAACTGCCATGAGCAAAGAACTCTTATTGTTTGGGTTTTTTCTTTTTTCCTTTCCTCTGCAGTCAATTAGTCTCGTATCCCTCGCAATTCCCTGTATTAATTCTCGTCTGCGGCAACGGTGCCCACGGAGGAAACACAAGGGGACTGGGGAGGTGCCACGTCTCCCTCGTCCCCCCCACGGCGGCCACTCCTGCCGCGAGCTGATTGTCTTCTGTCCACGAGACTCCACCAGAGCTTCCTCTCCTCAACGCTTCACGGGGAAAGAAGTTTTCAACAGGCACATTTTCTCTTGAGGGTCTCTGGGTCTTCAACCCAAAGTATGACCCTTTGGCCACACATTTTCAAACCCACCTTTTTTTTCTATGCAGTCAGCCATCTAAGCTTTATCTCCATTTTCCAAAGCAAGGCACTTCGGTTTTTAAGGACATGCTTAGCTTCAAGCAAAGAGAATACGTGACAACGGAATATTCCTGACCTTACATTTTGGGCCAATGGTTAAACATCTACCTGAATCATAATCTCTTATGGAAAATAAACATGCTTTTCTGGAAAAAAATCCGGGTTTGCACATTTATTTTCCTTGTAATTGATTCTCTCCCTTCCTTTATATATCTTTGTAATACAAAATTACAATGTCTGGCTTCCTCCTCTGAGAAAACTGTCATGACCTGTTTTTTTAGCATCGTCTGAAATCTTCCACTCTCAGAAATGAAAAATAAAACCCCTTTTAGACTTCTTATTAACAGGAAGAAATGTGCTGACAGTTTAGCAGTACATGTGAATTATAAGAGCGACAGCATGAAGACAAGCACCAAGAGATTTATAGCTGGAACAGAACCGTCCACACAGCCCTGGGGCTCCTTTCTTCGATCCTGATCCAAACACCGTCTGCCCAAAGGAGACGTCGCTTGGGAGAACGGCTTAGCATCCGCTGTCGCCATCGATATTCTGCCACTTCATACAACGCTTCCCTAAAAAAAAGAGGTTTCTGAATTTCTGACTGGGTTTCCTTAGTTTGGGGGATTTCACAACCCAAAATTTTTCAGAGCTTCTTTTTTCCCCTGAAGTCTCCACCAACAGACCCAACCGCACGAAAGGACCGTACACATTTCATAGTAACACTTCAGTGGCGGAAAAGTTATGACGGTCTGAACGCAACCAAACTACGTTCCAGCAAATCAATGACTAAAACAAAAACCTAAATTCTTGAGGAGGAGCAAAGATACCTTGTGATGGACAACAGCCGGCCCTTGCTATTCAAGGGTACTAGTAGAAGACCCTCACATCCACGCAGCACAGCTGCTGGATGTGTAAATACTACAAGAGATGGGTAGATTGTTCCCTCAATAAAACTATTTACCTTGGCTTGTGCTAAACAGACCTGTTGTTATCACTTCCACTGAAAAACGCTTCGTTTCTTAATTATTTTGTCGTGTCCTGCTTGCCAAACAACCCTCCCCTGAGGGGCAAATCTGTCCACTACCCCACGACATCAGACTGGGGAGATAAACCAGTCTTCCAGCACACACGTGAGGAAAAAAAAAAATCACATTTTAACAAAAATGGCTTTAAAGCCACTTGACAATCACCGACGGGTAGGTGTCACCGGGTGAGAGGTAGAGCAGTGCCCGTTCCTACTGTTTTGGTTGATGCCCGGGCTCTGCTGCAGCAACTAGTGGTCATTAGCAGGCACACCAGCTCGCAAGGGGCCCCGGGGATGTTCCCCCCAAGCCTGCCAGCCGCTGGGAGGGACGAAGGGGGCTTTCAGATGGAAGCTGATGCCAACTCTCCTCTTCCCCAGCCTTCTGGCACCCTCGCCTGCAGCTCTGCTGACTTCGGCGTATGCTAATTGCATCCTGTCGGCCCCCCGGATGATCATCATTTAATGTAATTTGCAGCTAGGCCAGTTCTTAAATTATTTGGGGAACTATGCTACTTTGTTCTGTAAATGTTTACCAGCTAAATATCAGATGTGTTAGTTTCCCAGCATATCTGCATATGAATGAAAGGGAAATAGACACCAACTCTGGTATACAGATGCGCACAAAATTGCAAAAGCTTTGGATCCAGACACTTGGAAGACATTACGTCGTTTCTCTGATTTATCCTGTGTTGTTCCAGCCGCAGAAAATAAAACCTTAAATAATTTCATCATTTTTGATGTCCAGCTTTTATGAATCCCAAGGAACGTTTGTGGGAACGTTTTCCACTCAGCTTCTAATTTGAGGGAGGTTATTTGAAACATGTTGAATATTTTTCTGTTTACAGATAAAACAGCCCCTCCAGGAGGACGTGGAAATAAATAGCAAGTGAGGCAGCCAAACCTGAAAATGTCAGTTCCCAGGTAAAGATGAAGATAGCATTTTTGCAGGCTACATCTTTTTTTTCTTTTCCCTGCAGAATGAAGACTTCTGCAACAGAAATAAGCGCATGAAAAATACGAAAGGAGTTATTATTTTATGGAAAGGGTTTTAGTGACCGCACGGATAAAATTACTCTGCCAATAGAAAGTGGTTTTACACTCAGGCACATTAATGCGTGATGAGAGACCCAATCCTTGTTTGAACTCCTCCCTTAACTTCAGATACATCTGGGACTTCTTTTCAAGGAGAAGCGTGCTGTCTTTTGCCCCCTTTGCTCCCATAGCTTTTGTTTTCCATCTTCATTAGGACGATTCATAGCGAGGGATGAACTGGAACTAAACTCAGGCTCTCTGCAGGGTACCCGAAGGCTTCACGGAGCTGTGAAATCCCACGGGGAGCGACACCAGGAGCTCAGGTAGAGGCCGGCAGATTTAAAACGCTTTGCTCCATCTCTACGTTTATAGAGAAAATCCTTGCAGGTACAAAACCAGTGGCCTTGCCAGGTCCCTGTCATCCTGAGGATTGTATGAGCTTCAGCCAGAACTGAGCAGGAAAGTCCCCCGAGCAGACAAAGCGCTGCTCGGTTTTAGTCATTAGTACAGAGGCAATTTCAATCCTATTATCTCGAAAAAGATAGGACTTCTCCTGTGTCCATGGGAAAAGAAGTCACGCTCTAAAGGAGAAAGACAGACCTGGCACTGTGGTGGGAGAAGGATACAAGTCTGTGTTCTGAAGGGCCACACTAGCAGTGCTGTTGGGAAACAAAGGGAATACCAGCTGGGAAATATTATTGCTGACATACCGGGGCTGTCGCTCATGAAAGCCCACGTGTGGCATCTCCGGGCTGATGGCTTAGAGAGGGGAAGGAGCTCCAGCGGCGGGGTGAGGACAGCCTCATGCGGGACAGTAATTCTGAGACTCACCAGACAGGGCTTGACTGCTTTTTCTTAAAGGCCTGTCAAGGTCAAGAAATACCGAGCAAAAGTCAATTCTTTTCTTGAAAGTACATCCTTGTAAACTGATGACTAGCCTGGAACCTGCCTGCTCCCTCGGGGCCATGGAGCCATGCCTGAATAACACCCCCGGGGAGGACCTAGGTTGTCTCCTGCAAGAGGACACAGGATTTACTGCTGCCCACCATCCTTTTTTACCCAGCGCTTTTGGACAAGGCAGCGGGGCCATGGCTCTGCCCCACCTGTGTCGGGGTCCTCATGGAGGCTTCTCCCAGGGGGTCTGGGCTACGCAGCAAGGCAGAGCATGGGGTTTATTGCCACATGTTGCCTTTTGCAGCCACCTAGGAGAAATATCCGTTGTTGTTTTGAAGGGGATTAATGTTTGGGAGGAATTAATGCTACAGCAGGTGACCTGCTTGTAAAGGACCACAGGAAATCTTCCTAAGTTTAGGCAACGCTTTGTGCTTTCTTTCTTTTAACTCTTCTTCTAACTCTTAGGGTACTCAAGCTCTACAGATGATCACTCCTCAAAAACCTGAAGCAATTTTGTCAGTGCTTTTTTCACAATGATATCAGTTAACCCTGTCAAGGGCGCCCAAAGCCCACACCACGAATTGGCCGTGGTTCACCCACCATTGGACATCTTCAGAGCAAGGGTCCAACAACAGAAGAAAACAACCAGATAGTTTCAAAAGCGGTGGCTCCTCTGGGCCACAGCACCCAGAACAGCTGTGGGGGAGACACCTGAAGGTACACAGAGGCCACAAGGGTCCTGCAACCCCTGGAGAATTAAGAACATCAAGGGTTTTTAATGCTCACGGCTGCCTGCTTCACCCCTGCCACCAGGGCAGGAGCAGTAAGGACCTCGAGGAACTTCCTTCACCACTGCTTGTCAGCTTTCCCTCTGTAAAACCACAGGTTTTCTGTCAACTACTAGGCAAGGCCAAAATCTCCATAACCCAAATTCAGGCCTCCGGTGGCCAGCACCTCCCTAGGACACAACTGGGTAAATCAGGTTTTTGTCAAAGGATTTCTTTATCTCATTGCAGAGTCTTTTTTTTTTTTTTTTTCTTCCCTTTCCATGCGCAACTCATTTGTGAAAGGGCTTCATTCTCTCATTCCCACTCCCTCATGTCCCTCAAGGACACAGGGATTTACTTCCCTAAGTCTGTCTACTGTGCGTTGACGACAAGGTTGCTGTAGACACCCATGAGTGCTGCTGGCCACCTCCCCTCACACCGCACCATCGCTCCTCAGCAGCTCAAAGACTGACAAGACGAACCAATGTAACTCCATATTGCCAAGGAGATTTTAAACACAGTGTAGCTACCGGCATGATTTATTATAAATGCCTCGGTCATGAGAACGGGCTTCGGACAACGAATAAACAAGATTATTCGTTCTTTCCGCCAGCAAAGTTAGGCAATTTGGTCAAAAATGTGTGGTTTCAAGCATATTTTCTCTGGTGCAAACCTAACCCGGCTTGGTATTACGCTCCCATGGGATTGCATTCAAATGTAAAGATTGATTCTGATTTCATCCTCGTGGCATGCAGGCAAAGTAAAGGGAAAAAAGAGTAAAATGTTATGTTAAGCTGTTACCATCACTAGATTTTAATGTTCTATATATATTGAGTGAGCAATGAAGGAACATTTTAACAGAAATTTTTGCATCTGCTACACTGGGAACCAACAGCAATTAATTTTGCAAATATTTATACATTTTATTTTCCAATTACTATGCATTCTGTAATTATTTGTAAGCTAATAATTTCTGTAAATATTTATTTATAGAGACAGTGATTTGGCTATCCATTAGGAAAAAAGAATAAATGTTACTTTTCTCCATTTGTGCAGCCCATTCTTAAAAAAGATAATGGTATCTCTCTTCAGAGCTGGAATAATGGAGGCAGCTGCTTCCCCTTTTTTGTCAGAAGTCTCAGCCCTGGGTCTGCTCAGGCCATGTCCCGTTTGCTCAGTGTAAATGAGACAGCACCCTCCAGCTGGTAAATTCATAGGCTCACCACGCTGTTCCCACTTCTCTCCGAGATACGGAAGAGGTGAAAAGTCTAACATTTGCTTTTCGGACTCATTTGTTCTTCTCTGGTAACTCCAAGAAAGACATCAAGAATTCAGACCATGAGCCGGTGGCGAGTGTCCTTAGCTAGCTCAAAGCACAGAATCACTTGGGTTGGAAGAGACCTTCAAGATCATCGAGTCCAACCATAAACCTATGCCAAAACCACCCCTAACCCATGTCCCTCAGCACCACGTCCACCCGTCTTTTAAACACCTCCAGGGACAGCGACTCCACCACCTCCCTGGGCAGCCTGTTCCGGAAGAGCCCTGGTGAATGAGCAGAACATATTCGTAAATAAAGGAATATTTGTTCGCTCCAGGAGATGTGGTAGCCCCGTGGACGCTTGGTGTTCATCAAGCCACTTCGATCACTTCTGCAGGTAGTAGACAGGCTTTCACCAAGCAAAGGGATTTTTGCAATTAGGGCAGTCTTGCTTCCATGTTCCCAGTTTCCGGCAGCAGAGTAATTTGACAGGGTTTCATTATACCACCCGTGGGGCTCTGGACAAGTAAACATACCACAAAGTGGAAACAGTAGGAAGCGTCCCACGGACTGTATCTCTTCTTTGTTTCGTATTTTTCATTTTCCTGGCATGCTGCGTAGCAGTATCCCTTTGCAATAATGAAGACCGTCGTCTTTCTGTCACTATTCTGTCAGCTGCCTCTGGGGAATCAAGAATCAGAGGAGAAGTGCAGCTCTCACTAGCCAGTATTGGCATTGCCCTCCTTCCGTCTGACAGCAAATCCCCAGATCCTCCATATGGGTTTATTATCCCTATCAGAAGCGTCTCCGTTTTGCAGGCAGTGATTCAGGGAGCAGGACGTACGCAGTGACACTCCGGAAGAGGGTGTCAGGCTGGGGAATGAACTGCGAAGAGCGGGTCAAAGCACTTAGCGTGTTTGTCCTCGTTTATATAGAAATTTTGACTCGTGTTTTTGTGCACTTAATTTCTCTGCGAATAAAGCCACTGACTCGACTCACTCACCAGATGTCTATCCCTACTGTCAATCAGCTACTCCACAGTATAAATCCCAGCAGTGGCCAACGCTACAGGCTTTCGTGAAAGAGAAATTAAGAACACACGTAAATCTTAGTCTTAAGGAAGCTTTCCCCTGCCCCGCCATGCTTAAATTTACTCTTCACAACTACCTTCAACTTCCTACCTTTTTCCATCCTCTCTTCCCTCACCATTGGATCCCCAGGTGCCCAAGAGGCTCACTGGCACACACGCCTTTTGTGCTTTCCTCATTTTTCCTCCAAAACACAATTGAAGATGGAATTATTAAGGAAGTACCACCGGAAGAGTGCAAATAAAAGAGTTTCTACTAATTTTACGGCTGACTGAAAGCAAAACCATGCAGTACATGCCATCCAACCGATCCCTTTCCAGAGTCTGTCACCGGATGGACACCAACACAAGCCTGGTGAGCCTCTCGAAGGAAAACATGCTGGGCATCTTCTCATTGTTGAACAGTTTAAATACACTTGGCTGGCTGCAGGGGCAGCACTTCCCTGAACCAGGGCTTGATCCTACAAGAATGAGCATTTAGACCTTATTCTAGGATGAAGAAATGTAAATATGAGGTCAGGCATGTAAATATTCCCCATAAAGGCTCTGGGACTGCTAGTGCGGTGGAGGGCAAGCATGCAGTGGATCAATACTCACTCCTTCGGGAGGCTGAACGACTTCTGCAAAGGTTTTCAACACGCAGAAACCTGTGGTAGAGTTGGGAACGCATTTTCCGGACTCTTTTCTAACTGGTTTTGACCTCTGCTGTCCTTCACTGGTAGTGCCAGGAATATGAAGGAGGAGATGGCAGAGGAGAGGAGCATGCACCTCCCCGTGCTTTTATCTGTCCTCACTAAAAACATCAGGCAAACTGCCCCAAAGAGCCTGTGAGGCCACCAGAGCCCTGGAGCACACTTGTGTTGCACAGACACCCATCAGGCAGAGGCGGTAGGATGTGCTAAAGCACGGAGAAAATAGCTGCAATATGTGAACTTCTGGTCATCTTGGGAGACCTGCCAAATTGCTCGGGCTCAGACCTCCAGATTCATCCATCGCAAAGACCTTGTCTACAAGGCAGTTTGTGTCAGATAAAAATCTATCCGATGACATTTTATTTTAGAAAGCGCCATCCATCCAGAGTAAATGAACCTTTTCTTTATAATCTATTTGGTCCAGCGCCAGGATGTGGCAGAACACCTTGTAAATGGGGATGTTACCGAAAACAACTTCCACGTCGAAACTTTTGTATTCCCTCGTGTGCCTCGGCCGTGAATGCCACAGGCTCCCATTTCACGAGTGACATGAAATCTCTGGTTTACATTTGGATTTAGCTATATGTCAACTGTCTTTCTCAGTACTCCCTTTGCAGGAGAAGAGTGATTGAAATGACTTCTGTAATTGAGGAGTGCAGTCTATTCTACTACTTCTTTATAATCAGGAATTTGACAAAATATTTTTCTCAAAGCCGTTGGCCAGTAGAATTATTTAAGCTGTCAAGGTTTCAGTCAAGCAGTGTAAGAAAGGCTGTTTTCCTAGCTTAGAGTAATGACCAAAAAAGCCCCTATGCATCGCTGTTTATTATACACCTCATTTACTCTGATATAATGCTAATACTAAACCAAAGTTCAAAGCCTGTGAAAGTCACGTTTTCCTACACGAGGACAGCAAATTTTGCTCGTCTGAAGCATCTGAGAAGGTACGATGTAACTCTGGCAGGAACAGAGAGTGCTTGGGACAGTTTCTGTCCCCCCACATCAGCTGGGGTGTCCCCCCCAGCCACACTTGTCTCTCCTTCTGAGCACCACCCAAGCAGGGGGGCAGCTCTCGCAGAAAGTCACCAAAAAAGGGCACAGAAAAGAAGATCTGGGTCTTGGGTCTTGATTTATCTGTTGTCGACCCATAGATCAAGAGCTCTGTAGAGCGAGATTTTTTTTTTTCATTTGTTTGCAAAATAATCAGAAAAATGCACTAGATTGTTTTAATATTAACATAATAAGATGACAATGAAACGACTTGAAACTCACGGGTGGGGGAGAAAGCTACAGACATTCAGCCCTGTGCGGACAAGAGACTCGGTGACATTATTTGATATTGGGATGAGCCTCTAGGAGAGAACCCAGGAAAGTCTCTCTCCCATCCTTCAAGGAGCTGGAGAAAGAAACGGTCCACCAGAGGTCACTTAATCCACCCTTTAGCCCCAAACCAAGCTCAGATGCACCTACTGCATTGCAGCAAGGCACCTGACCCGTCTATCCTGAATAATCAAAGATGATTCCTGACACCAGAGCCCTCCCTGCGAGCTCTCGCAACGCCTCGACACGACGTGGCTTCCCCCACACCTCATAGGAACCTTGAGGGCTGCAAATTAAGCCCATTATTTCTGGTCTAACATCCATGTTTTGCCCTGGAGGGTACCCCCGAGCCTGCCTCCAGGGGGAGGGGGTGCCTGCAGCATGCCCGGGTGAAAGAGGGCCATGTTGGGGAATGTTTTCTGCCTTGTATTGGAGAGCAGGTTATTTCCTATATTTATCCTTCCTGAAGATGAAAAAGATGCAGTATGCTATATGTCATTTGGATAACAACTGTATTTCTCAAGGGCTCTTCTAGCCAGACTCCTGCACTCTCTAACCTCCCTTCTACAGCTTTTCTCTTTATTTGTTTGCTTTTGTCTTTGTCACAGGGGATTTCTTATCTCTTTGGGCGTCTTCATAAATCGAAGATGTCCGCAGCAACGGAACTCCCAAGAAATGAAAGGCAAAATAACAAGGTTGCAAAACCGTGTGCTTAATTTCACAGTCCAGTTCCTCAATGTGGAAGACAGACACATCTCTCCCCTGCATCCTCCAGCCTCACAGCCCCATGTTGTTCAGCAATTTGTACTCATCAACCACTTGACACACATTTTTACGGATTAAACTTTCAGTCCGGTGCCTGACAAAATGCCAACTGGCAATACAAAATTCATGAAAAGGTTTTTTTTTTTAGAAAAAAAAAAACAACCCACAGTTTCACCCCAGGTAAGAACCATTTAGTAACCACGGTTTAACGCACACAGAGAGTACCTGCACCTAAAAACTTTGGAAGTTTGAATTCACTTTGGACCAGCAAGGATTTCACTTGTGTCATTCAGGAATACCTCCACCCAAGTCAGCAGAACAACGCTGTGGGAGGAAAATTACATCCTGTAGGTTTTTTCCAAACCTTTCTACCCTCTCCCAAATGCAGCGACGGACCTGCATTCTTGCACCTTCTGTCTTTGCACTACAGCTTTTCTAATAGCCTAAATGGTGGGGTTTTGGAGTAGAAGCTAGCCCCTAGAACTTCAGGCTATACCTAGGACGTGTTTTAATCTTCTTCACAATCATTTCTCCTACATAAGCAGTCAAATAGCACAGTCTGGTATGGGCAAATACGTCACTGTATTAATGAAACTTGAAGCAAAAAGCATTGGTAGAACAAAAAAAAAAAATCTATTTACAAACAAAATCAGGAGGAAGTGTGTCGGGGTGGGGGGAGGAGGAGGGAATTTTATCTGCCACATGAATCATCTCACAATAAACCACGCCGATATGGCAGGATGGTTTGTATACAGGTTCAATCAAAAGAAGAAGTTGGAATTGAAATCCTTCACTTCTGGAATGGTCTGATTCATCTCTGCTGATAAAGACCTGTGGCACCACTTAAGCTGTAAAACCTGGAGTATCTTCCCCCGGCTTGGTGGATTTTAACGCATGCAAAGTCTCAGAAGAATGGCTAATCGTGAAAGATTTTCCCCGTTCTGTCTCAAAAAGAGGATCTCACAAGAAATCCTGGCTACTGAGGTCCAGGCCTGGAGCGCAGGCTGCTGTCCTGACCCAGCCTGTAGAGAAGGAGCACACTCAGACCCTGTATTACCAGATTAATTTAGTTTTACCATAGATTGACTAAACTATTGCAATTCTTTCGTCTCGGTATAAAACAAGAGCTCTTTAAGAGGGCAGCGCTAAGGAACAAAACATTCCCAGGTACTTTGTAATGAGCACAGTCCAGCCAAGCAGATTTCCTGTTCAGCCTTTAAACTATAAACACTTTTTTTTTTTCTTTTTTTAAACTATTGTAGAATCTGTTTGGGTTGAAGATGAATGTCACAGAAAAGCAATCCAACAATGCCACCCATGCTTCCAACAACCTTCAAAGTCGCCTTGAGCAGGTTACTGTGTTAATTTATCAGGAAAAAAATATTATTTGCAATATTCAGTGACCTCCACTCCATGACTCATTTGCACCTTTCCCAAGTAAGGACAGAGGAAAGGAATACACTAAAGTCTTGAAATGGCAACTGTCCTTCAGTACTTAGTACCTGATTATACAATCAACTCGATATAACCTACGCAATTTTTGCATCTGACAGCAAGGGAAAATACATTGAGAAAAGGGGCTCATTTCTCACCCGGGAAGGTGAGGAATTCCTTAATAAAAAATAAATTTAAGAAAAAAAAAAAAAGAAGAGAGTGGCATGACAGTTTAAAAACCTGCACACAGTCTTTGAGAACGAGGATGCAGCATAAGTATAGGGCAAGACACAACCTCACATACCTTAAAAATCGACCCTGCCAAAGGACTGTCTCGCCTTTATTTTTTAAGGCTGACTTTCCTGGTAGATTAAAGAAACAGGTAACTTGGGTTCGTGCTCACATGTGTGGACGAGATTCCCCCATCCAAAATAAATCTCTGCCTGCACATCCTGGCTCTATTTTTGTATTGCATTTCCTTGCCATCAGTAACTCCTTTCACAGCCGCATTTACATCCAGATTTTCTTTTCTTCAGATTTAACACAGAAAGTGCTGCAGTAGATTAGCAAAACAAGGCCCCATCCTCGGCACAATCCAGGGGCTGCAATTTCATCCCCGAGATTCGGCTGCTCCTTTTGAATTGTGCTTTTGTGTTTTATGGCATCAACAGAAACATCTCACTGAATTGCTGCCTTGTGCTGGGTCACAGACAGCACTCAGTGCTACCCGGCTTTTCGCAGAACGGCATCTCTGAACGTACCCCCAGTGCACTGGACGGGGCTAGAGGAGGGAGGAATGCTTTCTTTTTATTTTTGTGGAGCCGGTGTCAGTGTTATTTAGTCCCCAAATCCCATTTCAGCAGTGGCAGCACTCGTTCCACACCACACTCGGGTACATCGTAGGACAACGGTGGCTGTCACAAGGTGCGGTGGGCGGACGCAGGGTGATTATTTCGGATGGAGAGGACTGGGAACAGGAGTGATCCTCTTAGTTTAAAGCTTCAGAAAGACAGTTGGGATGCACCCCTCTGTCCCAGAAGTTCATCCTGAGCAGGGATCGCTCAGCAGCAAGGCTCTGCCAGGATTTTGTATGAGGGAAAAACCTTGTTCACTCTCTGGAGACGCGGCACCCCCACAGAAACCAGTAAGACCTAAAAACAGCAGCTAGCATTTGCCAGGCAGATGTCTTGTAAAAAAAAAAAAAAAAAGACAGAAAAAAAAAGTCTTTTCATATCCTGCTAAGGAAAAATAAATATTATCCTTATCTTTCACCAGGCTTCAGTGATCTTAATGGTCCCTTCCAACCTTGACGATTCTATTCAACTCCAAACTCTATTACAGCAAGAATTTTTGCCTCTGACAGCAAAAGCCATATTCTGCCCTCAGAGACCTGCACAACCCAGTTGATGTAAGTTTGTGAAAATAGGGGGAAAGCAAATCTCCTGTCCCACAGCAATCCTTTAGCAGGAAGGTAACCCGTGGACGCAGCAGGCTCCACTGACTATAGGTGTCATTCACATCACCCGTATTTAATTTTACGTGCATTTCAGCAGCGTATCAGCTCCCCACAAGGCATTGCTGGCCCCAAAGCAGGGGGACGAAGCACTGTCCCTTACACCGACCGCAGCAGGGAATGGGCAGGGAACCCAAGGAGCCACCCCGGGGGACCCCAAACCTGGATATCCCGCCCCCCCAAAAAAACAAGCCTTGCAGTGCCCGGTGCTGCGACAGCAGGTGGCAGCGCAGCCCCGGCCAAAGCCAGCGGCACCGGGAGGGGAGGGAAGAGAAGGAAAAAGGAAGGGAAAAAAGGGGGGGAATAAAAAAATAGCAACAGATTTCTAACAGGCTGCCTGGTGGGGAAGCAGCCCCGCTGTGGGATAAAGCCCCCGTGGGATGCGGGTGTTTCCAGCTCCTTGGAGGGGGGAAAAAGCAGCAGCTCCGCAAAGGACACGGATGCACACAGACAGGCTTACATGCATTTGTTGCTCCCTCCTCCCCAACCCCCCAAAAAAGTTTATTTCTAATAAAGAACACAAACTTTTAAAAAAATGCCCTAAGCTGGGAGTTCAAAGAAAAATATCGGCTTGTTTTGTTTAGGTTTACGGCCTTTTAAAATGTCTTTTTAAAAGGAAGAGAGCACGCATTTTTGAGGGAAGCTCTCCTTCGAAACAGCAGAGAGAAGCAAAGGTTCTGCTAGCATATACAGGAGTGGCATGGAAAACTTTTTGCCAACTTATTTTCAAATCCAGAAATGCCCAGAAATCAAAAGGAGGAAAGGGTTTTTTCCAACCTGTGTGTGTGTGTGGTGGGAGGTACAGGTTACAAGTTTATCAAGATCCAGGGTGAAACAAATATTTTCCTCTTGTAACTCTATTTAAAAGACTGTTCTGGTCCCTGCACGATAAAAACCACAAAATTACCAACCTAAATATTCTCCTGGCCAACTTCTACCCATCTGAACATCATTCTTTGGTTAAAACACCTTCCCAAGCCCTTTTTTTTGTTACACTGCTGTATAATCTCGGCTCTTCCTAGACTTTGTCCTTTGAATAGACTGAACAGGCCGGGAAATGGCCTCTCCTTTCCTTAAATTCATACCTTCAATGTTAACAAATCCGCTTTTTCCCTTTAACAAAACGCTCGGTTGGAAGTTCCCAGCCAGCTCCTGTCTCAGGTGCCCCTGCAGCCAGGGATAGCCCAGCTTCTCCCGTGGCTTGTCCCGACCCTGCCTGAGGTGCACAGAGGGACAGGACGGATCCATGGTCATCACCACCCCCCAGATCAAGGGTTCCGGAAATGCCCAGAGCAAAAAGTAGCATTCACACTGCCCTGCTGCAGCTGTGTGAAACAAGGCAACTTGATCCCAAAAGGCCAGTCATGGAATCACAGAACAGAGTTGGAAGGGACCTGGATCCAGTTCCACCCGCCCTGCCATGGGCAGGGACACCTCCCGCTAGACCAGGTTGCTCCAAGCCCCATCCAACCTGGCCTTTAACACCTCCAGGGATGGGGCAGCCACAGCTGCTCTGGGCAACCTGGGCCAGGGGCTCAGCACCCTCACAGGCAACAATTCCTCCCTAATATCTCATCTAAATCTCCCCTCTTCCACCTTGAAGCCATTACCCCTTGTCCTACTGCTCCACTCCCTGATCCAGAGTCCCTTCCCAGCCTTCCTAGAGCCTCTTTTGGGACTGGAAGGGGCTCTAAGGTCTCCCTGGAGCCTTCTCTTCTCCAGGCTGAACAACCCCAACTCTCCCAGCAGAGGGGCTCCAGCCCTCGCAGCATCTCCATGGCCTCCTCTGGCCCTGCTCCAACAGGTCCATGCCCTTCTTATGCCAGGGGCCCCACAGCTGGAGGCAGCACTACAGGGGGGTCTCCCCAGAGCAGAGCAGAGGAGAGGGGCAGGATCCCCTCCCTGGCCCTGCTGGCGGGGATGCAGCCCAGGATACAGCTGGCTTCCCGGGCTGCCAGCGCACATTGAGCTTCTCATCCACCAACACACCCAAGTCCTTCTCCCCAGGGCTGCTTCTCTTCAGGTCCATTCTCCACCCAGCCTGGATTTGTTCATGGGATTGCCCTGACCCACATGCAGGGCCTTGCACTTGGCCTTATTGAACTTCATGAGGCTGGCAGGGGCCCACATCTCAAGGTCCCTCTGGATGGCATCCCTTCTCTCTAGTGTGTCGGCCACACCACACAGCTTGGTGTCATCAGCAAACTTGCTGAGGGTGCAGTTGATCCCACTGTCTATGTTGTGACAGGAGTGACCCATCACGACATGTCGGTCAGGCACGGCCTCTTCAGTTTTAAAGGCAAATATATTGCAGCCCATCTGATCACTGCAGAAGAGCTTTCTTGAGACCTCAGCAACCTCCATGCTGTGAAACACCTTAGCTACCGTAAGTTCCCAGCCATTCCCCTCAGACCAGGCAGCCCCTTCCACCTCTATTCGCTGAGGATTTCAGGGCTCATTTCCCAACGGCTCCTTCCTCCTCTAATTCCAGCAAATCTGAAGGTTTTATCTTGTGCATCTCTGTTAACAGCCCTTTCTTGGGGACCTGGGTATTAGCCAAGCACTTCCTCGGCGGCTGAGCTGGTGTTAAGTTTGCTGAGCAGAGCGCCAAGCGTACACCCTAGCATTCTAACCCAAACAAAACCCAAGCAGCAGAAAAGGCACGCTCAGTATTCACCACCTCATTTCACAACCCAAGGGATGAAGGCAGCACCCTTTTCCCCCTTTCCCACACCTGTAACCTCTCTGCCTGCTTTTTTGCCCCCACATTGGCATTTCACAGCCTAGCGCTGGGGAGGTGGAGGTGAACTCCGGTCATGCAGGGACCTTTCTAGAGGTCCTTGTGCCTCCAAGATTCCTTACGGAGTGACAAGCATGAGGAAGAAGGCGCAAATAAAGGCAGCCAGGAGAGGAAGAGAGCAGCGGCACTTCAATATTTGTAGGAATATTGGTATTCAGCTCAACTGAACTGAATAGGGCTGGTGCACACAAAAAATGTAAATAAGAAGTACTGGTTCGCTTTGCATGACTGGTATCTGGAAATGGACAATAATCTAACACAACACACGACACACCTATTTTGTGGGCCTGTATTTGGCAGGGAATGGACACAGTGTTCTTGCAGATCTCCCGGCCCGAGAACTAATTGTTCTGTATTGAGAAACCTCTGAACCGTGCAGATGGGAGGCTTAAAGGCCTCCCTCTTCACATCCAGATCTCCAATGGACACCAGAGGTGGACCTACAACTTTGCCTTCATTTTACAACGACCATAGTGATTCGGGTAACTCAACACAGAATGCAGTTGAAATTGATAGCTTACAGTCAGAGGCCTAAAGTCTGGGGAAAAGAATCTTAGAAGAGTGGCACAAATTGTATGTTGCCTAAATAAATAAGTACTCTCCTGAAGCCCTTTAGCCTCCATAATATTTTCCTTTTAACCTGACATGGACAGTCTCCGGTCATGCTCACACACCACCCACACCCACAGCTCCTTTATTCCCCACTCCCATACTGGGATTTAGCCAATGTTGCCAACCATCTCATGAGAAAAGGGGTGTCTCCTCCCAGCAGGCATCTGCAGCACAGCCATCCCAGCACCCCGGCCTGGAGGGCTCCCACATGGCACCAGTCTGCTCCTGCATCCCCCTCCACCAGAGACCTGGCTGCTAACGACACTGCGGGACGGACGGAGCAACGTGGTCGTATCACTGGCATATTTATTTGCAATGTAAGGAAAGAAATAAGCTGATAGTTCCCTGAAACAACACATCTGTCAAGGCATACACATTTTCATAGAGGTGGGACAGCAAGCTGGCTGTTGCAGGTTGCAGGTAGCTACATTAAAAAAAAAAAAGGATTTGCACAGAATGGTAGTGGTCTAAAACTCACTAAATAGCTCAAAAGTGGCAGTCAGGAACATCTGTGGCAATATTTGATCACAGCCAAGCGCACAAGAGAGTGATGTGGGTGAGAGATGGGAGGACGTGAGAGGGATCCGTGGGGACTCCCTACACAGAACATCACCCAAGATGAACCAGTGTGGGGTGGAAATGGCCCGTTCTGTCCCGGAGCAGAATGGGAAGAATTCTACCCTCTGCTGAAGATTGTGTCCTGAACTAGCTTGGCCAGAGAAGGGACACTGGGTATACCTTTCTGGGAGCACAAAGATCCAAAGAAGAGTTCAAGGACACATGAGGACCATGAGACAGAGTAGAAAAGACACCTAGCGCTACAGTGGGACAGCCCTAGACTTGAAACCCTTTGAGCTTTCACAAATATGCTCCTCGCACCCTATCATGGAAAAAACAGAGAAAGGAGGAAGAGAAAGCCACATGCTTGGTCTTCTTCCCTTACCTCTCGATAATTACCTCTCATTTTCCTTCTTAGAGCACCAGCAGCATTGCACATAGCTCAAGGTGTGCCCTCAACACGGGGAGCCACACAGCTGGACATGCACTTGCTGATATTACACAACTAGAAGCATCATGCTTTCCCAACAGCGTAGTCCTTTCCTTCCACACCCAGGAAAGCAGGACTGCCCAGAACCTGTCCATAAGAACAGATCTGGTGAAATCGTTTGGGTCCATACCCAAAGGAGAGAGAGGTTTCCCTCCACAAGAAGATCCAGCAGCAAGTCTCTGCCTTTCCTCTTACTCCTGAGAGGACATGCTTGCTAGGGAGCCTCAGCTCCCTCCTGCCACCACCAGGCCCCTGTCCCGGCTCTCCCAGCTCTGAAGACCCTTCAAAACTTCCTACAGCAATCCCATCAGTGGTCCCATGGACAGCCTGGAATGTTTCCTGCTGTTGGCTTGAGATGCTCTTCCCTCTATGTCCACTAAATATACACTTAGAAAAAAAACACAAAGAAAAAAGTTAAGGAAGCTGATGAGTCTTTCAGGAATCCTAAGTGCTACACACAGGCATGGATTCATTTGCGTTTTCGGCAAAAGCATGGCATCATACAGTCCCTGCCCCTCATTACATTTCATTCCTTACCCAGTGCTTTCTTCACTGCTCCATCCGCTTCTGTAAGGCTGCTGTGAAAGAAAGAAACAAACAAGCAAACAGACACCTAGGAAATGACCTAGGTTTTATTTCGGCAGGGTTATTTTTAACCTGAGTCTTCTCACTGGTTTTGTTTAGGGTGCAGCTCCACAAAAAAAAGATGTGTCTGCACAAACAGGGAGGCAACAAGCTGCAGTTCATAGCAGGATGAGTGACCAGTGCCAGGGTAGCCTTAAAAAAAACCCCATAAACATAAAAACCTCTTGCACCCAAGTGATGGGATCCAGGGAAAAAAAATAGTTGCCTTTGCTGTACCCCACAATCAATCACACTACAAATTCCATATGATTTTATCTAAAACCCCTAACATCTCTTTCAAGTAACACAGATTTTTAATTCATGTGTCTTCTTGCCACGCTTTTTTCAGCATCACCAGAAGATGCAACATTGCACCTTCTTCTGGACCAGAGAGAAGCTGCAGAGCTAAAAACCGCAGAAAAACAAAGCCAAATAAACACTTCTTTCATCAGGAAGCTCACAGGTGATGCTTATGGTGTTGAAAGGTGTTATTTACAATGAAACCAAACGACAAAACTTACAGTCTGAGATCTTGGAAACATTCCCTGGAGCAACAATCTCCCTCCACCAGAAAACCAGCAAAGCCCAGCCAAGCCATAAGGGGTGTGGAAGAGCCACCTAAGCTTTCCATACAAGGCTGGAGGAGCTCTTAGGATGGAACTGTTGAGACAACTTCTGGCATAAATGTGGTACCACCAGGAGCCTTCTCCAGGAAAACAGTACCAGGAGGATGGGTAAATGGACAAGGGACTGTAGCAAAGAGGCAAATTAACACTTCATATGCATAAAAGCATTTAGAGTAAAACTCTAGTGAGAAAAGGTTGTCCACTGAAAAGGGCAGATAGATTTATAAGAGTCATAAAGGTTAAGACCAGAAAAGCAGGGCACAACAGGTAAGAACCTCTTATAAATCTAGGCAAGCGCTTTCTTTGTAGGGCTCTATTTTTTTCTAGACATATTTGCTATCTTTTTATAAAGTTTTCTCAGTGGGTGTCTCCTGGAGCTGAAAACAAATATCTTTTCTTTGCTCTAAAACTCACAGGAGTCAAAGATGGGAATTTATTCAAAGCCCGTATCAGAGATTATCAAATATCTGCTGCTTCATTTAAAGAAGTAAACAAGCAGTTTGTGTTTTGAATGAGAACATTTTTTTTTCCCCTGTGAAGCTGCCAGAGGAATTCAGTGCATCTTTCCACCATGAGCTCTGAAAACACCTGTATAATATTTAGCCACCCTATGAGAAGTGCAAATAGCATGAAAAAAATTATAAAAGCTTCCAAAGTGGAGCTCTAGCACCTCTTTCCTCACCTTATGGGGATTTAATATTTAGTCCAAACTTGCCATGTGAAGTCTGATTAGCGATCTTTAAAGCCTGACACAATACCACAGCAGATTCAGCCCGTAACTGAAACTTAAAAGCCAAGGCTAACGATTTGTCTCCAAGCGAGCGATACCTGGAATACCAGGGAAGAGGACAAAGCTTTGCAGTAAACAAAGGGAAAACTTGCTTCCCAGTTCTGGCTAGCTACTCCTTTTCTCATGTCTTGAGCAGACAGGAAGATCTGCAACCTTTTATCCTCAGCCAGAATATAATTTTGCATATTCATCATGTATCTGCAACATTTGGGCATCTACAGCAACAAATCCCTTCCAACCCAAACCCTTCTCTAAGTGTCCAAGGCCAGCCCGCATTGGGCTTTGAGCAACCTGATCTAGCAGAAGACCATCACCTTTGCCCCTTCAGGTTTTGAAAAACTGATGTAATTCTGCATTTTCTTGTAACACGAGCACAGATAAACATATAAAAAGCTGCTTAGGTCTCTCCCAAGTTAATTATTACACTGCACAGCCTGGTCAGTGCAAAGCTGCATCAGGCAAAATGGGATAAGAACTCTTCCAGTTTTCAAAAGAAACATTTCGATTTCACTCCCACCCCCCCATGGTTTCCTAATTTCAGCTTCACTGATTTGCTTTCCGTGGTGAAAGGATTTTTCTATAAAGAAGGAAGCTATCTACACCTATGGACTTAGCTACATGACCTCACAGTCATAGAATCACAGAACGGTTAGAGTTGGAAGGGACCTTAAGACCATCCAGTTCCAACCCCCTGCCCTGGGCAGGGACACCTCCCACCAGACCAGGTTGCTCCAAGCCCCGTCCAACCTGGCCTTAAACCTCCAGGGATGGGGCAGCCACAGCTTCTCTGGGCAACCTGGGCCAGGGGCTCCCCACCCTCACACTTGAGAATTTCTTCCCAATATCTCATCTAAATCTCCCCTCTTTCAGTTTAAAACTGTTCCCCCTTGTCCCACTGCTCCACTCCCTGATCCAGAGTCCCTCCCCAGCTTTCCTGGAGCCCTTTTGGGACTGGAAGGGGCTCTAAGGTTTCCCCGGAGCCTTCTCTTCTCCAGGCTGAACCTCCCTACCTCTCCCAGCCTGTCCTCCCAGCAGAGGGGCTCCAGCCCTCCCAGCCTGTGGCCTCCTCTGGCCCTGCTCTATGGTCCTCCTTATGTTGGGGTCTCCAGACAGTCTCTATAAGTAACCTCTCAGCTTTATGATTTGATTATTTTTATAACAAATACTAGAAACATAGATAATACATTAAAATTTTGACCTTTAGTTTGTCCTAGGTTATTCTTGAATATCCAAGATTGTAGTACAATTTTTATTTCCACGGAACTCATATAATGAATTCTATAAAACTGATAAAATTTGGTTTTGTCATGCAGTAACCAACCACAAGCAAAACAAGACAAATGGACACACACCAGAGGAACCCCCTCTCCATCTCTGGTGTCCTCACTATTGGTACAGAGATGTACCAATTGCGAGATGTATTCCGGTCTTTTAGTCTGGAATAAAAATATCTATATGCAGATTTATTTTGCAGTCATCTTAATATATAATGCATTTTGACACAGATCTCTCTCCCCATCCAGAAAAGAAAAAGAAAGGCAACAGGAATCCCAAGCCTACAACTACAACTGCAGTGTGGCTGGGACATTTGTCCCCAGCTGAGAGTTTGCCCATATACTTATCTTGGCTTTTAAAAATGTTCCAGCAATCTTCATGGAAAACTATGAGAAGCAACATCATAAAGCCAGTTTAAACTATGTATCTGCATGAGAACTTAAGCTTGCCAAAGCAGATGATAAAGCATCTGCATATGTTAGTGTCAGTACCCTTATGCAAAAACCGTCTGGTAGACCAGCATCCAAAAGTTATTTCTTCTCCATCAACCACTGTAACAGCAAAACCTCTCCAAAGCCGCTCTAGAGAGATATCCTGAAGGCAGCAGAACTTCAATAAGAGGGTTTTTTAATTGTTTGTGCAATGTGGTGAGATGGCGTAGCACCATGAAGGAGGACTTAGGGGTTACAGTCAGCGCGCGGGACTGCTGAACGTAGACTATACCCTGTATAAACCAGAAACACAACGCGGAGTTTGAGGCGAATCACAGAATTTAAGGTGACATCTAGGCAGCACACTCAACAGACAGCAGGACATCTTTGATGAAAGAATTAGAAAAATGTTAACAGTGAGGTGAAGACACTACACAAACGCTCATTTTACGACGGGTTGAATACAGCATCAGAAACCAAGTATTATAGAGGAGAGTGCCCCGAGCACCTGGGCAGACACGTCAACAACATCTGGTTTAAAAATCCCACTGGGTGCGCATTAGACTACTTGCCTGCCAGAAGCCTTCATGCCCGTCTGCAAGAAGTTACCATCTTTATTGTTTCTTGCTTTAGCAATCACTCCTCACCAGCCTCAGTCCTTACAGAGACATGCAGTTATTTCATTAACATGTAATCATACTAACATTAAAAAGCCAATTAGTGCTCCACACAGTGCAATTACGCTCTGTTTTAAGTCGATGCTTCTGTCTGTATTATTCACAGACCAGTACTTTCATGACAGCACTTCTGATCTCATTGAAGACTGCTGGTGGTCGTTCAAACACCAATCTGACACACTTTAATGAAGACATCCTTCGATCCAAGTTTCCCCAATTCAAGCTGAAATGTAAAGAGCTGTTCTTCTAAGGAACAATTCCTGAACTGGCTCACAATGATATCCCAGGGAAGTTTTGGTATTCCTCCTCCCTCCGTTTTTTTAACTCCTACATAGTAGCTAAATAATATAAGCCTAATGTAGCCTCTTAGCCACAAGGAACAGGTAAAAACAAGCGTGACTTCCAGCAAATACTCTTGAGTTTCCCTAGCTATTGCTCAAGCTTCCATCCCTCAACGTATGCGCAACATCATCTTTTCTAACCAATTTGTTTCATTAGAGTCACTGAGAAGACCAAGACAATAGGAGCGTGATATGCTCCTATTTTGGTTTTTTTATTTTACAATGAAATAAAATTTAGCACTGCAAACACATCCAGCTCTAGATAGATCAGTTTTATACCACCAAAAAGTATAATTTTCATTAGGATACACAAGCCTCAACTGCTCAGCATTATTTACCAAGCAAAGGCAGAAGGCTGCCTCAGAAGATTAATTCAGTTTCTTTTAACACTGGTGTTCTCTTTCCAATGCATAAGAAACAGTATTGATCAGACAGGTGAGTAAAGCCTCAGACTTGGTGTCGGGATTCGGTACGCAGTCTGGAGTTAGATGTGTATTTTTAAATATGCCTTTTTAACATTCCTTCAACAATCTGGCCGACTTCAATGCTGGCTGAGCACCAACACCACTCGCTGCCAGATTCTCCGGCTTGAAACACAGGAACATTTGCTTGCCAAGGCAAAGAGGGAAGTTTTCCTGTTGTTATCCACAGTGCAGATTTAGAATATGTACCAAAATATACCTAGGGGAGTGCTGGGGGAGGGGGTTGGTTGTAGTTAGTTCCTGTTGGTTTCTTTTTTCCTGCATTTCCCAAGTAAAAAGTTATAGTTATCCAAATGAAAGAAAGAAGTTATGGTCTTCCTGACTACACCTACCTCTCTACTACCAGTGCTGCTGGACTGAAATAAAAAAATAAGTGTATTATTTTTCTTCACAGCTCTCTAATAAAACAATTCACAAAAGGTAAGCTCAAAATCTGAGGAAAAGCCCTCCTCCTCCCTTCCCCTCACAAGAGCTTTCATTCTACTTGTGAACTGTTAAAAAACCAAACCAAACCTGAATACTGTTCTTCCAAACCCAAGCGCAAGAGGTAGCTTTCACCTTTGTTCTGTAACACACCTTGACCTCCAATACAAAGAGCAGCAGCACAACTTCAGAGACTCTCTTCTTGTGTTTACATAACTGAACCCTCTCATCAAAGCTGTTGCCTTCTTTCCTGGAAATCAGAGAATATTACCATTCCAGGGAACCACAACTGAAAGTATTTGATAGTACTACAGCTCACTTTTTGCAAGCTGATTCCAACACCAGCTATACCAACACAGGCGAGTTCTCGTGTAATACTGGATTTGTTATATCCACCTTTAAAAACACATTCCCCCCCAATACAGAAACACATCTCAAAGGAAAAAAGTTATGTGAACTCATTGCAGAAAAATTACAATATCTTTATGTTGAAAACTGTATCACTTGAAAGAAGAATCACACCTCATTTACTGCCCACCAGCCACCCCTAGTTTTGTACAGCAAGGAAGAATTGAGTCATTTGTCAAGACACCAAAAAGCCCCAAAAGCTTACTGAAAGTGACGTCTTCTGAAAACGAAAAAAATTACCTAATCAGCAAATCACCAAAATCAGGAAATGAAGTACAACTCAGCTTCAGAAGGAACTAAATGGCCTCCTTCTGTTTTTTACTAATACAGATGAATACATTAGATTTCATATACAAATAGATACCCACACAAATTAAGGGGGAACATGTAGCACCCTGGAAATAACAGGGCTAAAATTTTGCTTAAGTGTATGCACGCATACACCAGTATTTTAATTGTCTCTCTTCACTGCAGATGTAGGGATCAGACTAACTACAGCAAACACTGCATACCTACCATGCCATAGGATAAAATCGGAACATAATGAACTTCATGCAAAGTGGTGTCTTTCAAGAATATCAAAAAGCAATTAACACAGAATAGTATTAAAAACCTGATTTTGCAAGCGATGTGTGGACTAAGAAAAAGACTGCTAGCACATTTGATTTCCTTAAGCTCTGAATACTTGCTAACCATCTCCAGAACCTATTTCTGTAGGTGATAATTAAACTGTCTTGTTCTCATGGCCGCTTTCTTCTTGAATCGTTGAGCTATTCAAAGGAAATCAGAAAGCAGAATACCAAAACCTATAGCAAGCACCCAAGCGTCTCAAGCTTCTTTGAAAGTCTTTAGTCACGAGGCACATATCTTCTGTGTTTCTTTATCGTGGTTATTGCTTGTCTGCTAGTTTTGCCCACAGAACAGTTTACCTCAGTTGCTCCAGTTACCCCTTTTTCTTTATTATACACAGACATTTGGGAAAGCAGTGAAACCCATTTCGAAAGCTGCACGAAGGCTGCAGGTTACAAATCCATGCTGTGCTGCCTAAGGACTTCTGCACACCTGCCCCAGGAACAGCCAAGAAGTGACTAATTCTGCACCAGTTTCGCTCTCCTCCTGTCAGACTCGTTTTGTGGAAATATTCCCCCCACACTGTATTATCCACCCATTTCATCTAATACAGGTTTCTCTATCACTGCAGAGGGCAGAAATAAAGAATAACTACAGTATCAGATCATATTTGAACTTAAAAGAAAGTAACTTTGAACACAAGAGGTACTTCCACAGATTAAGTGGATCAGACCCATCTAGAAGTTTGGTAATAGAATTCATTATGCAGCAACTTCATATTTGTTGCAACTGAACTGCATCTGCAGAGACTATTCAGAAATCATCTCATCTAATATCACTGTGAAAAATTTTTGTTTCTCTTTCTAAGAAATGGGTATAACACGTAGAACAGGAAAAACACACTTTACCAGGAATGTTCACATAAAACTTTAACAAATGTAAACTGCCTTAAAAAAAAAGAAATCTGCTTAAGCATTCCATCTTTCAATTGATTCAACGCTCCTATAGTAAACAGATCTACATTCACAAAATATAGTAATTTTTCATTTCAAATACGTATCGCGCATCACGGTATACACTACGAAAGAATTTATGTATCCTAATAAGCATCCACATTTATATACACTCACACACACTGGGTACTTCAAAATAAACAGCATTCATTTGAACAAAAATATACTTCCAACAACAGAATTTCTCTATTAAATCCACGTTTATTGCTTAAGTTTTATCACAGTGGAGATTAAATTATGCTTAATCATCCGGTCAGTGCTTTTGTACCTTCTTCAATGCCAAAAAAAACCATTTTAAACCAAGTCATTCATACACTCGAAGTCTTATTACCATCCCACCATTCATCGCCTCTGTGTGCTCCTTCAGTTGCCACAAACTGCAAGATTGTAAAAAGATATAGCTAATAGGTTTATTTATAATACCATTTTCTTCAAGTATTCAGAAAGCAGTACAAGTAGCTGTACTGTATATTAGAAACATATCCGCACTGTTATTTATTGCTATAGGATAGAGGCTCCTGATGGAATGATAGTGAAATATTGCATCACTGTGTATGAAGATGATCTCAGCATCCTGTCATCGTCACAACTCCTCCCATGTTAGTGAACACCACCAGGTCAATGGGTTTTTTCTTTCCTTTCTCTTTCAGGCATGGGATTTCAAACAACAAATAAATAAAGCATACACTCACAACGTGTGTAGTGCAAATTCCAAGTAAACAGAATGACATGGAAATAAAGTCATAGTTGCCAACGCTGGTTCCGCAGGGCAGTTATGATTTTTTTCCACCCAGCGCCCTGCATCCCCGCCCTCGGTGCACACCACCGCCAGCGTCCCGTGTCGGCGACAATGATTGAAAGAGATTGTTGCGGGGGGGGGAAAACGTAGCAGGGGAAGGGGGAAGACGACCACCTCCCCAAGCCTCCCGCTGGGGTGGCCAGCCTTCCCCCCACGCCTCCCGTCGGACCTCGGAAGAAAGGCTGGTCGCCCGCCCGGAGAGCAGCCTCCCCTCCCACATCCGAGAATTCTTATTGGCAACTATGTGAAAACATGGATTGCGTGGCCCAGACTAATAGAAGGTAATATTTTTTCCAGATACAACCATTGAAAGAGAACATCTACAACACTGCGATTTAGAAAGAACTTAATAGTAAAGAGAATTAATAGGAAAGACATTCAACTCAGGGGGAGGAGGGCGGTGTGTTTGTTGGTTGGTTTTTAAACAAATCCCAAAGAGTGGTTTGATTCTGCACAGCTCTGAGCCATTACAAAGCCTTCTGCGTTAAGCACAGAGCTAGATTTTCCTCTTTTTTTTTTGCTTCTGGTTGTTTCATTTATTTTTCTTAATTATGCAAATCTACTTCCCACACAGCCGTATTTTAAACTGAAATAGAAGTCCCTAATATTTCCCTGTTATAAATTATATATGCAGAGAAAGGCAACAAATAAAATTTTGTATAAATAAAAATTAAGACATATTGTAGACTTGCTCAAGACCCTTTTCTCTGAAGTACTGGTAGTGAGCAGAAGAGTCATGCAGCTTATCAGTAAAACGAGTATATATTCTTGCCGTTTCTTCTTCAGTGCTTATTTTAACATTTTTTTTAAATGTCTGTGTTCTCAGTCCACAACTTGCTATTTCTTGCACAAAGACTGGGAAATTATTTTTTTTTAAAACAGCATTCTTACACAACATGTTGAACCTTCAGCAACGGAAACACAGAACTAGCACTAAAGTTCTCAGCTAAAAGATGGATATATTAAAATAATAAAAAAATAAAAGGAAAAAAAACCTCTGCAAATAAAAAGAAACCTCTCCTCGTTTGGGACACACATTTAGCTTTTAAAAACTGAAAATTCATAAATATGCTCATTGAATAACTTTAGAGTATTAAGGCTTCTAAAAACTTCAGTGCCAAAAATAACCTTTCTGCATCATCAGTATTAAGAATAAAGTATTTTCCATTTTAGGTTGTGCTTGCCTTTTTTTTTTTTAAAGACTTTTCTTAGTTCCGTAGAATTTTGTCACATAATATTACATACTGAAGGGGAGTGTTAGAACTGCTTATTGAGGTTTTAAGTAGTTGTTAGACTAAGTTACAGCGATAAAATTCGATTACTGATCTGATTCATTACTACTTTACATGGGGCAGTTGGCTCATTTCACCTTTTTTTCATGCTTAATGTGGCCGTTTCTTCTATACTTGCCATTCGGTATCCCATTCTGGTAATGTCCGTTAACGGCGCTATGTTCGTCACTTGACCAAAGATGTTTGCTTTGTTTGCGGATAAATTTTGTTATCCTGGCCAAAATATAATAAAGTAAGGCAGCACCCACTAGTACAACAAAGGCAATATCCAGTAAGAAATACTGATATAAAGAGATGCTGTAAACAGCGGCACGTAGATGTTGGGCTCCGTTGTGACGGAGGATGTAATTAATCCAGTATACAGTCCGGTTAACAGGATGACCAGGTTGGTCTTTGTGAATCTCGGACAGCCTCTGGGCCCGCTGCCGGTAGCTGCGGGGGAAGAAAAAGAAAGAGAAGGGAAGAAAGGAAACATCATGGTCAGCGCTCTGAGCAAGGCAAGCCTGCAAACGCGTACATATACATAAGCCTTTCCACATCAAACAGCGCATTACCGCAGGACCAGCACGCGGAGGGCTAGGCAGATAAATCTGTCTTGCCATCAGTCCTTACAGCTCACTAACAGAGAATGACTGGCAAAGCAGACCCGCGTGGGACTAAAGGCAGAAATCCACCCTCCAGCAGAGCGATGAAGAGGCCGACGAAGAAGCAGATGAAGAGGCAAGCTGACCTGCTGCCAGAGGCAAAGCTTAGCTAATTCAAAATGAATCCAATTGAGAGATGCATTTGCCCTTCCCCGCTGTAAAGCGGCGATGTACCCTGTCTGACACACTGCTCATTTATGTTATTGTGCAACTGAATTACTAGAGAAACACAGAAGAAAGTGAGAAACTTGTTTCTGATTGTGCAATAGACCATTTCCACGGGGGTCCAGAGTTCAGCCTGAGGCTTTTTCTTTTCTGCACCAGGCTGTTCCCCCCCAGCAGCTGATCATGTCGAATTCCTCCTCTTCCCCCTCGCCACGGCTGCAGGGTCAACAGGTTATTTCTGCAGGACTTGCCTTTCTACTAAGGATAGTTGCACAAGGGAAAGGTGATGCAACTGATGTTATCAAGATCTCTTTAAAAGAGACGTTCCCCTTGGCCGCTGTGGTTCTGCTGCTCGCTCCTTACAGGTTTCTCCTTTCCCAAGGCAAGCGCCGCTTAAAGACTTTGTTCCCATGAAGCATTGTCAGCGCCAGACTCCAAAACTACAATTAGCCTCACACAATAAAGCACCAGCTAACGTGGTGTTATTTTTAATCTGGAGATGGTCTGCACATCACCGATGTTCAAAATGGATTTGGAACACACTTGTGAACTGACCCTCTTCACAATTTAATACATCCCTAAGAAAATTCGTTGGCCAAAATTAGCAAGAGTTATGAGACCCAGTTGATGGGCTTTTACTTATTCTGCCTGAATACAGAGTGGAGTCCTCAGTCATAGTAATTTTTTTAGAATATCATCAATGCAACACACACAAATGAACTTCCTGACCCAAAGGGAGGTATTACTGGCCAGAACAGGAAAGTAATTTTTGAGTTTTAAATCAAATCACGGCTCTTCAGAAAAAGAGCGTCTCTTTTTGAATACATCCATATTTTTAGCTACAATCCAAACATGCCACCCTACAGTCGTATAGGTGTATTTTGTAGCCAGCACAACAGGCAGACTGCTAAATGTGGGGTAATCAAGACACACAAAGAGAGACTTTGGTCTGCAAGAAGGAATAAGTCAGGACAGGTTGGTTTCTATAACCCTTCTGCCCTTCACATGGCAACTGTGACTAAAAGCAAACGAGACAATTCAGTTTTGGTAGGCTGAGCAACAAGCTTAGCACCTACACAGAAACCTGATCGGTTGAGTAACCTTGTGAAATGGGACAACCATCCAGAGACTTGCCCCAACTGTAGACACAAATAAATCCCAACATGCTGTTTCTTCCCTTGCACAGAGGTTCTGTATATGCATATTTATCTCGTAACAGTAGCTTAAAAGCAAGAAAGAATAGCTCATTCCATACCTGGGATCATTAATAACTTTTACTAGGGCTTCATACAACTCGTTCTCAGTGATGGTCTTCCAGTTCAACAATATTCCCATGCCTTTGGCCTGCACACGAGTCATAGTATCGTAATGGTCTCCAAAAAGGGGAATCCCCACCACCGGAACCCCATGGTACATGGTTTCAAAAATGCTGTTCAAACCTCCGTGACTAAGAAAAGCTTTAATGTTAGAGTGACCTGAAAACAGAAGAGGCATGAAGATTAAAAAAAAACCATTTACATCTCCTCAATATAAAGCTATTGAAGCAACCGGTACAACACATTTGTCACCATGTTTTACGGCTGCAATTCAGGAAGGCAAAAATGAATGCAGTTTCTTCTGAAGTTCTCCTCCTTAAACCCACTCTGCTGAAGTTTTGCATGCATTAGATGATTTCCTTAGACACTGAGAGGGAACAGCCAATGCAAAGAAAATTCTCACATATGAGTTGTGTAAAATTATTAATGGAGTAATGAATACACATTGTTTACTCCTGAGTAGCTGCAGGTGGTGACTCTAACCAGTTTAGCAGTACAAGTGAGCCAGAGAGAGAGCGTTTTTCCTCATTATTCATATGAAATACAAGCTATTTAATGACAGGACAACTGAGGTTACGTTCTCTCTGAAGCTTCACACGCCTTACTTCAGGCTAGCAAAAATCTGACAATAATGATAACAACCTTATGTAATGGAAAAATGAGACTGCCTCAGAGCAATTGAGTAACCAAAACAAATCTACCTGCTTTACAGTCATTTGCCTAATGGCTACATTATGCTAAGTACTGCAGCTGACATGCGCACACACACACACACTGACGCACACGCATGCTGAACCCGTTTGTCAGCGCCCATCGTAGCACCGGGGCTGTTTTGCAAACACAAATGCCCAAGTATCCCAGAGACAACCATAAATACCCTGCAGCCCCTCAGATCCGTGATATATCAGTAACCCTTCAACAGGAAAGGAAGGGGAAAAAATACATAGACTCTAACATAGTCTTTACCAAGATATGGAAGAATATCAAGTTTCATCTCTACACCTGAGGTACCTCAGGTTAAACAGAAAGGTTATTATCAGTTTGTAACACAAGCCCAAGTTCTGTTAGAGCTTTCTTTGGAGAAAACTAACTATGCATTTATACAGCCTTATGTACAGACCCCTGAGACTTGTTTTGATGCAATGTGAACAAATTTTGTATGCTCAGTTTTATGACTCTTCCATGACCAGTGAACGCTATACCATGCTTTTTCATAACAGAAATTAACAGTTACAGTCACCAGGTTCCCTAAAATGGCAGATTCAAGAAAATTCCTACTTCATTATCTTTATATAATTATATTTTCCTCAAACTGTATAGCTCCTGTGGTATAGAAGACACTTGTCAAAAAATGTTCCCATTTATTAGGCCAAACAGTCTTTGGAACAGGTATGCCCTTCTCCACACAATTAGCTTAAAGAAAAAATGGAGTTAGTACCAGGGAAAGATAATTGACATGAGAAAGGTGTTTGATTTCATCATCTTGAAATTCTGATGAAATCTAAATTCTTGCTCTATGACTTCCATTGTAGAAGTTACCATAGATATATAATGACTGCTAATTCAGTAGAACTTTGTCAGAAAAGCAACCCGAGCTCAAGCGAGAATACGCAATATATGATCAAAATAGATACTTACCAAGAAGGTCATTCTGTGGTAACCATTCTATAAGCTTTGTATTATTGCCCAAATTCCTTGGTTTGTTTCCCGAAAACCTAGAACAATAAAATCAAATTGAAACTGAGATACAAAGATCTCCAAAATCAATAAACACAAAGCAGAGAATCAAACCAAATGATGAAGTCCGAGCAGATCTCCTGTTACACAGGGAGTCTGTTTACTCACTATTACAAGAACACAAAATAAGCTCAACCAAAGTGCTGTAAATAGCTAGTAACTTTGTGTATTTATCATTCAGTTTCCTTTCAATGTGGCTTCAAACGCAATGTTTTTTTATTAACATAATGGCAATGTAGTCCCTTCTCAAAGCATATATAACTCTGTGACTTGCAGGAGGTTTTATAACCTCTCTACAGCTCTTTGTCCGCTGCTTTATTGGAAACTCTGGCTGGTTCTAGAGAAATAACTCCACGAAGAACATCCCATCAGCACATGTACAGTGATCCCTACCATCAACACAAGGCATTCCCTCTCAGGGGGCCAGCTTCTTCTAGCTCTTGATAACTGACACCATCTTATTTCAAAAGGAATTACTAATACCAGGAAGGTTAAGGCTGACAGCTCAGCTTATGAGACAAGAAGCTACTGATTAAAAGTTCGGGATTAAGACTGCAAGACAAGGGGCGTTTTTTTCTTACTTGCTCAACTGCCTGAAACCCAATAGCAACATCTTACTCACCTGAGGTTGCGGGAAAAGTTTAGCCCGTAAAATACGGGCTCAAAGTACAAACTGATTTACGTATTAATGTTATATGCAGTTAGTATAGAAAGTTAGATATATTCTAGACACAAAAGAGGGGAAAAAATTACCAGTGACTACTAGGAGATAGAATTGCTTTGTGACAGCTCCATCAAGCAGCTTAAAAATATTCTGGCTATTAGAGAGAATTAGAACTGTCACTTTATATAGAATCACCTACATATTCCTAATTAAGCAAGCTATACATCTTTACAACTGACTTCTATACATTGAAAAAAGCCTACATTATTTATGCTGATTTATATAAAAGCAAGTAAACTATGTTACAGGTTTTGACTCTAACTAGTACTCTATAATCAGAGGTGTACAAAGACCTACAAGTATTTTGCTCATTTAGCATTGTCACCTAAGATTGCCAAGCAGTACGACCTTGCCCATTTTCAGAAATATCTCATATAAAAGCCACCTGCATCCAACAGACCACAGGTCAAGGAGCTGAAGAACAAAAAAATCAAAGTGAAGTTGAACTCAATTTCATATTTAGGTATTTAATTATGGATCTCAAATTCCCACTGAAGGCTCAGCTCTCCCAAAGACTGTGTCTTACACCTAGTCCCAGGGACATCTTCCCATTCTACAAATCATGATGGAAGGAAACAGCAGGTGGGCTCCCTTAGCCAAAGAGCCATTCAACATAATAGACTGCAGACAACAAAACCAGAACAAACAAAAAAAACCACCAAAAAAAAAGCACTGGAAATAACTAGTGTGGAACACTAAGAATTTTTTTTAAAAGGCTTCAACTGAAATGGTTGCTTTTGCATTAAAAACATTATACCCAAGAAAAGCCATTAAAATGCATTTACTACAGAAAGTGGATGCTTCCTACAGAAAAAAAAAAAAATCAGGAAAACATGATAAAAGGAGAAACCAAAAGAAAAGCAGTAAGCTCATCTGTGACAATTACAAGCCAAGCAGTGTTGGAGAAAAGTAAAGACATATAGCAGCTCTACCTCAAAGAAACTGCCAAGATCTTTACTACACCTCCCAAAGGTTCTATGCCATGGCCTGAAAAATTTCTGTTTTCCTGCTCATTAGCAGGGGTCACTACTCCAATTCAGGCAGCAATGAAACAGTCCCCAAGAGATGGCAGGGAAGGGGACACTAAACACAGACTGTTGACAACTCCAGAAGTGCAGCAAGGACAGCAGTCATAAATTGGAAGACACTGATTATTTGGAAACCAATAGTTCACATAAACTCCTCTGAATAGTATTCTAGAGTCACACTCCACATGAAGCGGAGCTGACTAAACAGTTCTTGGATTTTTACAGCAAGTTGAGAGCACCACTCAAGCTGGTTTTAGAGCTGAGAAAGCTTATTACTGATTTTTACTCCTGCAGATTTTTCTCCCTCTGATTTCTCACAGAAAGAGACAAGTGAGAAAAGCAATTATGAAAGTCTATGTTTACAGATAAAAGAGGAGAAGGAGCCCAAAGCAGTGAGGAAAAAAGATAAAGATGAGAGAAAAGCTAGGATTAAATCAGCAGGATGTCATTCTTGCTCCCCAGGGTGGCTTCTTTATCAGAAATTATGACAGTACGTCACAAGTGTTATAACCTCAAGACTCTTTTTGCTGTCCCCAATCCTTCTAGGATATAAACTCAGCATAGGAGTACAACCCATGCCTTATTCTGCCACAAAATCATTGCTCCTCCTTATTGCCAGGGGACCGCAACATTTCCAAAAAAAGCATCTTTCAAAAGAGTCAGGTCCGCTGTGCCACCCAGACTGTCTCAATTTCAGCTTCTGCAACTCTCCGTCAAGATGGCACAACAGGAAACGAGCGTGCTGCAAATCACCATTGCACTTACCTCCAAATAACCCTCTGAGGCAGCCTCGCCAAAGCATGGGCTAACTTGTTTGCTATATCTTCGGACAGGTATTTCACTCCAGCTCCAAATGAGACGAGGACAAAGCCATTTTCATTAGCACCATTCACCCACGTTTGGAGATCCTGTTAAAGGGAAAGTGTACAGTGAGCGCTGCAGGAGCAGGTAAACCACAGAAACAGATTAAATAAACACTGCTTAGGAAGAACAGTTGCTGGTCCCTATGTTACTTCAAAAGCCAAGTTTCCAAAGTCACAAACATCTTAGAAATCACCAACTACAATGCCTCAATGATTCAGAATCCACAGTACAGGTTATGAACAGCAAAGTTCTTCTGGGTTTATTTTAGTTTCCATATTAACAAGCAGTTTCATAAGACAATTTGTCCTTTCTTAACTAATCGACACATTCACAAATTAACACATTACCTTTTAACTCAGCAAAACATAAATAGATCTACCTTGTAGTATCAGCCTGGAAGTACAGCCCAGGAAATACATGAACCAAGTCCAAGCCTTAACTGTGTGACTCCTAGCTTTAAAGAAAGTGAGAGTACTTCAAAAGGCTTGGTTTTCTTTCATTTATATAAAAATAATAAACACAGCTTGAAAGAAGCCAGAGCTTAAAAAAACGCCTGCAGTTTCCACTGCTCCAGTACTTCAAGGAGTAAGGAACAATATTGCATGTGTATGGCAAGTACAGGGTGGACGTCCCTTTATATTTTAAAGTATAAAATGGACACCTATACACTTTATCCTAGACCTGTGTGCTGTTTCCACAGCAGGTTACCAGCGTTACATTAAATATACACAACCGTAACAAAGGCCAAAGCCCTTCACATCCTTAAGCTCATCCTCCTCCTTTAATTACGCTGGTAGTACTCTAATTTCCAAGGCAACTGTTGGCAGTGGAAACTAAAAAATTATACCACTGACATATAGATATGTCAGTCTGCCAAGAAATAACTTCTGTTTCCTAGGACATGGTTTAATTCTGCTCTCACCAAATTTAAGCACAAGCCTGCTCAGCACCAGCAAAATAATAGGAAATGAGTAAAAGGAAAATTAAGAGCCCTGTTCACAATGTGCCTCTTGTCCCAGTAATAAATTGCAGGCCAGACAGCAAGAGAGTAAATGCTGTGCTACTGTATCTGAGCACAAAAGCTACCACAAAAACCAGCAGACACAACGAAGACCTGCACGTTACACTGGGGGTTGTACACTGGTCTCTGCTATGAAGTAAAAAACAGAGTTCCAGTCTTCTCTAAAATCCACGCCTTTTTATTTCTCTTTGTCCTTTTCCAGGGCACTTTTCCGTATTTCTTTTTTCCCTGCATCTGTGGAGGGAGGGGGAAGAAGGGAGAGGAGGGGAAGTGTCTGCAACCTGCCTTGAAGATGAATCATTTATTATGGGCTGAACTTCTGACACAAATGTTTCCAAGTGGTTTTGTGATTTATTTAAAGTTTGTCCTTGAATGTTACTTAAGGACCTAAGGCATGCTGCAAATGTAATTATATTACAGTCACTTTTACTTAGTGGTTCAACTAGTTACATCTCGAACCATTTCCTATCTATTGTTAAAAGCTAAATAGAAAATAACCTTTTGTGGGCTCTCGGACAAACGGTTCTGAAAAGCAATCAAGTACCATGCTGTAAAAGACAGCTCTCTGCCGATTTGTGACATTTGATCAAGCTATATTCTGAGAGCTGAAGTCACCTGTTATAAGTTGGGTTTCTTCTGAGAGCTGGAAGAAACGCAGCATTCACAGGCTCTGGTCTTCACGGGGCACTCAGCCACCCCGATACCTGCTGGAGGGGCAGAAACCTGGAGGTTTCTTGATGACTTCTCCATGACACAGGTGCTCAGAAAGCCAGCAAGGGCAGACACTCCACTGGAGCTCATATACGCGAATAAAGAATACTTTGTCGGGGATGCAAAGCTCAGGGGCAGCCTTGGTTACAGTGATCATGAGATGAAGGAGTTCAGGATGTTGAGGGGGCAAGGAAGATAACAGCAGCATCTCCTGAACTTCAAGAGAACCAATTCAGGCCTCTTCAGAGATCTGCTTCAAAGATTCCTATGGAATACAGCCCTGGAGAGAAGAGGGGTTCAAAAAAAACCCAAGTGCCACTTGCTTTTTCACGAAGGATCCACGGAATGGACTGCTCAACCTCACCTTGATCCCTGGAAGGTGATGAAGCAAATAATCCTGGAGATAATTTCCAAACATATTAAGGAAAACATGAATGGATCAGTCAGCATAGGTTTACGGAGGAAAAAATACCAATCTGATAGGCTTCTAGAGTGAGAAAGCTTGCTCCGTGCATGAGGCGAGAGCAGTGCATGTTATTTACCTTAAGCTGAGACTCTCAGCACTGCCTCCCACCACAGCCTCCCAGACAAACCAGTGAAGTGCTGGCTAGACAAACGGACAGCAAGGTGGGACTGAAAACTGGCTATACTGCAGGGCATTAATGGTTGCAATCAGCAGCACAAGGTCCGGCTGGAGGCACGTTTGCTTTTTAATAAGGATAAAAACAGGAGATAGCTGGCACTACCGCTCAAATATTCCTTATCCAGCATTGAGAAGTCCTACCTGCGATTACTCACTCTTGGTCAGACACACGGTTTCTGCTACTAGAGATCAATCTGTTCTAGCTGAGGAATGGCTCCCAAGGCTACTGCTCCTCTGTGCTTAATTAGAAATTCTGTGAGACTTCCCAACTCTGATGTATTCACATAAGAATTAAACATCATTATGTATACATAGAGGAGGTATAAAATATTTTCTTATAATGGAATTTCTAAAGTAGCATTCAAAAGTCCCCATGCATAACAACAACCAGCTATTAAGTACTCAGAATTTTATGTAGGGGGAAAAAAGAAAGGAAATTCACTATGTACCATGGAATTAGTCACCCTACAAACAGGCTTTTGCATTTCATTGTTGTGCAATAGCTAAGGAACTTGCTTTGCATTATTATGGCTGATTTCATAGCCAAACCTTTGTTACCCTTCCCTTTGAAGGTAATTCCACTGCTTCAGTGGAACATAACAAGTACAAAGGGGAACTTAAAATCTTGACAGGCAAGACAAGATCCTGCAATTGGGCTCAAAAGAGGGAATTTGTTTGCCATACTAAATGCGTTTATATAAAAAAATAAAAATCAACAGAATACAAACTCTTTTATTTTGTATAAACTGAAGCTTATTACCTGAGCGCTCCTTCTCCTGACCCACTTTCTAAGTGTGTAAACACACAGATGCGCACTCGCAAGCTCTTAAAGTGGGATCCAAGCAGGAGAAGTTACCACGGAAAGATGTTAATTAACTTCAGAAATCAGGCATGCTTCCCCTACAGACAGGGCCATGCAAGGAAGAGACAAGTGACATGAGGTTTGCCATGCTCCAAGTTGCTCAGAGATGCCTGGCCAACCTAAATCAGAAGCAAAGGAACTTGAAGTTGTCCTCAGGGTTTCTTTTAGGATGCTAAGTTAGAAAGAATTAAGATTTTGATTCCGCAAACAGTCAGGGTCAACGTTGTCCTGTGCCAACCTCAACAAGATCCAGCAGAGTCCCGACTCAGACTGTCATATTCTGACATCAACTGAAAGCTTCTTCCCCCCCAACCCCCTCCCCAGTTAGTCCTAATTTTACTCAAGCTTTACATCATGCTGGTAGTAAGAGGAATTGCTTGTCTGCCTTCTGATCTACAGCCCTTTTCCAATCTGCTCCCGCAGAGGGGTGCTCAAGATCAGTGCTGTGCACGGGCTGCAGAAAATGAACTACAGACTTGTCAGGACAAGGGGTCTCCTTGCCTACACCTGTGTAATTCCGGGCATAACACAGCCTTAATTAAATGGGATCACTAAGCATTGCTAAAAATACAGGAGTCAGGTAAAAAAATCAGGAAATGAAGAACATGACTTACACTGCCTCCTTGTAATGCTTCTCAAGTTCATGACCTGGAGTCATCCATTATTCTCAGGTTCCTTTAACTTCTTATAGTGATTTCTCCTGACTTCAGTATGGACTTTCTAAACTGAAGATGTAGTGAAACTGAAACCAAGCGAGTGGCATTCATAGGTCTTTGGTTGCAAAACAGATCTGAACATCCTGGTACAATCAGCTGGGCCGTGGCACAAAGGCTCAGTATTTTCTAATACCTTGCCTGTTCTTTGCATGGCATACAAGGTATAGAAATGATATGGTAGATAAGAAGCACACCATGATCTTGGCACATGAAGGAGACTAAATACATCATCAGCATTATTACTCTGGCTGTAGACATCATTTAATTTGTGCATATACCTTCCTGACGTGTACTTTAGGAGGCGTACTGCAGTGACTGTGACGCAGGACGAGCAGTGCAAAATACAAGCTTTGAGCAATTCTTGTGAAACCTGAATCCTGGAAGAGAACACTCTGATGCTACAGGACAATTTTGTTTACCTACAATTTCAGTATATCCCGCCAGTATAGCCTTCAGTCACCTTCCTTTCCATATATTAAGGCCATATTAGCCCCAACACCCCAAGTACCAGTCTCAATGAAACCATCACTCCAACACCGTACAGTAAGAAGCGTCACAGTCACATAGGCTCATCCCCTATAAATTCACCCCTTTCTTTTTCTTAAATCCACTTACACTTTTGACCTCAAGCCCATTCTGTCTTCCTGATCTAATTACACGCCGTATGAAAATGCAGAGAGTCAGGATGAGTCATTAGAGCTGCCTTCATTAGAAGCGGCGTTCCCTGTTTGGGCAGCATTTTACAGCTCCTTGCTTGCAGCAGGGAAGCGACCTCCTTTTGCCTGGTTTACAGAAGTTGAGGCTCACTGTAAATTCAGCGTGATTTTTCTTAACATAAGGAAAGAACACTTAATATTTGAAGTGACAACTTGAGGTCTACAGTAAAGATCTGGGGAGGGGGGGTTATTACATGACGAGCAGCATTACTGAGCCTTCCTCAAACTCTTCTTCAAACTTCAACTGAACACAGAAGTGAGAAGGAAACACCTTTGACTTTTACAGTTAATTCAAACTTTACATATACATCATGAAGGCAAGCACTTCTTTAAACTGTTCTCTTTTCGGTGACTGTAAACAGAGCACCTGATCATTTCCCCCTCCCCCCCCCAAATATGAGTATTTTCAGTTTTTGTTGTGTAGAAAAGAACTCTTGCATCAATTACTTGAAGTCCCAGCATAGCCAGCAGACAACATTCCTTTGCTGAGGGTACCCTGCAAACTCAAACTGACCAGCAGCTTAGAAACAGAGATCTGGCTTTCCCCTTCCACGCTAGGAATCAAACCTCAATTATGATGCCCAAAACTCTCAAACGTGAAAATAAAATTTTCAACAGAATTTCTGAAAAGACTTACATGAGGCACTCATATCACTTGTAGTTGAAGAAGCATCAAAAATGTAATTATTCTTTGTAAGTTCACACTGAAAACAAGCTGACAATAGTGAGGTATTAAGCTGGATACGTAAGTGCATACCATGATTTTCCAGAAATTTTAAGACACTTAAACATAGCTGAAAAGTCTGGGATTGGAAAGGTATTCGCAAAAATGGCTTGAAGGAGTGAAGCTGTTTTCTCCAGACTATCTCAACAGTCTGAGAAGCTCACCCAGAGGATGAGTCTGAGAACCTACAGCTCGATACATCACCATCTTCTTGCCCACCCCCATCTCCTCAGCAGGCACAGTACGACCGCGGTTGAGGTTAGCCCACATGAAAGGCAGAAAATCTGCCAAGTCTGCTACAGGCCGTGTTCCGTTTCTGAACTGAACTGCAAACTACATTTTCTAACTGAATTTTGGGTTTCATCCAGTTACAGCTTTATATACATGCCCAACAAGATATAATCTAATACATACATTAATTACCATTTTCACTTGAGTTAAGTGGGTTTTTTTAAAAATAAATCAATGCATGCTAAGGTATGAATATGCTTAAGGGAGCTCCAGTTACAATGCTGTGCCAAACCCTGTCAGGTCCCTGCCTGCTTTCACATTAATTTCTCTACAAATCCATCTTCTTCAGGCAAATTAGAAGAGTATGAGACTGTAGTGATAAGCCTCCTTTTGAAGCTCCCCACCTACTCACTCAAATATCTACTTTCACTTAACATTGACTGACTGATCCTGGCACACCGAGTCCCAGAGGAAGTACCGATCCGTCTTCGACCGTATTCCACATCAGATGCGTTTCTAAGCCCTTTTATTAGGTGATAATTAAATACACATACAGGTCTCAGAGAGGTACAGCACTTGCTTGCCCTTTTCCAACACAGGTAATAGTTACTGCAGGCAGAGCTTTGCACAGCAGCAGACCCTGCCCCCTTGCCTTATTCTCATTTCTCTGTGTGGTTGCCTATAAGTAACCATTTCTGCGTGACACTACGTTACCAAAGGGTGAAGGTTTTTGAGTATCTACCGGTCTTTTACCGAGGTTCTCCCCAGGCTTACATAGGGAGAATAAGCACTTATTGATCTATGCTGTACTATAGGCGCAAGGAGGGGAGGGGGAGGAATAAAAATAAAATAAATCTTTTTACCATTCTCAGACAGGAATGCTATTGTGCCAACCCTACTATGTGAGCTTTGTTCTGTTTGATTTTCTAATTAGCTATTCTTAGCAGGCTCCAGTGCTAAATGCACAGCTGTGACTATAGAGTGAGCACCCAGCTGGCAGTAACCAGTGGTGCCTAATACTGAGCTTTGTTTCAGATAAACAAAGTACACAAATACAAACATAACCGGGTTTAATATCCGAAGCTTTCCCTGTTCAGCTGCTCGATTCAAATGTGTAATAGCACAAATGTCTGTTCTTTGAATATGGTTGCAAACCACCATTCCCCCATGGAAAGCACAGGCATACTATGCAACTTCTACTACAAAATGCTGCTTAGAGTAGACAACACCAGATCTATTTCAAAATAAATAAATAAGCAGCCACATGAAGTGATCTTTAGAAAGGAAATAAACAGAAAGGTACACAGACCATTTTTATTTGTGCCCTAACTTTCCTGGCATCTTCTAAACAGTACTTCTCCCATGTGAAGTATTAAATGCTATATTAATACACTTTCAACCTCATTTAAAATTCTACTAACACATAATGCTTCAGCACAGGTGGTTAAAGGTCATATGGATGCCATTATACAACCTTTACTATCACTGAACAAACAGGGGCCTACCACATAATCTGAAAGTTATAAAATAACACAGTCTACAGCAACCCCAGAGAAATGCCATCGCTTTAGGCGAAGTATGCTGTTTGTATTTACTTGCCATGAATTTCTAAATCAGTTCACAAAAATAGGGTTTGGGTTTTGGTTGGGTTTTTTTTTTTAACTTCCTCTGATGAGTAAAGGACATGGGACACCACCTGACCGCGCCAAGGAGAGGATGGCTCCCACCTCCCTGACTCAACACATCCAGCTGCCTTCTGCTGGCTCAGCCGAACATTTCCGCATCCGCTAGCACGTGTCACACTCTGAAGGTTATTTTTCCACTCATTAAATCCCTGCCTTTTGAAAGCAACAGCCGCCAGGCAGACGTGCTTCTCCCGTTTTATTAGGATTTGTTCCTTTTCATATCATCAGGCTCCATCAGTTCAATGATCAGCAGCCACACTGCACCCAACCAGGACAAGATCCTTCCCCACCTCACCACTTCCCTCTGGATTAATTGCAAGTTAATTATTCTCTTTCCTCAGGTACAAGTTGCTGTCAGCCACCAGCCTCCCCTCTCTTGTGAGCTGATAATTAAATATATGTTTTCAGGTCTCTTGCCCTCTCCTCCCCACTTATTCTGCTGTCTGAAGTCAAAGTGGAACTCCTAAAAATGAGGCAGAAAAGGCAGAGTATTTGTAAAGTCTCAGTAAATATATTCCTTTTCTTCTCTTGATATACTGACATTGGCTGACCAGCACCATGTACTATTAAGATGCTGATAAATCTCCTTCTGTTAATGAGATCTAATATACACAAAGTTCACACAGTTAATACTCATTTTTTCATATTTTGTAGTTCCTATTAGCATCAATTAAGATAATTCCAAAAACACTTTGTAGACATTAAAAAGCATACTCAGATTATGGCATTACACTGAACTCTTATTTTCTTGCGGGTTAAGGCCATGCTAACACTCACTTGGGAAATAAACTTTAAGATCTGAACTGTTTTCTACTGGAACCCCAAGCACTACTAAGCACAGAGTGTCATCACATATTAATCTAACAATGCTGCTGATAAAGTGGTTCTTCAATAATACTAGACAGATTCAGCCCTGCTGAAATACTGACGTCTTCCTTGTGCTTCTCCCTAATTATTTGGTAGATATACAGCATATTTGGCTTATCAAAATGCAACGGGGAAAAAATTTCTTTAAAGCCTTATGACATTTTTGCAATGTCTAAAATTTTCTTGTCCCTGACCTCTGCCTTTTCCCATTTAACATCCAATATTACAGAATGTTTAAGTCTATTTAACTTTAAGGAGTAATGAAATTCAGATCCAAAAAGTCAGGTAAGAAACACAGTACCACAAGCCTGTGTCTCTTCTCCCGTGTCTCAGCCCTCTCTAGAGTTAGAAGCATATCCAATGAAGCCTCCGAGAACATGGTCTACCTAAAAACTAGAGGTCAACCAGAAAACTGCCGCGCAAGTACTTCCCTGATGCAGCGCTCTCCGTCAAAAATCCATTACTCACTGGACCTTTGGCAAGCACCCTGGGAAAGCAACCTTGCCTTTCAAATGAATGGAAAGTAATCGAACACAAGAAGCTTGCCCTTCAACAAAGGTTATTAAAATCACTGCAGAGAGTAGCAGCTGCAGCAGGGGCAGCCTCAAATCCAGGATTCAACTTAAAAACCTTGGTGATGTTATTCCAGGGGCAATACTCTGTTAAAAAAATACCAAAAAACCCCTACATTTGCTTTCGTAAGCGCAAAGCCCCACCGTATAACTTGCAAGCATGCATAGAAAAGTTTATTAAATGTAAATGCAAACCAAGGTTTTGCCAATCCTGCTGCAGTCTCAGTAGCTGCATATGTGGTAGAAAGGCTGTACAAGTAACAGTAAAGAAAAGACAGTTTTAAGTATGGAGACTGTTTTTACTTACTCTATTTTACAGAGCTTCTGCTCAAATTAAGTTGCAGCAAATACAGTAAAAAGAAAATTGAAAACAAGCTGAATTTTAAGTCCAGACCTCTGCATTACAGATACTGACATATAGCCCCATCTATAAATCCACATTATAAACTAATTTAGGTGGGAAATTTTGTCTTTCACCGTTCTACTACACCACCTGTGCTCTGAGGATGGTGGGAGATATAATTCTAACCTGCAGCTTTGATTTAATAAAGGGGAGTTCTTCATTTCCTTTTCAGATAAAATAGCTTTTCTTTCTCCCTGCAGCTTACCTCCTCCCTTCTCTTTATTCAGTGTTTATAAACATATATACACATGCACACACATATGTGTGTGTATACATATATCTTTTTATGTAATATTTATGTATTTTAAACAGGCCATCAGTCATCACCCCCTTCTTTAACCAGCTTAAGATCAGCTGGTTTCTGAGCATGTGTTCTACTGGTAAGATCCCACACCCTTCCACAAGGCCTCCCTAATTTCCTCTTCTGCTCCTCCACTTAGTTGGGGTGACCAGGATTGCACCCAAACTCTTTGGAGGGACCCATCTATGTTTGTGTGCGCTCCCTCATCTCCATGCAAAAAGCATGAATAGAAACCAAGCACCACAGCAGCACCCGCTGAGCAATTCCCCATTTTCCTCTCTTATGGGGTACACTGAAAAAATTACCATACACCAGGTTTCAAAGATTAATTTATTCCCTGAAAGTATAATTCCCTTGAAGGCAAGCTTTTAACAAGAATGGTATTATTGGGAAGATATGCTTTTTTTTTTAATGCAGAGAAGCTGAAAATACATTTCTGATTCACCCAGCGCTGTTCAAAAGCTCAGGTAAGAGGTGCTTGAAGAAGAGGTTATGTGGAACCAGGTGGAACCTGCTCTCAGCCACTAACACTGGGGCAGGGAGCCGGGCATGGGACCATCCTTTCTCCTCCTCATCCATCCTGTTCCATTCATCCTCAGAAGCCTCCATCCGCTCCTGGAGACCCCGCCACAGACACCTCACCACCCCGAACAAGGGTTGCTTGCTAACACTAACCCAGCCACAGCATATATCAACACCCAAGCAGATTATGAGCCAAACACCAGTTATCCACTCCACTTAAGTAACATTTAAGCAACTAGAACATTTGAAAAGAAAAAGTTGGCCTGATTACAAAGATTTTTTTTTTAAAAGCAATATTAAGAATTAGTCTTGCTGCTCTTAAATGTCAGCTTTTACTACGTGCTAATGTCCCGAACTATACAAACAAGGTGTTCAAACTCAAGCAAGTTCCAAGTAATACAGAAAAAAGTACGCCTTAGGAATTAAGTTCCTAGTTTCTGTTTCTTGACAGAATGTTAGAAATTATCCTACAGTATGCTAGAGAAGACAACTATGGAAAAAAACACTAGCTCATGATTTGTCCTACCTGCAGGTCAGTCTTCAAAACTTGAAAGTAACACTTGAAAGCTACGCACATTACTAAAATTGATCGTGTTGATTTGTGTTTCAATACAAAAATGATGAATTAGAATATTTAAAACCAGAAAACCCATTTGTAATAGTAGGCTATGGTAACCACTGTTACTTTTTTCGTAAGTAAAAAAATATAGTAAAATAACTTCTGTTGCTTTTAACTTTCATAATTTGACCTATGCAACATCTGAAGTCTGAACCTTGCACTTCCCATTCCCAATACACACAAGCATTTGAGATGAAGAAATAACCACCTCATACTACTATCCCTGAACCAAGTAAACTTGCTTTTTGATGGACTGCGCAGGCTCGCTGAAGAGCTTTGGTGTTTGTTCATCAGATCACCGGGTGCTGGCTTATGTTTGGCACATGTACTTGGAGGGCCTGCCTTCCCAACCAAGTTTTACTGGAGATACTTCCCTGACTTCGGACATCAGTCCCTTGCATCAGCACTTATGACCTTGGGTACCTGAGGAGCCCAGGCAAGGCTTTCTTCTGTAGGAAAAGATCAATTGTTGGGGGGAAAGAAGCTTCTCATGGAAATACATTTCAGAGTCAAAATACTCGATGTGGTTCAGCACAGAATTTACACAGTGCCCCATAATCTCTACCATCCTTAAAAGACTTTTTGCCTCCCCAGCTGACAATCACAGGCATTATAAAACAGCTCTATAATTGCATCACATCACAGAAATTTACTGTCAAAAGTAGCTCTGTAAGAACTATTCCCCAGACTTAAAAAAAAATAATAAAATGGTGGGGCTATGCCATGCGCAAAAACCTACTGCTACAGTCTGCAAGAGCTTATAGACACTGTCCTTGAATTTGAATGAAGGACAAAAAAACTGGTCTAAGGAATAAAACATCTCTTTATTCTTCCACCTAATTTTAAAGATAATGAAGATCAGCTAACACATGCCTAGTAAACACACAACTGTCCGCAAGACTCAGGAAAAAACCCAACTTTTTAGTGAAGATATTTCAAAGCCACCAATTTGTTACCTAGATCTAGATCCATGTAATAACAAGATTAGATAAGAGATCTACAGGGAGGAGCGAGTAAGTTACTGTAATTAGTACTTGTTGACAGTTAGGACTGAAAGGACAGCTTCTACTTCTGAAACGTGAACACCCTGCTTTGTAGCATAAATTTAGTTTACTGGGGTGTGGAAGAATTAAAAAAAGTCATTTGTTTCTCTTTTCCTATCCAGTACAAATGGCATTCAGTCCAAAGTACCACCTCAAGATCAGCATCAGTTGGAAAAAAGCATGGTGTTACACAGAGGGAGTTCTGAAAATTTAAAAACCGTGCAGATAGAGGAAAGCAGCAGCTCAGCTTACAAACTACAGGGTTGCATCACTTTGTGATTTTTACCTTTTTTTTTTTTTCTGTAAACACTGACACAGACTCATTTGAGTACAACTGTATCCACACTGCAAGATCCAACCCATGTCCAACCATACCTTGTGTCGTCAACTAGTTAATGGAAAGGAGTCCTTCCAAATCACTGTTCAGCTGTTTTTCTTGCAGGGAAGCTGCCACCTGCTCATCTGCAGTGCCCTCTGCCCCCTCCTCACCAGCAACCAGGTATTCCCTGAGGCAGCTGCTTGTGGCACCCGTCGTGTTTCTACCCTGATTCAAGGACGTATCTTATCAGGCTGATTAATACCCAACTAGGTACCAACCTAGTCACAAGATATAAATGCCACAGCAGAGGTTTCCCCATTATCCCTTAAAACGTGTGTTACTTTAAAAAGCCAGCTCCACTCAGCTTCACTAGATCCCTCTGGAGAAGAGTAATACAAAAAACACAGAAGCTTTTTACTTTCCTAACATCTGCTGCCAGTTACCTGGAAAATACTGCCAGCTAACACCATACACTTAATAGTTTCAGGCAGCGATGACCTTAAAGCCTTGGTATTTGGTCCGTCTCTAGCTTTTGAGCTTTTAAGGCTAATTCCGTTTGCAGTCCTCTCTGCAATTCAAAATACACTCTTTTTAGAGTTAACCGCACAAACGCTGGACTTTTTCCCCAGACGCTTGTTAAGATTTTATTCACTTATGGGTAATGGGTGCAGCCACATTAATCATCTCTTTGTCTTTTACACAGCAACATTAACCACCTCCTTGCCTTTCACAGAGCACACTGTTTATGCAAGAAGCACCTTCTACATCCACGTGCTTCACACCGTGAAAACGGCAGGCTAGCTGCCACAGAAGAGAACTCCTAACTGCGTGGTGTCTATTGCCAACGCTGAGCTCCATGAAGCTATGCCCAGCCCTCCCACCACCCCCAAACACAGGGACACCAGTTATGCTCAGCTTCCTCCGCCTGCAGAGCCATCCTCAGGAATTTTAGTCCCTGCCTGACATATTGCCTCTCCATAAAGGGCAAAGACTAACCCCACCATGCCGAGGAGAAAGCTCCCAGCTGCCCGTGCCGTGCCGCAAGGCGCTGCAGGGAGCCGGGCAGAGCGGTGACCTCCAAAGGACTCTCTGCTCTCCTCGCTGGCTCTTGGCTCCCGCTCCTCGGCACGCTGATCACTGCAACCGTGCCGAGGGACACTGCGCCAAGCGCAGACCGACATCAGGGCATTGCCGTAGAGGGACAGCAAAAAAAAAAAAAAAAGGAAGATCAGAGCCTGGCAAAGGCTTTGAAGGCATCTGGGCAGGCTGCACCCCAAAGACAAGTCTGCCGTTTGCGTACCACAGCTGGGTGCTGTGCGCTGCAGGTGTAATTGCTATATTGCTCAGCAGCAGCTAAGAATCACGCCCACCGCACGAGCTACCCGCATGATGGGCTGTGCCAGTTTCTGATCTTGCCAGAATATGGCCCAGTGAGGCCAGTTCCCTTCACAGGTGACGCACAAGACGCACAGGTGACATACGGTCCCTGCAGGGACTGCAGCCTGCCCCTACCCCAGTGCCCTGCCAGCGTGGCAGGGGCCCTGTGTATACACCGCTTGGCTTCGGGTACATCCATGGTGGTCCCCCAGCGGAGCATCCCCCATGAAGCACCTCACTTAGAGACCGGACACCGCTACAGACCCTCACGTCTCTTACCGGAGACCAGCAAGCATTTGGTTGGCAGGTGAAATACAGCTTCCAGCTTACCAGCCTCCAAAATAAACCTCGGTTACCTGCACTAAAAATTCTCCACCCTCACGCAGTCAAATGGGGAATGATCAGGGGATTTACAAAACCCTTCCACTGAACCAAAATATGGGGCAGGGACAGAGCAAAGCAAGAACCAGCTTTGTTCCCCCTTGCACTTGCACTGTTCCAACACAGATATTCAGCACCCCCTGCTACATGCTGCCTTTAAAGCCCTGCTTTTCTAACTTCTCTTTAAAGAAAGCTTAAGGAAAACACAGGTGCAGACTGAGCAATCACCAAACAGTTACCACATCCCCTAGAATTAAACAATGGCCATTCTGTCACAGTTTAAAAGGCCTTGACCTTTGTCTCCTCTTCAATTGTTTGATTATTACTCCCTGCCTTTCCTTTTTTGAGGATGTTACTTATTAGCAGAACACAAGAGCTTTTCAATTATGTCTAGGAATTCAGATCTGGTTAAATAAGCTACTTTTTACCTTTTTCACACCCACAATGATGCAGCAGTGCCACTGCTGAAGTGCCTAGGTATTTTATGTCAAGCAGGTTATTTTAGACTTGAACACCACATTTTTTTTCCCTAATATTTTTCTACCTGAAAAAGTGGATTAGGCTACTTACAAGCAGTCTTAGAGAATGTAAGAGACCTGAATGGCTTGTAACAGTAGCTTAAATTTGCCTGCTAAAGCTGTTATGTCCAGCCATGTGCGCCTCTCCTCTGATGATCATCTCCGGGCAGGAACATCACTTTTGTTTACAAGACAGCTCCTGAAGCATCATCATTCCCAGCCCGGCACAGAACCGTGAACCAGCTCTGCTTCAGGATTACCTTAATACACCGGGCTAAAAGCTGCAGAAAATAAATTAGCAAAGGCTCCTGCCTTACAGATGCAGCAATAGCTGAAAGCAGGCACAGCATCAGCTATCCTATTTTCATCTGCCAGAATGAAGCGACAGTTTTAATTTTATCTAGCTGTTCAGTAAAAACAAACTGATTGCCCAATAATCTAGCTACAATACATACCACAGTGGACACAGTTTACGCATGTACAAATTACATGATAAGAGATGAACACCCTCACTCAGTCTCTCCCGCATTCAACCAAGTCCCCCGCTTAGAACATACTAAAAGTGAATTGCCCAATAAAACTTAAGGGAAGGCAAATAATGTCTCAGTTCACAAGTAATTACAGATGGGGTTCCAACCCCCCCTTCCCCTCAGAAGTACAAGTAATTGCCAGCATGTACTCTACCTACAGGTCTATTTCAAGGTCACTGTTGGTCTAGTTATATTAAACATTTTACTTATTGTTCCACCTTCTTGCATTGTAAGACACTATAACAGGTTAAAACCTGTGGTTCCAGAGTAAATTTAGAAAGTACACAAATATATTCTCAAAAGGCTTCCTTCCAGATATACTTACATATGTGTACAAATATATGTCTCTATCCACACACACATCCCTAGATCAAAACACTGACAGAAAACTGCTCCTTTCATTTTCTTCCACACCACTTCATAGCAAAGAAATTATCTGCTTTTGAGGACAGGTTTGGGGGGTGTTTTTTACCCTAAAGACCAATCTACAGAGGTAAAAAAAATAGACAATGTTGATGTAGTGCCCATATTTATCAAAGACATTTTTCTTCTGAGAGAATGAGAAAATAGCCATTTGGAAAACAAAGAGCTGAAATTCAATCCAGCCAGCAAGTTCTTCCTGGACGGAGAAGGGCTGGACTTTGATTAGACAGCACAGGGCCACTTTAGTCTGGTTTCTCAGGATATCTGTAGAGCTTGACACTTTCTGAACCCAGACACATCAGTGTACACACAGGAGAACCTGACAGAAGCAGCACTATCATGGTCATCTCTGACGACACCGTGGAGAACAGACAAGAGTATACATGGGGACATAATCACTAGCATTTTCAGAGTGCCATGCAAGTGCCTGCGGTCATTCAACTCAGACACATTTAATGTTCAACAGGGGAATTAAAGATGAGAGAATTTGCTCAGTCCTCTGCATCCTTCAGCCCAAATCAGAGATTTGTCAGAGTTTTCCAAGTTGGTGAAAAAAAAGGTACTACAAAGTCAGGACACTACCAAGAATGCAAAGAATAAAAAAAACCACAACCACAAAAAAACCCCACCACACAACACAAAAACCCCCTAGCCTTCCACAACTAATTTTCAGGCTAAAACAGATGAAAAGTGGGCCTGGAATGCAAATGCAATGCCTGAACAAGGCAATTCTAGACGCAAGTTGTTGAGCACTGCAGGTCTACCTGTTTATCACCCAGTCAGAAGGGTCCATTAATCATCATCCAATTCAAGATCTTTTTGTTTATGCAGACACAAATAGAAGTGTTAATGACATTGTTTTCTGCGAAATTTTGTTCTGCCTGTCATTCACCACCAGGATGCTGAACAGAGGTACTTGTGGCTATCAGGTATCAAACGCCACATGGTACACTGAAGTAATCAAACTTAATTATTAATCTGTGCAGCCAGGATTTCTGGTATCAATCCAGTTACTATCACTATTTCAGTCTGACATTCAGTACCTTACGGCCAGTAAGTGTACAGTAAAAATTCCTATCCGAGTGTAGCAGTGGTGCCATTTATGTCAACTCGTAACAACTCCATGTCTTGGCCTATACACATTCTCTTCATGCTTATATACACCCAGTTTTAAAGACATTTTTACCTACCAAACCAAGAGAAGCAAACCCTCTGTAAAAACACTAATACTGTGAAATTAGACAGTATAACCTATCAGAAGGCCTCTTTAAATGCAAGTAGCATTTATCTATTCTCCCTTCTTCCCATTTTAACCCACACTCGGTTAGAAGCTACAGACAGAATTTCCAAGATAGCATGCACTGGTTTTTTTAATCTACTGTACCGTTAAGCACCTTACTCAAAAGCAAAATACTTCCTGCAACCACAGAAGATTCATTTTGAGGAGTTTGTGTCCGCTAGTTCCCCTCGCCACCACCCCAAGCTACTTCCAGTGACCTCAAGGGTGTATTTCACCAAGCAGCAACAAAAGACACTAGATTGCATTTGGAATTCACTGCTCAAAAGCTACCACTTGTCATATGAGGTCGACACGATACCACAGGAATTATTGTAAAGCTCAGCAAACCTTACTTCTGGCAGAGGGCTGGCCGGTTTGGTAAGGATTCCTCCCACATAAACAACATTGGGTAGCGTGGGTCTCGGAAATTCCAGTGCTACATCAGTACAAAGCATCCACAGGCTGGATCCGTGAACCAAGTCGTACATCGACCGCTCTGGCAGAACCTTGTGTTTCTGCATTATCCTTTCGTATTTTGGCAGAACCAAAAAACTGACTCCGAATCTTGAAATAAGATAAACAACAGTATTTTTAATCCTCTCAAACAGGTTCATGTGATCTGTGAGCAGCGAGTTGAATTCTGGAACGTAAGACAGAGGAGCTGGAGCACCCACTTCTGCTGGATACCAGAGGCCAGTGGAAAAGACGGCATATTTCACCCCTAGAAGATGAGCTATAACAAATCCACACATCTCATTGGGATCTACCAGGAGCAGGTCAAATTTTTCCTGTTCCAGGGTACGCATGAGGTTTCGGTTGCCAACGATCATGTCACAGTTCTTGGAATAGTGGTCCAGGATATCGAACAGTTCGAGGGCTGTCAGTCTCCCAGAGAAAATACTCCTCATCTTGGACTGGAGAAAATCATCCGAGGTGCTGCTGTTAAAGATCCCTGGGTAGCGCTGAAGTCTATAGTGATTAGATGGAGGAATCTCTCTGCCCTCAGAGAGGAGAAACACTGTCTGGTGACCTTGGTCATGCAAGGCTGAGGCCAGAGTCTTGAAAATATAAAGATGGCTTTCAAACATTATTGGCGGCACAACAACAATTTTGGCAGCCCTCGCTATCTCGACAGCACTCCACAGGAGAACGAAAGCTGGAGCGTACGGCTTCATAGCTGAAATGAGAAATAAAAGCATTATGTCAAGAGAAAACAGGTTTCTATGCTACCTGGGAATTCTAAAAAGTTATTATGTGGCTGTCCCATGAAAGCTCATCACATCTCCCTCTTTCAAGATGTCTTTGTGGTAGTCACAAGAAAGAAGTGAGCCACTTGGCTTCACAGTACATTTGTTAGTGCTTGGTTTCCAGTGAGATCTGCCTTTTCCCCTCCCACCTGGCATTAAGGGCAGACAAGCGACTTCTTCCAACACAGATACCAATATGGCACCTGCAATCGAATGGCAGGAAAGCCAACTGGGACAATGAGGTGGGTACCCTCCACCGAGATACCACATGCACTCCTTCCAAAATACATATGCCATCCAACAGCTGTAAGATCTTGACATCTGAAAGCTAGATACTGCTCCATTTGAGATTATATTTAAAAGCACAACTGCATTATTGTCATTGTAATATACATATTAAGGGAATAAGACAGACGCTAAGTTCAAAGACCCAAAGGCAAAAAACCCGTATTTATTCACATGAGACCCAGAGAATGCACTGGTGATGTTCAGTGACTAGAATGCAAGATGGCTCTTACAACTCCAATTCGGTCTTACCCCCCTCAGCTGGAACTTCTAATACATCCACTTTAACTCTGTAGTTGCAGAGCACCACACTTCACACTGCTGGCTGCCTGCAGCTTTCAAGCTGTCCTTCAAGCCGCAACTCTCCATTCTGGTTTATGGATAACATTTTCTGCCATTTTGGTTTTGTATAAGGCAATGGGTATAGGGAAGGTAACGATTTCGTTTTTTCCTCCTAAAAGGACAAAGTCATGCAATGGCTTTCTTTAGTATCAACACTGACGAGACATATGGGGGTCGAAAGTCACAATCTGGCAGGAAGATGCTACCATTGAGTAAGAACCAACTTCAGTACTCAGAGCTTCCAAAACTGACACTTTTGTGTATGAGAACAGGTGAAATAATGGGAGTTAATACTACACACGTGGACATCGCAACTTCCACTGAAGCACTTTTAAAGTACTTGATTCTGAACTTACTTAGATCAGCACTTGAGCACGCACTCGAGCATGAACTCTAACCTATGCTGAAAACCCCACTGCCGTCCTCAACACACAGTATCTGAAAGGCTGCCAGGGGAAGGGAAAATGCTTTCCCCACACACACACCCCCCCCGTGTTTCAGCAAGTAAAGCCTATAAAACATATTATGCAGCAGATGAAAGCAAAGTCTATTAGAAGCATGGAGAGGACATGTCAGGAAAAGCTCCTCAGCCACTTTAGCCCTCCTAGGACAGAGAACAAGCGCACGCCAAACCAAACAATCTGTTCTTCTCTCCTGCCAAACCAATCCACATGGAAACCCACGTCTGTTACCGTGTGCTTTATAAGTAAGCACAACAGAAATGGATAACACTGCTACTCAGACCTTGTTATCGCCTTAACAGCGTATTCTTATAACCCTCCTATGACAGATTGGTCAGGACTTTTTTTTAATGTTTTGTGGGTTACCAGCTCACCGACAGAGCATCTCATATTTCTACTGCTACTATATAGCATTGAGCTTTCTGAAAGATGCCCCAATTCTCTTCTACTCCAGCTTTCCAAGTGGCTTGACTTTGAAACGCTTTTAAGTCTGCGCCCAGCCCCAGTAAATTTGGAAAAATCACCACAAGGTACATCAGCTATTTAAATCAAGTTTCTCATGAAAAGTTTTCTTACCGGATTTGAAGTCTCCTCCACACTTGTCTCCACCAAGGAGATGACCAACCACCACTTAGAGAACTCTACCAATTTTAAATTACCCTCAGCACTAGTGTGCACAAAAAAAAGTTTCATTCAGTCAGAGACACGTTTTTTGTTGGTTTTTTTTTTTTCTTTCTCAAGATAAAGCCCATAGCACAAAGATGCCCAACAAAACCTTATGGTACCCATGGGCAAGCAGTGAGGAACTGAAAGAGAATTTATTGAGATCTCGACATCACCACCATATTCAAAGGCTGACAAAGTGTTATGGGAAGTACATGGAGGCTTCACTGTTTCTAGGCACAAAGCTCAGTTTTACAGAGATAACACTTCAGGGAGAAGTGGGAGAAAATTACTTGCCACAAATGTCACCAGTAGCATATGAAAACTTGACTATACCATCACTGCCTAACATCACAGGGATCAACTGGTTTTTTAAGCTGCCTCAATTAGCTTGAGATTACCCTGAAACATCTCTTCCTCGGCGAACAGTAGTAGTTAAATCGAACTAAACAGCAATCCTATTCACCCCCCAGTAAAATTGGAAAAACCATTCTTATTACACAAGAAACAGCTTACCTCACAGCATGAAGGCCTGACCTACCCCAGAGTTCAAGGTATTAAATTGCCTTTGTAGTTTAGGCTTTTGCTTTCACTGGAGGCTTTCTAGAAAATTGCAGTACCCCACAGAGCTCAGCCGCCCTCCCAGGAGCTGCCGTGCAAAGGATGTGCCAGCACCGAGCCCCGCTCACCATCCCACTGGGCTCCCATCCATAAAACCCAGAGGTTTCAAGCCACAGCCGAGGGCCATTCAAGCACAGAAGTTCCCAGGCTTGGTGTAGCACTTAACAGTGGTACCAACAAGCTGTGCTCAGCTATCTTCAACAGCGCCCCACTGGAGGATAATACTCATTAGGTAAGTATGGTTTTAAAAAAATGAGTAATGGTTCATGAATGAAATAGCCCAAAAAAATGACCAAACCTAGAAAAAAATCATTATTGATGACATCGCCCCATGCTATAAACATTCCCATGGTATTAAGTTTGTGCTCCCGTCAACAACGGTGGTATTACAAAACCATGAATGGCGAGTGTGGGATTGGGAAATGCAGAAACAGTTAATGTTTCTATCAGCAGGATAAATCAAAGGTTCCAGCAGCCTACGGGGTAGTCACAATCCAGCAGGTTGCCAGATGCAGACATGCTGGCTGCACTTTGATCTCCCAACCCGATAGAGACCCGGAGCACAACGCAGGAAGACACAACCCTTACCCCGAAGATATATTTTACACAGCCAGGGTTATGCACGTGTCACCAAAAGTCATGGCAACTACAGCCGTACTTCCCTGGGATGGTGACAGTAACACCCAACCACTTCCTATCCCCACCCTCACCCAGCAGCGGTGTTTGAAATGGGAATTGCATTGGACATTTTATGAAGGTATCATAAAGCACTACCTACCTAACATGAAAATCTGTCAATGTAACTACAAGCAATTTACTAAACATTAGTTTCTCTCCTTGGAGGTATATCAGTGTCAAGAGATGACACAACACGCTTCCCTAGGAGTCTGTAGCTTGAGGAATCTTCAGAACTGATTTTTTTTCCTGAAAAATTGCTTCTCAAAAATGTATTATGCAACTCCCCTTTTCAATGCAAGCATCTTCTGCAGGGACAGGAAAATGTATGTGCCAGACCTGCCAAGCCATAAAGATATTAAACACATGATGCTACTAGAGAAATGTCGACTAAATGACATCTTTACTGGGAAAAATGCATTGACCTTATATTGAACTTTTGGCAGGAACCTGCAGAATGAAGCCTCATCATTCATCTCCTGGCCAGGCAGAAGCCGGGAGCTTGGAGGGTTTGTATTTGGGAAGAAAAAGGGCAATATGTAACAGCACTTAGTAACCGCCAGCATAATTCCCCTTTGGCAGACTGGGAGGAGGGGAAGAGGTAAGTGCTCAGTGCCACTGGCAAGGCAACACCACATGACCACACAAGCTCAGCTCCAGGCTCACTCCCCGATGCCCCTTCACTCCCACCATCCTCAGCAATAAGCTCCTCCAACACGTAAGGAATGTCCACCAAGACAGGGAGAGCTGCAGAAGCTTGGCAATTTCCGGCTGCGCTCATCTCCAAAAGCGGTGAGCAGCGCCCAGGCTGCCCCAGAGGGGGCTTTACAGGGGTCAGGGAAGTTATGAGGGGGCTCTCAGTTGGAAGCCAGCTAATCCACAGGGACTCTTCCCACTAACTTCCATACTATAGCAGTAAACTCCCAGAATAAGTAATTTGCTGAAGTAAAAAGGATCAACATCCAATGCAACTGCTTGCTGTTTCTGAATATCAGAAGCATGCAATAAAATCACCAACTGTCCTGATAGAAAAGAGGAAAGAAAACCCACAGCCAGAGGATGTGTTTCTCCAAGATAGTTAACAACGTAAGACGATCTTCTAACTCTATCTTAAAAGTCCTTCTGCTCAGCATTTGCCTCCACTAAATAAGATGGTTTTGGTGTCTGAGCTGGCATATAACCTCCTTTTATAACAGAGGGTGAAAAGAAATAGCAAGAGCTTCTCAAATTTAAAAAAGAAAAAAAAAATCAAACAACTGTACAAAAAACCCACCCAACAAAACTATCACCAAATTTAAAGGCATTGCTTTTCAGCCAAAAAGCCCTACAAGCAAGAACAGCTGTGGAGGACAAAAGACATGTAGAGTGGCTTTATACAAGTAAAACCAACTGCCAACTCTAAAGAGCTGCTCACCTATCAAGTGCAGCAAAAAAGAGTTAAAGACTAAAGAAATACCAAGAGGTTAATCATTAAACTTATTCCAACGGCTTCTCCTAAAGTTAATAACTTACATGTTTGTTTGGTTTTTTTTTTTTCAAATGAAAGAGAAAGCATGAGTATTAATGTTACAGGAAACCAAGCACATCCACAGAAGACTGCTGGAAAGATGTTTTCAACTGACCAAAACAATTCTAAATCCTGAATTATTTTTTTTAAGGAAGTATTTTTCCATTCACCCAGAAAGACCAAGCAGAATCTAGAACAAGCAGCGTGACTATATAGAAACTGGTGACTTTCAGAGGAAAGACTAAGGCGGAAGATCCTTCCCCCTCATTGTTTACAGAGGCCTGATGCTTGAAAATCAGGCAGTGTGGAAAGAAACCAAACGACATTTTATGTTTATATAACCTGTATGAAAAAGTCTTAATGTTTAAATTAATATTATAAAATTGAACTAATGCTACAGTTATATTTCAGTCTTAGAAATGGTTTTAAGATAATTCCAATTAATAATTTGTATAACAGTCAACTACAGTACTGGAATACATCCAATCCTTAATAATCTGCTAATCACACTCTAATTAAAACTTAGAGGCATGTTTGGGGGGGTTTTCTGCTTTATGCCACTGGTTGCCTACCTACTATTTCTCAATCTCACAGAAATAACCATTTTCAAGCCAGCACCACCACTGTCAGTATTTTCTTCTGCCGTAGTGAGACCTAGATGCAAAACAGGAGGCCCTGAAGCACCTCCGTATGCAGCACAGCTTGAATTCAAACTGCACGAGTATTTATCACCACTCAAAAAGAGTAAACAGTTCTTAGCACTTACACTTACAATGACGATATAAAGGGAGTCCTTTTTATTCACCTGTAACACATAATGCTCCCGACTTCTAAAGTGGAAAACGAGGTTTTACAGAGATTGAGTTCAGCGATGCTGTTAGCTTTTTCAAGTTCTTCCTTTCAGCCTTTCCTTAGATTTGCTAAGTTTCTTGAGTTTCCCTGAGCAGTTTGTTGAGAAGACCAGGACTTCTGCCTAGAAAGGTGCCCTTCACGCTGAAGAGCAGCACTGTTCTGACAGGAAAGGAGCAATCTGTCTTGCTGCTGCTCACTCTCACCTTACCTAAAGAGCTCCAATTACTCATTACAATTTAACAGCTACCGGCAGACATTGAAAAGAGCAGCCTTACGAACCAGACTTCCACTTCCGCAAACCCAAGCGCGACTGCTTGAAACACACTGAAACAACTACGCCCAAATGGAAAGCTAGTGATGTGCATCACAGGAGTATAATTATCAAAAAGAGGGGAAACTTGAGATTTGTCTGCATTTCAGCAAACAGTGCATACTGCAAACTGCCAAGTTCTGGTAACATGCAGATTTATTGCTTAGTTTTGCTCCCAGTATCCTCCTCTCTCTTTACCAGCAAACCATTGCATAAAACTCAGTATTTCAGAAGGGAGAACACAAACTCCGCTTTTAGAGCTGTAAACGCTCCAAAATTTCACATCAGTGATCTGAGACAATGGGAACAAAAGGCAGAACAACAGCAAGCTTTTTTGGGAGAAACAGAAGCTGTTATTTCATCAGCAACTAAATTTTTAGTGTAAGTTGCCAATCTGATGCAGTTTCCATACCGGTAGAGTGGATCTTGACCAGGTATGAGTTATGTACCACAGCTGCCCACAGCAGGCTCCGGACCAGGCTGCTGCTGAGCTGGTTGTCTGTCTCTCACCAAGTCAGACTCAACATCAGTTATTCCATCTGCTCTTTTCTGTCTCCTCCTGAGGTCAAAAACCAGGACCGTAAGCAGTGCAGCAACAGCTCAGGAGCCAATCCCACCTTGCCATGCCCAGCAGCAGCATTCGCTACAGGTAAACGTACATAGCGTGTTTATTTCTTTTAAGATAGCATGTATTGTAGCTGTAAGATGAGCCACGTGGCCCAGCGTATGATAAGAAAAATGTTAAGTGAGGTTGTGGCTTAAAGACAACTTGTGACTGAGAGCACAACAAACTCCCTCTGGGGAAAAAAATAAAAATAAATCTCACAAGCAGCTACTGGCTATGGTTTACTAGTGCTCTTAATAAAAAGGAAGCAGTAGAGAGGAGAAAGAAATGAGCACAGATCTTGGATTGTCACCCAATGCATTGCCTGCGTTCGCTGATTTGTTGAGGCCCTGGTCCTGCCCTGCCCACTCAAAGTCCCACTGACATTAACTTATTTTATGTGCAAATCTGTTTGCTTTAGCTGTTATTAAACAGTTTTACAGATAAAGCATGGTATCCCACCTTCACAGGCTTGTAAACATTCCAGTTAAATACAGAACCAAGCCCTACAACGCTAGCTGCATGACCAAAGGCCCTGTAAGCAAAGCATCTTATCAAGCTTAAGATAGCAAGGAATGGCTAACAAAAAGCACTTACAATTAAGTATAAAGCTCAAAGGGGAAGAAAATATTCCAAGACAAATAAAAGGTTCTCTAACACTGGTTACAGGACGATTTAGTGATAAAAATACATACATCCAAACCAAATCTTAGCTCTATCAGCCACATGCAAGCAGCTGATATTGAAGACAAAAATACATACGTACACACAAACATGAATGCAGCGCATTGATTCAGAATGGGGAAAGAGTGAACAGAGGAAAGAAAAAGTCAATCTTTCTATCTGTGACATCCTCCAAGACATCTCTTGAAACAATTTTTCAAGTCCCCTTCAAAACATTTTCTTTAACATTTAATACCAGCCTCCCACATCAGTATTTTTTTGCCAAGCACCCGAGTAAGGAAATGCTACCTATGTGAGGAAATGCACTGACCAAATTATGTATAATCACAAATCTCAGAACACAATCACATTTTCAGACACGGGAAGATTTTGCTTAGTGGCATAACATGGTAGGAAGACCACGTTCTTCACACTAAAACTACAACTTGATTCCTAAACCCTTTAAGCCGGCAATTGTAAAATATATTCTTAATCTATAACACTGCTTGCTGTACTACACATATTCTGTAGGTGAGAGGAAATATTACTCCATAATCTTTTAGGAGCATTAAAGTAAATCAGGCCCATAAACTGACTTCAGGCAGCGAACTGCAATTTAAGATTAGGAAGTAGTTGCTACTAAGCATGTGCTGTAAAACAGATGGAGGCAGAGAGCCTTGGAGCAGCAAACCATGACATTATCTAGGAAAAAGACTCTGATAAGAGGTATTGCACAACCTTCGGGTTTATATTCTGAAGTTTTTCCTATCACACATCTTGTTACTAATTGCATGCTATGATTGCCATTTTGCATTGCAACACTTTAGATAAGTAGAAAGATTTAGCTTGTAACTAACAGGCTATTTCAACCAAATGAATAAATTAAGAAATTGGTGGAAATTATTAGTAAGAAATTACACGCGCATAAACAAGGGCAGGCTTTTACGTTTACTTTGCACAGTTTCTCAACCGACAACTACATCCTGCCCAATGACTGAAGCATTTCAATGAGTGCAAGCATGTCACATCTACAGATAAAAGAGAGGAAGATTTATAGGCATTGCCATGTCGCTGTAATCATGTTAGAGACTTACTGTGTCAGTTACGCCAACAGCAAAGGAGTTATTAAAAGGGAGTCAAAAGGATGCGCGATTTATGAAACCTCTTTTAGTGACAAGTTATTTGTGTAACAGGTTTTATCAAACACTGAAGCTTCTGTACTTGATAATTCTGGAGAAAACAATTTTAAAAATCCTCGCTCAAAAGCTAGAAAAGACAAGGTACTTCTCTTTCAAAATAAAGGTTTTACAGTTGGTACACAAAATTATCTTCAACAGACATGCCAGCAGATAGATCTTTAAGGAGTTAGATGGGAACAGAACTCTTATGCAAGGCATAACGTCCTATTAAGATGAATTCATAGCAAGTGACCAAAGTGTAACATTCCTGGCAGCACTTTGCCACTGGCTTTCTGAAAGAAGAGCTCTAAATGAGTCTTCATGGTTATGGAAAACAATCCTAAACTTCTAAAGGATTGATCATATCTAAAAAGATTAAAGACTTACAAAGATTATCTTTATTCTAGGAATAGATTCTAACCTTGTATGAGACTTCTGAAGTTACTAACAGTAATACATTCAACCTTTTAAACAAAGTCACTTATAAACCATAGGAAGGGCCACATACTTCGGGATTATAATACTGCAGTACTGACAGTATCACTCAAGCAGAGATTTACCTGAGAGTAAAGGATTAAAGTCTAATTAAATGTTTTCATAATGTGATACATTACAACAGGGCAAAGGCAGATTCCCCTTCACACAACTTAGATTTCTTAACACTCTATGCACTAGAGCTGAGAAACAGTATTCAGTTTAAAATTATTGAATGTCACTGTCATACCATTATCTACTTCCAAGATTTAGTCCATCTCCTTCCAAGATTTAGTCCATCTAACTGCATCTAAGTGAGTCACAAAGATTTTACACCCTACAAAACAGTAATGTCCACAGACCTACCAGACAGGCTAGTTAAAACAATTCAACGCATCTCAAGAATGTATTTTAATAACCCAAATGAAAGTAAAAAGGGCAGAAAGGGCAAGCTCTCCTTTGTCCTACTGTGCACTGGGCAATTCAAACGGGGTATTTTGAGATCCTTATAATCGCTAAGTTTTTTCACCTTATGCAGCCGAGATTAGCATTTGCAAATACTAGCCTACTTGCCAGTGTTTTGGTAAATCTGAGTGCTATAGCACATTCTCCTGTAAGGCTTAGGCAGGCCTAGAAGCCCCACGTAAAGAAAAAACCCATCCTTTCCGCTGCTAGCCAAAGCGGTACGGCAAGACCAGAAGAGGCTCCTGGCCCCAGCCCTGTATCCCCAGGAGCAGGAGCAGGGGAGAAGACAGCACGGAGACACCCCACTAGGACAGCTCAGGTGAGGCTGCGCTTATCGCTTCGGGCTCTGCACCAGAGCAGAGCTGACTGGCCGCCCGCCCGTGTGGTGCTGCAAGGGAGCTGATGTGCCGTCCTGGACCTCAGGAAGGAAAGGAAGCTTGGTGCAGAAACCTGAGACACAAAAAGCCTGCTCCAAAACCTACGCACCTTCAACCGAACGCAACCTGAATCGGTGGGCGAGCGACTCGGATTTCTCCGCATTGGCGCGCTCTGTAATGCGGGTCTTCTTGCTGCCCGTGGTTACTCCACCCCCAGCACCTTGGAAAGATAAATGCTGACTACATACAGAGAAAACACATCTATTTGCAAGTGAGACACGTATATTCCTTATGGAGAGATTTGTCTGCTTCATCCAGAACAACACAGGAACTATACATCTTCCTCACAGCTACTGGGAATTCACAGAACACACAGTATTTTGGCACCAACATACCAAGTCCCTTGACAAGAGGCCCCACAACTTCTGGAGACCTTTCCTCCAGGTCCTGAGATCTGACAGCACTGTTTCTCAACCTGCTGCAGCCATTTTGCAGCAGAAAGCAAGCAATCAGAAATAACGTTGTGACATCAAGGGGTGGGGGTATTAACACAGAGAAGTCAAGAGGTTACTCCACATCTCCTGGAGATAGCAGTCCTATTTAAGGTGTTATTTAGTGCCTCACAAACTCCTGCTGTGTGACACCGCGCTGCCCAGAAGAGCCCAGTAATGGAGTAACTTATCACAACGTTTCGCGCTGCACAGTTAAGAGCTACAGGAGTAAGGGCAGAAAGAAAAAGAAGAAAAAACCTTCTACCTGCAGAGAGCAGGGGGCACGAGTGCCACAGCAGCTGGTGGTGACAAAGATGCATCCACTGAGGGGTCAAAGCCACCCAGGAAGCCTTCTCTTTCACACTGCCATCAAAATACTGGCTGAATGAAGTACCAAAGAGGAAAAAAAAAAAAGAGTAAAGATAAATAAACTGACTCTGCCTGATCTTAAAGACTTTCATCAGTGAGAGACTCTCCTTTGATAAAATGACTCTCCAAAGAAGAGGCTGGAAGAAGTCGCAGAGCACAACTTCGTAGTAAGCTTAATCTGCTGGTGCAGCAAATGCAGCCTGTAGTTATACACTGCCATCACACAAGCACGAATTCTGCCTCAAGAACAAACCTCAGGATCTGAAACAACATTAGTTTTAAACACATTTCACTGTGATTTTATTTTAACTTTAAGAATTGTTTGGGGGGATGCTTCATTTTTGACTACAGCTAGCTTCAGCTTGGTACAAGCTCTCCCTGGTCACGCCATCACATGACACCTAGCAGCACTGAATGAATTTCTTTGTTTGGTATCTGACTTCATCCTATAGCAAGTAACTACATTTTAACAAGCCACATAAACAGAATCACAAGAGAAACTATAGCAGGTTTGTTTCTGCCAAGGGAAATACAACTTTGAATAAAGTTAAAAATACTTAAGAGTGTTTTGCACTGGTTCAGCTCAATTAAAATAATTCAATTGCTCAAGACTCTATGCAGCAACAACGCACACCCCAATAACATTCAGCTTCTTCAGTCTGTTCACCATAAGGTTCTGGTCTGAAATTTACAGGTAGGGTTGTTTTTTTTTAAAGCAAATTAGTGTCTTTTGCTTTCAGATTTGTGTTTTGTGGTGTCTCCTTTGAACTACCTCCTAGTAGAATTTGGTTGTTAGAATAAGGATAGAAGTAGTGCCTGCAGGACAATGATGTCCTCAAAAGAAAGTTAAGGGCAAGTAACAACACAAGTACTGGCCCTGTTTTTTTTAATGCTAATACTTTACTTTTGTTGAAAGTTTTCACAATTCCTTTTAAAATACCTTTATTGTATGAATTGGTGTTCTTGGCATTAAACCACAAAGCCTTATTCGTTTGACTTGAGTCAAATAACTTCCTGGTGGTGGAAATCAAATTCAGCACACATAGTGGCATTTTAATCAAAATCTTCACAACTGAGGCCTTGAATTTCAGAATTTGATGTCTGAAGGTTGCGCTATAGCTATGCACTCAATCCTCACGTGTAACAAATTTACGAAATAACTTTTTAAATAAAGACTGGTGTTGATGTATGGGTGCAAACAATTTCTCTAATGTAAGACAGTGTCTTAATTGAAGGAACTCTGAAGGCCCTCCACCTTTTATGTTCACACCACTACCTCCTCTTAAATACGCTGAGAAAAAAACCCTCATAACTTTTTGGATTGGTTTTTTAAAAAGCACATTGTCTCATCAGGGCATCAAGGCTCCTTTCCAACTCAGTTCAGAATCTGAAGCTGACCCAAGATTTCCCATTAATGCTCCCTTCAGTTATAGAGCAGGGACGGAAAATAGTCTTAAGTTACTTCTCTCATGAAGCTGAACCATCCATTCATAGGAGGAGAGAACAGCACAGAGCAAAGAAAGCTACACTTGTTCCCCTACACAAATAAAATTATGTGCATGACAACTGTGCTACTTAAGAGAAATTGTCATAACAAATCAGGTTGTAACTAGTTTTTGCATCTCTGAACCGTGTAACTTGGAGAAGTTACCCACATTATCTTTCAAACCGCTTAAGTCATAGCTGTTACATTTACAGTTTGTAAAAATGCAAAGTTTGGTGGTTTTTTTTTCTGTTTACCATCACTTCTTCCCATATCAAATGTACCTTCTTGAACTGGGCTAGTAACTACCCTTTTCCTAAAAAAAAAAAAAAAAACAAACACACAATCTACTGACCTAAGACTTCAAGACTTGGGAAGGATATAACAAAAGGCCCAGGTACAGTCAATTAGGTGTACTGTTTCCAACAGCTAAACAATGAAGTTATTCCATAAAACCACAGGTAATGTCATCAACACTCCCCATTAAATTCTACATTAAAAACTAAAAATTTTAAAAGCTTCCAAAAGAAATGGCTTACTACTAGCCCAACGCTCTGGCTCCAAGTCAAGAACTGTAGCACAAAATCTTTCACGTAATTAGCAAAATAAAAAATAATTCAAGAACAGCATTGTGTGATCAGGTAACAGCAAAAAGGAAAGCTGAAAATTCTTCTCCTATTAAATGATTAAACATTATGAAGAAAAATATTTTAATGGACTTGCAATGCAAAAATAGTTGCAATGAACTGCAAAGAGTTTTTCTTTACAAAGCTACAGACAATTTAAAGACTTCTTCCTTACAAGGAGTATTAAATGGGGTCTCACACACAGAGCATTTGAGATACAGACATCTCAGGTGTCATGAAACGCTACAAATAATTTGTCAAAGGGTTCAAGAAGCCTTATGTCACAAATCTTGGAAATTTACTCCAAACGTAGTTGTCCTGGGGGAAAAACCACCCCATATTTCAGGACAGAGAATTACATTAAATGGTCCTAGTGTATTTTACTTCCTGGAAAACAGGAAGAGCCCTCTACAATGCCTAGTCACAAACACTTTGAGCTGTACCAGAATGTCAGTTTACAGCCCAACAATACTTTCTAAAACAACAAAAAAAATATAAGTCCATGCTGAAAATTTTTTGAAGAATAAGAATCCCAACGAAAGAAGGCGAGTTATTTCAATTGCTTCTGATGTATCACCATTTCTCAAACACAATCCTATTCTCATCTTAAATATCACTGTAATACTGAAACAGAAATAAAAGCATTTCTATTAAGAGTTAGGTTCTGCAGAGAAAAGGTATTTCATTTAGTAAGCATCTCTTGAATACAATCTTACACAAACGTCTCAATAGCTTTTCATACTGTAAGTTTGATTTTTTCCAGCAAGGAACTGACAAGGGACTCGCTCAGGATGGAGCAAACCAAGATGAATTCTTGGTACAATTCTAAAGGAAGCAAGCTGACTAAAACTGATGTGGAAAGAAGGGCTTTAAAGAACCCAAAGGGGAAAACACAAAGAAAGGTAGGTGTGAGCAATAAAATATGCCACAGTTAAAGTCAAAAATAATGTAGTTCATGGTCAGAAAGGTCAATTGGAAAATAATCGAGTCAGTAAAGGCATTGTTATTACAGTTATTAGTATAATTAATTGCGGAACATTTTTGAAGTGGTAGGAGGAGTGTTGCAGCGAAACACATCCTCTGTACAAGCCTCAACAGGTACAGAAAGGCCATACACAGAGCTACACTCAGCGGCATTGTTTCATGGATGATGAGGCTTACCACACCTACCACACGGAGAAGACTGATAGATTGGATTTTTTTTTTCCATTCCTGGAAATAAAACACATCACTAGAAATCAACCAAGTCAATCTGTAGTGCATTATATACAGCAGAGGATTAAGGCAGGCTCTCTTTTTCTTTACAAACTAATTAGACCACATTGTCATGAGCCACAGCAGCCCTGGCACTCATTTACAAACCCAATATAGTTGCTCCAAGTGAACCCATTAACACAGTTATCATTCCAAAGCGTTGATTTGGAGAACACCTCTGAAGCGTTTTAGATGTGGTAAATAGGGCATTAAAATTTAATTAACATAGTAATTCCGTGTACCTTCAGTTCCTCTAAAAAAAAAAATAAAACACAAACCCTGAAACAACTAAGTTAATCATAGGCTACCAATCTAGAGTAACAACCAAGTCCTGCCTTGATCACAGGCCAAGCCATAGCTGCAACTGCCAACAAACTACAACAGTTAGTAGCCATTTGCCTAGTTGAAGTTGCCACCAGTACGTAAAACCAATCCACTGCTTCCTTACCACTTCCTCAGCCAGTCGGCCACCCTGCGCTCCACTTGCACAGGCAAGGAGAGGACTCTTCCAGAGCCCAAGTGCCAGCACCCTGCACACAATGAGGATGTGGGGATCGTCTCAGGTGCCTTCTCCTCAAACCCTGGTTAATCCCACAGGTTTCTCCATCCAAATCCTGCTTCAGAACAACCCAAATGCTTACAGCACTCTAAAACTATAAAATGTAAGGGGGCCTTACAAAGTACTCTAACATGATTCTCACCTTCGAGTCTATATACTTCATAGACACATATGACAAAGTCAGTAATTTTCTTGCTTCCTGCAACGAGCTCCTGTCAGTGGCAAGTGTTGTGCAAAAGTCAAAAATGAAATGCAAGCATTTCACACTGAACACTCATTTCCTTGTATTTCAACAAATGTTTTCACAATAGCATGAAAGCCGTTCAAAAAAATAAAACTCTAGCACAAACTTAGTAGTGTCGAAAAAAAAAAAACCAGCCACTGCAGCATCCAGTGTTCAACCTGGATCAATGACCAAAACAAAAGGAACAAAAACTAGGAAATATGAAGTAAAGGTTAATTGCGTACTGTGTTGTGTTGGTGCTATAAAACAAGCTCAGCTAAAATATATACCTGACCTTGTGTGACAACTGCTTGGAAAACCAGGCAGGCAGCTTCAGATAGGAAATGCAACCAAGACAATTTTTTTTAGAAACAAGTGATATTATGTGAATTATTCCTAAAACTAGTCGTAACATGAAAACCAAAAATACTGCTTTCAAGGTGCCTGGGTTGGAGGTGGCGGGGGGGGGGAAGGGAGAGAGAGACCTTCAAGGATTTCTACTATTAAAGTTACCCACTGCCGTTCCTCCCCAGGCAACTCTGATGAGCATGCAAAACAGGCTGCGTATTTTTTAATGATTTCCTATCATTCCACAGTCAGTCCTAAAACGAGTACATAAACAAGTCATGGAAGACAAGACACCATTTAGTACATTTAAATACCGCAACTTTATTGACATATTCCCCTCAAGAGCCTATGCTTAACCGTTTTCCTTCTTTTCAAACCCAGAGGGGAGGCACGGCAGCAATTACGCAGTGTTCCTCCTCCAAAAGCAAGGCAGCTTTGACCGAAACCCGGGTTATCCTTCACGGGAAGCCCAGGCCACACGCTCACACAGAGGTCCCTCACGTTGCGGCTTCCAAGTTGGCAGAGGGCAATAAAAAAATAAATAAATAAGCGTATTTACGAGGCACCCGCAGCGTGGCGGGCCCCATTTCGGGGCGGCTGTGGGCGCCAACCCCCTCAAGGGCCGGGTGACCCCATGGATGTGGAAGGGGCGATGCCAAACGAAAGGCTGAACTGAGGAAAAACCGGTGGCCCAAAGGCAGCGGAGGTCGCCACGCACCTCCCGCCGCGGCCTGCCCGAGCACCCACTCCCCCACCACGGCTGCGCCCACCCTCCGAACTTCTCCCCGGCGCCTTTGCGGAGGAACGGGGCGAGTTCGCCTCAGCCCTCGTCCTTCTTCCTCCTCCTCCTCCTCCTCCCAGGGCCGCTCAACTTCCTCAGAGCGCGGGGCGGGCACCTGCCGGCGTGGTCTCCAGCGCGGGGCGACCCGGCGCCGCTCCCCGCTGCGGCGCCTGAGGCCACCGGCCAAGAGCGAGCGACCGACCGTCCGTCTGTCCGTCCACCCCCGCCGCACACAGGTGCCGTGCCCCGCCGGGTCGCGCTCCCTGCCGCCCCCCCCGCCTCAACCCCTCCTCACCCCCCAGGCTCACCTCAGGGGAACGGCTGAGCGTCCCTTTTTCCGCCCCCCTCAGGGGAATGGCGGGTACGTGTGTCCTTTTCTCGCCCCGCAGCACACATCCCACACCG
>VZSF01000884.1:482738-623486 GCA_013398295.1 Chionis minor
CTCCCTTCAGGGCCGTCTCTCCGCGGTCGCTGCCTGTGGGGAAGGAGCCGGAGACCGGAGCGCGGCCGCTGCCGGCGGCTCTCTCCGCCTTTCAGCGGAGCCGGGGTTGAGCGGCTCCGTCCGGCCGCGGGCTTGAGGGCCTGCTCCCGCCCAGAGCCCCTCGGCTGCGGCGCCGGGCCCGCCGCTCCCCTCCGCCCAGGCTCTGCCGCACCTGCTGCGGCGCCGGCCCAGCAGAGGAGGAGGAGGAGGAAAGGAGGAGAGGGCACCCGCGCTCCGTCCTCCCTCAACTTCTCATCACTTCCCTCAGCCCCCGCTCCGCTCCGCCGCCCGCATACACCGGCGCCGCCGTCCAACAACTCCCCCCCCTCCCCGCGCCCCACGCCGAGATGCCGCCACCGGCTCCTTGGGCTTAACCGTGAGGACAAGCTGCCCCCGCACCTTCCCCACCCCGCCGGCCAGGAGATGCTGCCGTGCGGCTGGTGGCCGGGCGCCCTCCCTGCCGCCCCATGCACTGCCCCGCCGGGCCGGGCAGCGGGGGAGCTCCACGGCGAGGCAGGTCCCCTGTGCCCGCCTCTGGCGGGTGGGACCGGCGCCGCCCTCCGCCCCGCAGCGCCAACCGCCGCCCGCCCCGCCACGATCCCGGGACGGCGGGGGCTGGAAGGGACCGCGGGGATCGTCTGCTCCCGCCCCGCGCCAAGGCAGGGTCACCTACGGCACGGGATGGCGTCCGGCCCGGTTATGGAGATCTCCGGGGCAGGAGACGCCGCAGCCGCTCTGGGCAGCCTGTTCCCATGCTCCGCCACCCTCAAAGGAAAGAGGTTTTTCCCTGTATGGAGATGCGACATCCCGTGTTCCAGTTTGTGCCCATTACCCCTTGTCCTGTGGCGGGGCGCCACTGAGAAGAGCCTCGCCCCGTCCTCCCCACACCCGCCCTTTGGATATTGATCCGCATTGATGAGATCCCCCCCTCGGTCTGCTCTTCTCCAGGAGGAACAGCCCAAGGTCTCAGCCTTTCCTCATCGGAGAGATGCTCCCTTCCCTTCATCACCTCCATAGTGCTCTACTGCACTCTCTCCAGTCATTTCCAGTCTTTCCTGAACCACAAAGCCCAGAACAGTGCCTCCAGATGTGGCCTCAGCTGGACAGAGCTGAGGGGCAGGATGACCTCCCTCCGCCTGCTGGCCACCTTCTTTTTAACGCAGCCCAGGACACCCTCTGGGCCATGAGGGCACATTGCTGGCTCACGGGCAACTGCAAGGGGCATCTCGGCAGAGCCGTGTCCCAACAGCCATCCTTCTTCATTGCCAGCTGGCTTTGGTTAAAACTGAAACACACAAACACTCAAAAACACCTAAGCCTTTCTTCCTCCCCCCAGCCCCTCCTTCATTAGAGCTAAAAAGCAATTGCCCCACATTGGTTGCCAAATTTGCCCGGCTAACTTGGTCAGCAGAGCATCTGTCATTTGTTCCAGTAGCCAATCCAAACAACAACACTGATCCAGACTAGTTAAATAATCTGTGCTCCTTTGTCTTCTCCTTCTGCAGGAGACAGCGCTCAGCTCCCCGCTGCTTTAGTCCCTGCTTGGGGAAGACTGGCCAGAAAGGATGCAACCCTCCTGTTCTCCATCATTCTGGAAAAAACCTACCAACAGCCTTCCAAGCCATCACCTGACAAAGTTTAAATACTCACAGTAATTCTCCAATTGGTTTTGGGTGTGTGTAGTTTGGGGCTGGGTGGGTTTGGGTTTTTTTTCCCTGTTATCCACTTACTATACAATAAAAGTGTAATTTCACAGCTGCCAGACAACAACATGCTTTGAAAGAACAAGATTTGTCCCCTTGCCTGTCACACATTTTTTGAAATCCAAACTTTTCCCCTGCTGGCTTTACGTTACAAATTCAAAAGTGTTTTATGGACCCACCAAGGTAAACGCTTCTTTCATTGAAGTTTTTGTAATGAATGTTAAAGGAAGTTTCAGACAGCCTTTCTGATTTGACAGATCAAGTTACTCCCATAAAAGTGAAGTTTAATCAGACAAAACAAGAAGGTTAATGAAATTTGAACGATAAGTTAATGAAATGCACGATAAGAAAACTGAACATAAGCTTTAAATTGATCTCCATTCTAGTAAAGATGGCTTGCAAAAGAAAATGAAACCTTACTTTAATGCAAATTATTCCTATTTATTTGGGACATAGACCTTCTCGTGATATTCATTATAGAACCTTTTAAAAACTTTTCTGTTTCTCACATATAAAACAAATCATTAAAGTTTCTCAAATCTCGTCCCCCATTTGACATCTACTTAACGTTAAACTAGGTGTTATTGTGTTGAAAGTTTTAGTTGCTTCCAGGCAAAATAAATTTCAACCTGTACTGCCAGTTGAAGACAATAGGTAATAGCTGAATAAATTCATCTCCTCTGCGTATCTAAACTACCTTCTTATTCCAGTGGTAACTGATTTAGTAAAATCCAAATAGAGCAGAACAATTCTTAGGTTAACAGTGGGCATAAGTCTAAATTTGAACCAAAATTTAATAAAGCTGTTCTTGCTGTGGGAGTAGCAATGTGAAAAGTAGCAATTGCTGTGATTACCTGGGGAATTTTATTAAAATGACTTATGAGAACTTGGTAAAAAACTACTTTAAGAGTCTTTTCATGGAATGTTGTACTAAAAATGTCTCACAGTGACAGTAGTATTTTGAATTTAATTACTGTATACTATTTAATACTAAGTCAGTAGGGAATATAATCTTTTTTTCTTCATCTCCACACCTTCTAGCTTTCCTGTCAGCAAGTCAGAGTTGCTTGATTTTATCGGTGTTGTGCCTTCCCAGTTTCCTATCTTCAGCAGACTGGCATAGGTCAGATTAAACATTTCATTGAAAATTAATGTGTTCAGAGTTAATGATTTTCTCATAACATTGTACATTTACTGTAACGGGATGTCGTGATCTTTCTTTGGTGCAAATACTTCAACTCAAAGTACGTGGTATTGTCTTGTCTTTGCCCCTGTGTGGTCACATGCTATTACAAAATTGGTTTTATTTCCAACTCCAGATACACGTATTTAAAAATTTTGTATTTCTTTCAAAGATGACATTTTTTTCATTGGAGAGATATACGGAAATATATGGTGCCTAATGTAACAATATTACCTGCTCTGAGAGAGACTCATTTTTGGATCGGAAGAGTATCTTCAAATTTGAACACTCAGTATAGTCTCAGTTTACTGTTGTCTAGGCAGCTAGGCCTGTAATGATTTTTTTTTTTTCTTTGACTAGTCCAGGAAAAGCCACTTCAAATAGTAACTGTAGTTTAATTTCTTTTCAATGGTTTCCTGGTATAGAAGACTCCAGATGTACTAAATGTGTATTGTCTTGCCTTCAATACAGGTTTTAAGTACGGAGATATAGTTTTGGATGAAACCTGCTGAAGTTCCATATCAAGGTAATTTTCCAAAGTAAGTGAAAACAGAATTATTAACTTGTATGATACAATTATTAATACATAATACCGTGTTTCATCTTGTCACGATTTAATATCTCTTGGAAATACTGGGCACTCCCAGAGACTCAACTTACGGGGTCTTGGCAGATAAAGTAGTATTTTACTCTGGAATACCCATATCTTGTACATGAGATCCCCAGTGTTTTATTGTCTGACTTGTTCTTTTGATAAACAATATAGTAATGTTCATATATTTGTTTTATCATTAGAAATGCAATTGAATTGTAGATTCAACTGTTTTCAGAATAAAAAGTGTGCATAATGCAAAGCAGTTGGTTTTTTTTCTGTGTTTGTTTGTTGCATTTGTTACTTGCTGCGTACTTATAACGACCCAGCCGTGGAGACAATAAATATAAGGTATGAATTGAGCTATTATTATAAATCTAAAGTATATAAGGTGAAAATACTGAAACATGGAATTTTTATTCTCCAGGTAACTCCAGAATGTAACACAGAAATTTTGTGTTGCAAAAATTTTGGAGTCTTGGAATTCCAAGTTATGATTGGAAATCAGGAAATCAGATTCCAATATAATAGCGAAAAGTCAGAAAATGCTATAAATATGAAGCATTTTAAAGTTTCATTACAGTTTTACAGGGCTAATAAACACTTCAGAAGTGTTTTTGACTGACCTTCTATTGTTGTCCAATGGGACGCCTTCATACTATTTTTCAAGAAAGAAATTTATTTCATTTGCTTTTAAGTTGGACACTCATGTCATCAAAGTTATTTTTTATTAACTGAGGAACAAGAATTGCATCTTGTTTCTCTGAGGGATTTAGAACTTGATTCTGTTGGACGAAGGTGAGAGTGCAGCACCTGCAGAGCACTGTTTCCTGTCGCCTTTTCTTCCCACTGGAGTTTTTACCGTACTCATAAGAATATAGAAACCTGGCACTGCTAATTCCAGATTTGTCTCTCTTCAAACCTGGTTGATTGGACTGGACAGCATATGTAAATTAAATTGAAGATTATGTCCCTTGTGCTTTCCTCCTGATATGTACTGGCCTGTTGGCAAAAGATTTCTCCAGTAGATTTCTGGGTCCTGATGATTCACATATAGTTCTCTGAGTGGTTTTATCTTAGTGCCTTGATTGTTTTCACTATACATGCACGTACTTCAAGAGTTTCCACAGAGAAAAGTAGAAGTATAACCTTCCTTGTAACTCATCTTAAGATAGTGTTAGCTAATTCTGCTTGTTAATTGGTATGAGATCACGAGCAGCCAAACTAATTTATTTAAATAAGGTTTTTAGTTCTATTGCCTTACCAATTTTCCAGATGGAAATAATCATCTGAAATGTATCTTGCCTAATTTAACTGCAGTGTTACCAGACAACCGTCTCCTCCAGATCTGCTTGTCACTTCTTGTGACCTTGTTCGCAGATCCCCGTAAGCACCATAAAGGTGTACAGAAGAGTCTGCCTTTGCTGTAGGCGACTGTCGGCCTTATTATCTCACATAATTGACACTAACACAAAAGTGGCGTTTATTCTACCTATATAATTGACTCCCATAAGTGTGTATTACAGCTCCAAATGGTTGTTCCCAGCAGAAAATAACTACTCTGTCATCAGGCTGTGTTTTGTGGCTCTTGTAAATGTGAAATGGTAATTTCTAGCGACCTGATGTCTGTCTGGGTAGCAGCAGAACACGGGGCATCTTGATCAGGTTGTCACTTGGAGGAGAAACCTGTGATGCACCTGCAGTTGTTCCCTCAGCGCAGCCTGTGTGCTTACAAAACATAATGTTGTTTCCTCGAGCAGAAATTTTAACAACGGAAGAAGGAATCATTTAAAAGCAAACGTTAGCAAGATCTCATCTGGTACTATTCCTTCTCCGGCAGTACGGGAACTTTCTGAGGAGGTTTTGTGTCTTCAGTGCTTGTTGACCACAGGCTCAGAACACTTTCAGGTAGAAAAGTGTTAAAACTCTTAATGCCTTGTTAGTTAGGACATAGCGTGGTTAGAGAAGGTACAGGGAGGAGCGCGTAAAGTGTCTGAGGGGATTAAGCAGCTGCCGTAGAGACTAGGGAAGCGGGAACTCTTCTATGTGGAAGGAAAAAAGCTGAGGAAGGATATGGTCAAGATTTGCAAAACCCTGAAGGGAGTGGAGATTATAGATACACAGCTGTTATTCACTAGATCCCGTAATCCAAGAACCAGGTGATTCTAACTGCAGCCAATATCGAAACAGCTTAAAAAGGGACAAGCAGGGGAACCTTGGCTTTTTTTTATGGCCCCAAGGAGGGATGGAGGCAGGCTGCTTCAGCAGGCTCAGAAAGGGAGTAAGCAGCTTCATGGGCAGCAAATCTATAAACAATTATTAAAGGTAAGGTGTTTTACCCTCTAACTGTCTGAATATGCTAACTGAACCTCCTGGGTGAGTGAAGGGGAATTGATTATAGGAAGTGGCTGTTTTTTTCCGAAGAGTGTTTTCTTTTCCCATTGTCAGAAACTGAAGAGTGGGGACTTCATTCCCACCTATGGTATTTCATGTGTTAAGAATGCTCAAGAGAGAGCGTGCAAACTCATGAATTGATGAGTTTTTGTTAATTTTGTCCTGATTTGAACAGAGTTCTGTATATGAGATCATAGTTGGAAAATCTAAAGCATGTTTTTGGGTCTCCTCCTCTTACTAAACAGAGGTGAGTGTGTTTTATACAAAACTTGCTCTGGAAAATTAAGTTATATTTCTGTATGAGTGTTGTAAAGACTTAAGGTACTATAGATGTTAATTTAAAATGTAACAAGCAGGCAAGAAGTGCTAGGTGTGGTGTTTGTTGATTGCGTAGGATGGGTTTTTTTATGTTGCATATTCTGGTGACTTTCTGTTCATTTGTTTGTTCTGGGCTTAGCTATGATTCACTGAAGCCAGTTCAAAACCTGTGCAACTCTCTATCATTCTCAGGTTCTAAATACTGCTCTTCTGATAGTTGCTTCTTGAATTGTGTAATAACCACTTCCTTGTTATGCTTTTAAAAAGAAATGTAGAAATAGCAAGATGAGCGTGTTCACATTTTGACAAAAATGTTTAAGTCCAATTCCAGAAGAACTGAAGTATACAAAAAAAATTCCCCATGTGAAAATCATGCACGAGGTTTTATTTATTATTATTGTTTCTGTCCATAAACTTCTTGCTTCAGTTATGACGTTTTCTTTAATTCTTTGGGAGTTGAAATTAGAGGTGAAAATTGAAAAGCTGTTGGTATTCTTCAGAGGAAGAAGGGTCAAATGCCAGGTGATTTTTACATCTCTGACCAAGCTGATTCGTATAAACTCAGAAACCATCTGTGTGGATTTAACCTGGTTAAAAGATTGGTTTTTCAGTTGTAATTAAAAATATTTTATCACTTACAAATGTAACTTGTTATTCTGCAGGTTTTTAAACTGTGTGCAAATGTCCTGGTTTGAGGCTAGTTTAGCAAATAATGCCATTTATAGCCATCCTTATTTCTCTAAAAAGAAAAGGGCTACAGTTCTATCCCTGTAACCTTGAGGAAGGCAACAGATATTGGTGATAAGCCTTTTGTCATTTTGAATTATCAAAAGGTATTCAGAGCCTATTACCTGATGGGTGCTTGTTTTATCTGATTGGGTTTTTTAGACATAAAGAAGCAATTAGAAAATGCTACTACAATAAAGTCTTCTTTTAGAAGGAAAAAAGAAAGATCTTCCAAGTACTTAGCAAAGCTTAGAGGTAGTACTAATTTTATACCTAGCCAATGCAAGTTGCTTTTTCAGAACCAACTGATGTTCTTCTGGTCTGTATTATCTCTATGGCGTAACAAGTACTGAGTTCAGAATCTGACTGCAGGGAGAATAAATCAATCCAGTAAGATGCCTCAATGTGCTTTGTTTTTATGTTTCCTTGATAGGTGACTTTAGGAAGTACTCATTAGGCCTGCAAGTATGGTTGTAAGTAAATCATACATGATGGTAAGCTGCAGCTTATGCAATTTTCCTGTATAAGCAGAAAAGGTTAGTTGTGTATGACCATAAATAAGATAATTAATAGAGCTTGGATACTCTACTAAAACAAGTTGCTGTTTGAAAGAAGGAAACAAGGGCAGCAAAACAAACAAATGTATTGCTCCTGCTGTGTTCTCTTATATTTGGTTCTTGCAACATTTCTCATTAATAGGAGCGCAGTCTTTACCACACCTACTAAAAAAAAACACCAAACCCAAAAAGCTCAGTGCATCTTGTTTGTTCTCCTTACCTCATCTGAAAGGCAAGAGTAATGAATAGACCTAACATGTAGAACCTCAATAGCGACTCAAGGAAGCAGTTAATTGAACTGAGATCTAGCTGGTCATTCGATACTGGCATAATTGACAGGGGTGTGGTGTGCTACGGTGTGTGTGTGTGTTCAGCTTTCTGTTCTATAAATGGTTGTTAAGAGAGTATTCATAGCTTTAATTGTAGAGTGGCAAAAGCTTGACAAAACAAGTAGTTATTAATCTCCTTTAAATGGAGTTCTGTATTTTCTCTCTGTCTCATGCAGGTGGGTAGGTTTCTTTTTTTCTCCTTTTTTCTTTTGTTTGTTTCCCTGTTGTCAGAGCTAAGATGAATAGGCCATGTTGGGTTCTGGTGTTATGTCTTTGTAGTCAAAGAAGATACTGAGCAGTAGTCTGAAAAACCTTGTTAAGTGGTTTTAGAGTCTGCAGAAAAGAATTCACGTCCTTCCTTCCTTAGATGTCTGAACACATGTCTTCTGCCTCCTCCAGTGGTCTAGATGTGTGCTTATAGGCTCTACTTGGTAAACTAATAATCACTGTAACTTTTTGTACCTTTTCCATTTTTCATAAAAGGTACTCTGATTTTAAAATGAACTCGATAGGTCTATGAAAGACATTGTAGTACTGAGTTCCTGCAATAGTAGGGTAGTAGTCTCAACCCAGGAGGTCCCTTTCAATTGCTGATTAGAGACTTATTAAGACTTGAGGACGGGGACACACACCAAACCCAGAACAGAACTCTCCAGCCTTCTTTTCAGGACATTTGCAATGGGTACAGGGCAAAGATCGTGAGTTCAAGCTTGTGTGCCAGGTGATTATTTAATATAAATACACTATCTTGTTTACATGAAAAGGTAGGAGAGGTAGGGAACAGTGATTTCCAGCAACTGATAGGGAAAGAAAATAATCCAACTGCATGATTAATCAAAACTGCTAAAGTAATAAAGTATGGCCACTGATGCAAGTCCACCGAACAAGGAGGGAATATGGTGTTTCAAGTGCCATAAGTGTACCCTTAACAGCTCTGCAGTACTTTGGTAAGTCAGTACTTCTAGTGTTGAGTTCCTTGCAATAGCTGTGGGCCTTCGCTAGCAGTGCCTGTTAATCTTGCTATAACTCTTGCACTGGGTGTGATGGGAAGCATGCCAAAAATCACTCTACGTACCTACCACATACCATGATGTTGTTTCCCAATGTTTGGGTAGCCACCGCCACATCCTCATGCCAGATATTCCAAACAAATTCCTCACTGCTGTATCTGTGTGTTTCACTCTGCAAACATTATGATATACTCTTAGAATGGCAGGCTGAAATTCCTTCCATCAGCCATTTTAAAAATCAGAGGACGTTTTTGTATTTCATCTAGAGAAGTATAACTTTCTGGAAAGACTTCCTTTTTGTTTTTCAGTTTCTACAGTGATAAGCATCTTCACAGAATTTCTTTGTCCCTATTTCACTGGTGTGCATTCTTGTACAAGTTACCTGAACTACTTGCCATCATCCTTGCTTTTAAGCAGCCCTGGTCATAAAAGCATGCTCTCAAGCTGTTTTCTGAATGCTGAAGCCTTTGTTTGTCTCGCACCAAGTATCAGTCCCTCTTTCTTCATCACGTCTACATGCTCCAGGCATCGTAGCGGGTGGCATTTCTTCCACTCCCATCTAAGAAACGCGTCCATGCTCTGTAATTCTGCCATCAAAATCTGTTTTGGAGAACACAGCCGTGCACAACTAAGGCTGTCTCCCGGTTTTGCTCGGTACCCCTTTTGGAATACCTGCTGTGTGATTTTATGTTGCCCGTTCTGTACAAGTGACTTCACAGTTTGTTACAAGTACAGCGTGTAATTATTCAAATATTAATTCTGTAGTGCTTTATCTGTTTTTTAGAGCATATTGGGTACCATTTCCTAAAATGTTAGTTTTTCCCTGTACCTCTTCCACCTATTTTGTGCTGTCCATGGGCTTAAAGCCATCAGAAGCTTGTAGGGCTGACATGTAGAATGATTCCTTTGGGGCAGGAGATCTGCTTTGGAACAGAGAGCAAACGGGAAGTCCTTTTCTCTCCAAACTGCCCTCATTAATTCAGTTTTCAGTGTAGCCACCTTTCCATATATTTAGGAGGTGCACTAAATATCAAGAGAAGGATGGGAAAGAACCTTCTAAGTTGGACCAGATGATCTCTGGAGGTCCCTTCCAACCCTTAACATTCTGTGATGCTGTGAAGATCAAGAATCCATTTCTGTTTCTCTCAAAACTAGACAAAAGAATAGTCTTAGCTAAACAGAACTCTAAAAAGCCATAAAGAGAATTGATTTTTTTAAAAAATGTATACCTAACATATATCTATAGAAACTGGAAATCTGTTGGGATTTTTTTTCCCCACTATTGGCATACTTGCCATTTTTCTTTCAGGCCAAAGGTTTCGAATGAGTAATCATATGTATATTTGTCCCTTTTCTTAATGACTATCCCATGCACTAACCTTTGAACTTATTTCATACATTTAATAGTTTTGATGTAATTCTGAACAGCGTAATGCCAAAAGGCTGTATTACAACAAGAGCATTAAATAGCACAAGGAAATTATTTTTAAACAAGTAGAATGTATGTGTTGCTTATTCTGATATTCTCTACAAACTAACTCTAGAAAACAGTTTTTAAACAATTGCAGAAAAGAACTAATATTTTGTTATTGAAATGTGTTGTTGCTCCTTTTAAAATAAATATTTTGTCTGCTTTTATTTTCCAGGTATCTTTTCTTCCTTTCTCCTCCCGAAGGGGAAATTTTTCTTGTATTAATCCTCTCAGTTTATTTTCTTTGCTTTATCTTCCCATTAATCCATTCTCAAATATAGTTGCCTGGATATGGAACTATTCCCCTTGTATCCTGGTTGTACTTATGACCTATGGAGATTTTCATTAATCCCTTTTAATAAGCATGACTCTACGCCTCCTACACTGATTAATACTTAAAGTTTTCTTGAAACTGTAGCTGCTTTCCTATAACTTTAGAGTTAAATGTTGTAATCGCATAACCAAGAATCCTAGCCAGATGCTGTGTTGAAATTGCCTTAGTTTTCTTTTTGGTAAACCTGCTAGAGCAATGCAGTTTATATCATCTTTTTTCTTGTAAAGAAGTCACAAGCATACATTTTCTGTTCCTTACTTGGAGAATAAGATTAACTATAGATGCATTCATGTGAATGCAGTCAAGGCTTACATTTTAAATATGAAGTCCTTTAAGATCTAGAACCGGGAAATCTGAGCTCTATTTTTCTTTGCTTGAAATGAAATGAGGAATGAGAGAAGACTGTATTTTCTACCCAACACTGGCATCTCGTCTTAGAAACGGTCAATTACTGTGTAACCTCGTCTGTGCTTATGAACTACCAGGGAAACCAAAATTGGGCAGGAATAGTAGCATGGATAGCTAGAACAAAAACCTCCTAGACCCTCTGCTGTCCTGCGTTGATCCTGTCGTATAATGACACATTCCCTGTGTTTTCCTCGGCATGTGAATGCTCTCCTTCTGCAGTGCCTTGTCCTTTACTGAACCTTCAGTGATTTAATTGAAGCTATTAAGTGTCTCTCACCGTGTACGTTTATATTAAAGCCCTCTTGGGAACCTTGAATAATATATTGGATGTTTTGCTAAGGGAAATTGAATCTTCTTAGTTTCATTCCAAGACTCTGTTAAATATATGCAAGAGGATCAAGATGTTTGGAGCAGTGACCTGTTACACTTTAATTTGTCTCATTATCTGATTAATCTAGTTGGAATGACTGAACACCAGCCAATCCAAAGTATATATTTAAGGAAGAAAATCTGTCACTTAATGAATAACTCTCCTTTTACACTGTAGTTCTACCAGCAGTTTTGGAAGGTTGTTTTTTTTATTGGTAAGGCATAGCAAAGCTTGATTGGTTTGCACTTAATGTAATTTTTCCTTTCTCTGTGGTGAGAGGGTTGGTTTGGGGTTTTTTCCATGCATGATTATCAACTGAGATTTTAGGTTTTGTGTGCTGTGAATAGGGAAGTGTACCAAAATCCATTACAGAAATGTCTCGCATCTAGATTTGAATATTTGGAAGCCTTAATGAATCTTCCTTCTGCAGAAGAGGGCTCTGCTGCTTAATCTTGCCCCTGTAGAAGTTTTGGAATTAATTTCTGGAAACTTTTTGTATCCAGAGTAGCTATCGCCAGTAACAGAGATCTTTGAGCATGGGAATTGGAAAATAATTTAGGCTGGAAGGTATGCCTTGAAGTCATCTAGTGCAACTGCTTCCCAGAACAGATCATACTAGTTGTGGGTGCTTAGGGCCTGACCACTTGAATTTTGAATATTTCCAAGGATGGAGATTCCATGTTCGATCTGGGCAACCTTTTCCAGTGTTTGACCACCCTCATGGTAACAGATTTTTTCAGGTGTTTAATTAGATTTTCCTGTCTTGGCCTTTGTGTTTATTGCCTTTCATAGTATCACTCTGCTCTTCCAAAAAGAGCCTGGCTCCTTCTTTACACCATTCCATTAGATAGAGAGCAATAAGATCTCCCCTCAGCCTTCTTTTGACATACAGGACATTAGAGAAGCTTTTCATCAGCATTATTTCCATTTTTGCCTGAGTGGATTTTTGGGCAATAGCATGCAAATATCCCTTCACACCTACTCGAACCTTGGGCCTATTTTGTAAATCTGGAGGCAGAGGGGTTTATGTGGAACAGAAACAGCGACTCCCAGGAGGACAGTGTGTTGAGACTGAATTTAAATCCCGTGTTCTTGACTCGGACCAGATCTTGAAATCTGCAAAGGCTGCATGGAAGACGCAAGTGGTTCCTCACTTTGATTTATTTCATATCTGTGAAATAGCTGAGAAAGCACACCTGAAGGGAATCATTGCAGAGGAGGCAGTTTGAGGGGTGGAATAGAAACCAGAAAAGAGACAGGATTAGTGAAAATGAAGGCATCGGTAGTAGCAGGGCATGACAAAAAGTTAAGTACAGATGATGCAAATGTGAAGAGAAAACTGGAACTACTGTGTGGTGGGCAAATGGTCACAGAAATCACTGTATATGTCTTAAGAGGTTTGGGCTTTCATGGGTCTAAGTCACAGAGGAGCAGGAAACTTTTTTTAACTTCACAGTAACTTACTTGTGGACAAGATAAGACTAAAAAAAATTAATATAGATATTGCAAGAGAGGACTCACGGAAATCATTGAGTTGCATTTCTCTAGAGCAGTGGGGGAAGATTATTGGTAGAAGAGGGAGGAGACATTTGCTTTTCAGCCACTGCTTTGAATAATGAAATATTTATTCTCTGGGAGAAGAAAAGCTGAAACAATAGAGCTGTGTTTGTAGAAAAATGGTCATTTGTCCAGACTCTGATTTCTGGTTCATCAATACCTCTTTGTGAGAGGTACTTCCCTGAAATATGCCTTTGTTTCAAATGGAATGCGACCAGGGGCGTATAGTGCAAGGAGTCTCAGTTGGACAGGCTTAAGCAAACAATAAGACAGTGCAAAGGCTGAAATTAAAATGTATATATTTTTTCTGTGCCACGTTCTATTCATTACCTGATTAAAGCACAAGGCAAAACAGTATGACTTGAAGCTTTCAGCGAGATGAGTTGTACGTCTGTACAGCAATGTTAGATGTTTTTTAAAACAAAATATAACGTAATTCAGAAGGCAATTGCCAGGCTTTTCATACTGTTTGTTTGATGAGGTTCTAAATGATGGGAATAACCAGCAAGGCTCTCTTATTTTGTGCCTGTTCACAAGGACAAAAGCCAACTTTTTCCCTCTTTTCCCAGACCACTGAGCCCAGTGATCCTGTATTATACTGGAAGGGAATATGACAGGTGGTAACTGACATGGCTTTAGGTCACTTTCAGCGTAATACATCTATGGTCTCAAAGTGACATCTGCTTGCCCAGAGGCTGCACTAGTTTATTTTCTTCTCTCCATGCCCCAGTATTGTTTGTTGGAAGCAATTAAGAGCTGGGAATATTTATTAATACATGATTGTTGGTCATGTCCCTGTTGTGATGACAATGTGCGTTAAGGCTTCCTTTCTCTGTCACAGAACCACAATGTGGCTTAGTCATAGCAGAACTTCAGGATTGGTGGTTTAATGGCATACGGGATATGCTTTTAGTTTGATTTGTTGTATTATTTTTTTTCCTCTCTGTACTGGCATGTTGACCTTGGCTGGTATTTTGACTTTGGTTGTTTGATTCTTTTTGAAAGCACCATCTAGTGGCAAAAAAATCACAAGGAGATTTAGGAACAGGGTTCCATTTCTGCTCAAGTGCTTTCTTTCTGTGGCAAACGTGGGGTTTTTTTGCCCTTTTGCTAAAAGTAAAGCTCAACTGCATTTTGCCAGGTTCCTCCCCAGCCTGGTTCACACTTGGAAAGTAATTAGCTGCATCCCACCTTTGTGTTACTTATTTTTGCCAGAAGCTTAAGTGAAACAGAATGCTTACCAAGAAGTGACCTATATGATTCTGTAAGTATAAAAGAGGATTGCTGTTGTAGTCAAACAGGTGGTACTCTACCAATGGAACCATGTATCTGCTCTAGAACCTCCCTACAGCAGGGCAGGAGGGAGGAGAGCTTCTGTTCTGTTGACTGTTTGGATATTTTTGGTTAAAGTGATTTTACGTATATTTTTGCTACAACAAAGCAGTAAATAAAGACGCAAGGATATCGCCACCTCCCCAGCAAAAAGACACCTACTAGAAGGGTGGCTCCCAAGGAACAATGTGGGCACAGCTGAGAAGCAAGATGGGAAATAAGGACAAGGATGGCAGTTAGGGGAGGGACAACTTCTGCCACCCATTGTATAAAAGCAACAAGTGCCACAGGATAGAGGTATAGAAATGACCAACAACCAGAAAGTAAGGAACTAGGTGAATGATAAATCACAGGGAACATGAATGCGGAGTCAGTGAATTAAAAGCAGCTGAATGCAACAGTCCTTATGCATGGAGAGTTCATCGAGAAGTCAGGACAAGCCATCAAAGAATTTGTGAAATGACTCGCACGTGTTCATGACAAGGTTGGCAATAGTTGCTTTGTATTCATATGACAGCCTGGTTTCCACAGCATGAGCATCACTTTGCACAAATAATAGATTTGTTCTGGTCACTGAACAAAACATAAATGCGTGCAGCCCAATGACATGAACAATATTTTATTTTGAAACTTAAATGCAAAAAAATTAGGGGTTTTCTAACCCCTAACAGAAGAAATGTTTATGAGCAGCCAAATGTCATTGTCATTGACAACCATGGTGATGAACAGATGGTGTCACACCTTGCTGTCTTGCCTGGATCAAATGCTTCCTCTAACTAATGGGTCGTCAAAAATCTCTCCCTTCCTCCCAGAATAGCACTACCTTTCCTTCTTCTTGTCACCATATTATAGAATACTAGAGGTGTCTTTCAATTTCAGTAAAAATACCAAGGAGAAAGTGTTTTCTGATGATCAGTGAGTATGCAAATACTTACATAAGTGCAACATCTTAACAAATAAATCATGAAAGACTTTTCCTACAGTATGGTATGACCTGCTTTTTTGACCATTTGGAGAGGAAAATATGAGCTTGAGCTTCTTTAAATAGCAAGGGGTTTGAAATCCTGTGGGTTTTTTGACCAGGAAAATGGCACTTCATTACGAAGTTTAAAATAAGAGGTTTAACATTGTTCACTCTAGAAATATTTTCAGCCTAACCTGCACTCAGTTTTGAACCAACTGATACCGCGCTTCTGGTACAATCAAGAATCAACAATGAAAGAAAAAAAAAGTTGCTTTTTGCTAATTATTGTGCTGCACACAATACATCTGAAATGTGAGGAGCCAAAACACTCAGTTTTATGATTATCTATGACAGGTATTTGTTATAACACACGTATAACACAGATATATATGTTAATGTTGATACAGGATTTACTGTTAGCATGAAGATTTTGCTGAGATTTGCCATAATACTGTAAAATTGTATTGCCATATATCTTCCAGGTACAGATGTAGAAAAAAAAGATGACAGCTGTAGGTACCTCCTTCTGTTTGAGTAAGGTGCAGTTACTTGTCTTTAAAATACATGGCAAGAGGAACATTACTAACAGGCCTGTTTCTGTCTGTTGTGGGATAAAAAAATCTAAGTTTTCTTAAACCATAAAAGACGGTGTATCTTCACTGCATGAAACTTTGAGCTATCACCAGATCTTCATTCTTGTCCTAGCTGTCAGAAAGGCTTGCTCCTTTCCTGCTGAAACAGATGGGACAGCCAAAAGGTGCTTGAATAAGTCAGGTCAAGTCAGCAAAGCAGATAATGAAGCTGCGTCTTCACAATACGTGACGAGTAAGGACATGATACCCATAGTGACTCAGAAATCCTTTTGCAACCCGCGATGCACTGTAAGTGTTGATTAGAAATAACCCTCAAACTTGACTCCAGTTTATAATTAGGTGTGAATTGTCACAGGAACCTTAAGGCATATGTGAAACAGTGTGCAAAGTGTGATGATTAATGTGGTGGTTGTGTACTGAACTGCAACTGTGAGTCGTTGACAGGAGTTGCTGAAATGCCTTTAAGTTGCAATAGTAAACGCACGTGGAATTAGGGATGGCAAAATGAAATGAACATGAAATAGCCGTGCAATGGGAAGGAGAAGGCTTCCTGATGAATCTGGAAACATGTGAGCTCTGTGTAGTACAGAGGATTTGTCACTTCCCGCTACGGACTGACGATAGCATCACGTTTCTCTCACAAGAAGCGTTTTAAAGCTTCTCACTTCTGGTGTAGCTCTGGAAAAAAGCGACCATAAAGCTCTGTTGAAACTTTGACAGATATATATTGTATATTTATTGTGCATATTGTAGAGAGGAACTGTACAACATGGCAACAACTTTTTTTTCTCTTCCAGTGAACTTGGGCAACAAAATTTGGGCAGAATACCTTTATGTTAGCTCTCCTGACCTTTCAGTAATGGTCTGCCAAGCACAGTCCTCAGAGGATGGTACTTGATCATTAACATGCAGTTGCCAGAAAGTACAGCTATCCAGGAAATTTACTTTGGCTCCGAAAACAACAAACTGTGTTTCTTGGTGCTGTAGGTGATGTGATTTACTCTTCAGGAAAACATGCCACTAGGCAGAGGCAAGAATTTTTTAAACAGAAAACTTATTTCCAAAAACATACTTAAACAAGCAAGGGACCAACTGTTTTGACTAGAGAGAGGATGGGATTGATAATAAAGATGAAAGAGCCACTTTTTTGTTTGTGTATGCAATGCATAGCACCACCACCATTTGACTGATGGCATTAACAATGTAATTTACATCCCATAACATCTTATATGTGACAGTATGTGCCGCAAAAGGAGTTGCAGAATGAGAATCTGTGGACAGAAACAGGAGACAAAAGCTCAGCAAGCAAAACCCCTGGTGGAAATGCATTATACTTAGAACTTCTATAGCTGAGGCAGGAACAATGCAAGTAAAATGTAAGTACGTGAACCTTGAGAAAAAAACCCAACAAACCAAAACCCAATTAATTCCTATTTCAAAACTGCAGCATCCTAGTAGATGAAGACATTAGGAAAAAAAGAATGCTGATGGTTGGAAGCTATAATATGATCCTATTTTTAAAATTTGCATCTAAAGGCTAGTGTTGTGTAGTGTTGCAATGTCAAATAATGTGCTAGAAAAAAAATAAATTGATATGCCAGGTATTTGAGATGGGAAGCTACAGTTAATGTTCCGACATCCCTGTTGCAGACTAATCCCGTGGGTTTTAGAGGTTATGTTTACCTGGTCAAGTCTGAGCTCATTTGGGGTCTGCAGCAATGCAGATTAGCCCTGAAAATCAAGGAACTGTAGTGGTATTCTGCCTTTTGTACAACACCAAAACCCCCTACCTAAAAAACCCAACCACTCCCCCCCAAAAAAACCACAAACCAAAAAAAAAAAACAACCCCCAGACAAAAACCTGCTCTATAAAGCAGATTTGTTCTAGCTAACATTCCATATCCTTTCAGATTCTGATCAGATTAAAGACTAAATAAAAGCAAGTCCTTGCTTTAAGGCCTTGTGTGTCAACAAGGTAGAGGTGGAGTAATGACTGTTGCTCTCTTGGGTTCTGGATGTTTGCAAGTCAGTCAATTAATTTTGTGCAATTTCTTATTTTGGTTGAGTTGATTTTCATCTCTGAGGTAGTGTCTGCAATACCTAATGCTTGTGCCATGCTGTGGTGGTTGATGAATAACCTAATTTCCCAATCCCAGTTGTATTGATGCTTTCTTTTTGTTTATCCTTTCTTGGATTGTTCTGTGCAATGGCTGTCAGATTATTTTCTTTATTTTATGTAATGGTGCTAATCTTCCCCTAGAAGGGAAGGATGTGACACGTTCCCAGGAGTCTGATTCCACTATAATGCTGCTAGGCTAAAAGAAACACTTGACTGTCCACTGATGGGACTATCTGAGCTGATAGCTTCTAGAAGAGCAGGCTTATTGGCAAAGATCTTCCCAGACATGACTTCAGTGATGGTTTTGTTCAGCCTGATTAAAAAAAAAAAGGGTGTTTATTGATATCTCAGAGCTAAAGAGTTGTTATGCAATACATCTGCACGTTTCCATTCAAATATGGATGAACCTGCAGAAATACCTTGGAATTAGCTGCCATCTGTATAATGCACTGAAAATGCTTATATGCCAAGCAAGAAAGCCGGGTTTGGGCTGGAAGGAATTATATGGGAACACAAGTACCTGCTTCTCAGTCGTAAGCGGCTGCAGTAGTTTCAGTTTCTGCTTCTGTACCTGAATACCTCATCAGGTAGGTGAGACTTTGCATGTGTATCATTGTATGCAAATTGTTTAATTTTCTAACTTGCAAAACATTGATGTATAATAGTCTGTAGATTTATTCTAATGAAGATGGGACAGATAGTAGGTAGGTTAATATTCATCTTTACAGGCAGAACTCACATGGGACCCCATTATAGAGCTTCATATTAGGAAATCGATTTTTTTTGTACTACTTTGCTCTGCAATCTTATTCTGCTATTTTCTAGTCTGTGTGAATCCACATGGGTGACAGGATTGCCTAATAGAAGACTTTAACTCTTTCTGCCAGCTTTACCTCTCTTACATCCTTAGCCCATCACAGCAACAGAATTGTCATTTTAATTTATTGTGAAGATCTTTGACACAGCTCTTCGGACCAGCACCTGCATTTCTTGCTCCAAAGAGCCTATTAGCCATATGAGGCACTGCCTCAGAAGTGCATGGCAATTTTTAGGGAAAAAAACCAATGTTATTTTACAAGTCTTACTAGGTTCAATGTAAGGATTTTGGGCCGGATGAGCTAGATAAGTTTTTTGTGAACCGTTTCCCTCCTTATTCATGTAAGATTATACTTACACTGTGTTTTCAGCATGTAATTCTCCAGATGTATTGTAGGTCCGTGGTCATTATGTCTCTGGCCTGAGATGCTTGCATGGGTTTATATACATATATACACGTTATTCAAGGTTTTTTATGATTTTTCACATTCTTTTTTGGAATCACTTTAGTCAGAGTTGTTCGCAATACCTTGGTATAAACGAGGAAAGTATCTTCATCTGTTTTCCTTCATGGCAGATGAGCTGTGAGGGAAACACTGTAATATGTTTACAGAAACCTATCAAGTAGAACTCTCAAATGCTAAGCTTTGTCTCTGGGTGGTCTTTGTCCACTCTGGTGCAATTTCTCTCTTTTTGTTATACTTAAACACATGGCAGCAATATCTTACTTGGTCTGTTTTTTTCTTTACTTTTTCCCCAGTTCTACCCATCTTGCTTTTATTTGCTTCCATTTTAACTTGTATTATTTGATTCCTTGGTCAGTTTCAAATTATATTGATACTTATGTATAGGAAATTTATATTTATTTAAGGAGATGGGTCTGGACCCAAGTGTTCCATCTTTCTCTCCTCTTCACTCAGAAGCATTCTGGTGAAATTAGGATGAGAATTTAAGCATAGAACCATGAAGTTGATAGTGACTCTTTCTTTGTGAGGTACGAAAAGGACTTTGGTGAGGCCTAAATACAGGCTTAACTCTGTCTCTCTGCACAGGGGCAAACTTTCTGCTTAGAATCCATGGTTTTAGACATTACCTCTTAGACTTGGCAGGGGAAAGGAAAGGGTTGTTGGTATGTGATACCGCGTAAGGAATCTTGCAGTAACAAGCTCATGTGATGCGAGCCATGCTGAGCATTCCGATTTCCTGTGCAATATTCAAGGGCATCGGGCACTGGGTACCACATAACTTTCTCAGGGTTTTAAATAACCCTCCAAGTCATCTAGTCTGCCAGTCATCTCTGTGGAGACGTTCACTTTGAATCCTAAGGAAGATCTGAACAAACACTTCAATTGCTTGGTAAAGGGGATTTTCTTAATCTTCATGTTTGTCGTGCTCGTTCTCAGGCAAAAAAATCACTAGATCATGTCACAGCCTGATATTTGCCTTGGCAATCAGTGCCACCCTAAACTATTTACAGAGGCTGGGCTGGATTCTTCCCCAGACAAGCAGGTAGACATCAGTGCACTGATATACACCTGTGCTAGATGCATTTCTCCCTAAATTAGCATCACTTTGAGGCATTACCTTTTGCCTACTTGTGGACCGCTGGATTTATGAGTATACTTTGGAAGTCACTTGTGTGTGTGACGAAGTATTGTGAGGGTTTGGAGAGCAAAAGTCAAAGATTCGCTGTTCTTTCGGGGGCGGGAGAAGCTTAACATATACACAATTTCTTTCCAGCAAAGAATGTTTTTTTCTGGGGAGTGGGAGGAGGGTTATGCATCAAAATGAAAATACAAATGCCCCAGACCATCACAGCAATTTAAGTAATCTATAAAAAGTTACAGGAAGCTTTCAAAAAAATATTATTTCCTGGTGAGTTTTCCCTGGGAAGAATAGCTGCTTCCTTGACAGAGGAAGTTGGCTGCTGTCTGTCTTTTGAGAGACATCTTGAAAAGATAGGAGGTGAACTGGGGACCTCTGATGAAGCAGAGCGTTCCAAAAGCAATATATTAGAAGAGAGCACTACCTGAATTCTGGCACTGCCCTATTATTGTATAACTTCATAAACTTTGAGTCAGATAAAATTACTCCTGGGCTGTATTTCGATGCATGTACTAGGTGGAACTGTTAAATCTGTGCTGTTTGATAGATAAGCTAGGGACCTTCCTGCTTATTGGATGGCTGTAAATGCTAAATGAAGCTCAGATGCATGATGAAGGTTATCACGGGGTGAGTATGACTCATCATTAAGTCATATCTTACCTGTTAATAAGTGAATGTATCTCAAAAAAATGCTGTGTGGTTGAACATATATACATAATAAAAACATTACAGAACCCAATATTGGGAGAGGGGGCACTTTAAATCCTGTTGGGAAGCGTGGTATCCTTAATAGCGTTTTACACCAAACGGAGCTTCAGAGCGAGCTTCAATGATAACAAATGTGATAAGATCAGGACAAATCAACCCATTCTCTCTGCTCGTCTTTCATTCTTGCGAATCAAAGTTGTTACAGATCCACCATAAGCGGGTCGAGAAGTTGGGTAAAAGGCTGCTTTGCCTCACTGCAAGAGCATAAAACAGCTGAGCGAATGCGCTTCTGTAAATAGAGGTAAAACGATAGGTGAGCACAACGTCCACATTATTGGGCTACAAGGCAGTCAATGAACACAGATTTTAGTTCCTGAGACTATTGTAGAATTCAGTCTGTAAAATCTTTTTACTGATACTGACTTAGGAGAAATCTGAAAATAAACGGTGGTTTGTGAAAATCCTATAGAAGTTCTGTAAGGCGAAATGTTTTGATTCATAAGAAATTAATGAGTATAATATGAGTGAGGATCCCTAGTGTTGCATATTCCCAGTGTGTAGATCCATTGATGTTGTGCTTTGCTACAAATGTTTTTAAAAAGCGTTGGATTTAGGAGTTTAATTATGTATGGAGTTAGTACTCGCATGCTTATTAAAGTCTGCCAAGCTTGAAGCTGCCTGAAGCTTCCACAACAGAAAAGTGATCTTAACAATGAGTAAGTCAAGGCAATTAGAGTAACGTGATAAATGAGGCTAGCTGTAGCAGAGACTGTCTTCCCAGCATGCTGCTATTTGCTTAGTCATTGCAATCTTTTCTAAGAGAAGTATATGATCCTTATCGGGGATTTTTCAAGTGAAACAGAAATTCTGTGTCATAAGTACCTTGTTCACAATGCTGAATTAGCTTTACTGGTTTTTACATTGCCTTTTTGGTTCACCTCTCTGTGAAACTGTAGTCTATGAAATAATTTTAGATACTGCTCCAGCAATGTATTTTTGCAAGTATTTCACATCAGAATTGTACTTACCTACTCGCTCCCTCACCCCCCCAAAAAAAGTGTTACTGCAATGTAGTCATAACTTAAGAAAGTCTTAATGTGTTTCTGATAGAAGCTATATTATTATGCATAATCTGTATTGCTGAGTCTGTGTACTCTTGTGTACATTGCTTTTGTGTATGTAAATGGTCAGGAAAATCAACAAATCCATAGCTTAAGTTCAAAATGCCCCAGGTCAGAACTCAAGGGAGATAGTTACAGTTTCTTCCTTTGCCAGATTTTCGTTCACTCTGATGACCTGGTCTTTTGCTGACTCAACATAGTGCCTTTGAAATTAACATAAATCCACTTATGTCTTCCCTAAACTTTATCCACCCATCTTCGAGGCATAAAAAATAACTACTAATTTTAAACGTCCTTCCTAGCAGGGCTGGGAAAGGAGTGCTATCAACTTTGCAGTGTCATTCAGAAAAGCTATTGAGGAGAAAAATGCAAAGGGTTCAGTTCAAAAAAGTAGAGAATGTATCATCATCTGCACGTTGAATAGCGATTCTTGTCAGCATGTGACATCAAGAAGAGGTCCCCAGGCAAGCAAAGTCTACGTAAACTTCATTGAACTGACCTTTTCAGTATCTGCTTTAAACATCAGAAGATAATTCTAGATATGCAAGTGCTTCATATTCTGGCTACTAAATAGCATTTGTTTAAAGTATGAGGTGACCATAACTAAATCCTAGGGGCTTAGACGTTCTATTGGAAAGAAACTTTGTTATGAAGTTATAGCTCAGACTTTCTCTGTCAAACTACACAGTTAAGGAACAGTTTGTTTTAACCACATGTAGAATCTGGGTTGGGAATGTGGTCAAAGATCTTCTTTTAAGCCAAGTCAGACAATGGTAATCTTCTGTGGTATTAGAAAACCCCTCTCTGTGTCACAACGTGGAAAAGATGACTTTGTTTTACGTGTTTCCTGTACAGAGCCACTGACTTTGTAGCAGCTTTTTCCCAGGTGTTGAGCACTGGTGAGGCCACACCTGGGGTACAATGTCCAGTTGTGGGCTCCTCAGTGCAAGAGAGACATGGACGTACTGGAGAGAGTGCAGCAAAGGGCCACGAAGAGATGGTTAAGAACCTGCACCATCTCTCCTGGAAGGAAGGCCTGAGAGCTTTGTGGCTGGGTCTTCAGCCTGGAGAAGAGAAGGGGGGATCTTACCAATGGGCACAATTGCCTGTGGGGAGGGTGCAGAGAAGGCAGAACCATGGTCTTCTCTGTGGTGCCCAGTGCCAGGACCAGAGGCAATGGCCACAAAATGAAACTCAGGAGGTCAGGGAGTGGAGCGATAGGACGAGGGGTAATGGTTTTAAACTGAAAGAGGGGAGATTGACATGAGATATTAGGAAGAAGTTCTTCACTGTGAGGGGGGTGAGACCCTGGCCAGGGTTGCCCAGAGAAGCTGTGGCTGCCCCATCCCTGGAGGTGTTCAAGGCCAGGTTGGATGGGGCTTGGAGCAACCTGGTCTTGTGGGAGGTGTCCCTGCCCAGGGCAGGGGGGTTGGAACTGGATGAGCTTTAAGGTCCCTTCCAACCCAAACTCTTCTATGAACATCAGAGAAGACTTTTTTTTTTTTTCCCCCTGTGTGTGTGACTGACCACTGGCAGAGGTTGGCCAGCGAGACTGGGAACTCTATGGTGTCACTGTTGGATCTGTGAGAGAGCCTGGGACAGCACCAAAGTACCCTCAAAAGGCATCAGAGCTAACTTCCAGAGGTCCCTTCTGACCTCAGCCAGTGGTGATTCTGTTAATGATTCGTGAACTGTGACATTGCATGACCAAATTAGTTATGCTTTAATGCTTTAAGACCCCACTGTCTGACACTAAATTGATGCATTAGCGTAGGGAAGTGTGACTTAGCCATTACCCATAGTTAAAATAGTACCAGGACTAGGAACTTCGAGTTAATTCTCTCACCTTCCTGAATTTGTGTAAGTCAATAGTTTGCCCAGCTGTATAGTTTGGCACCTTAATCTTTGAAGAGCGGAATCGTGAGTTTCTGAGCCGCTGCTGTGACAGGGGGGAAACCCAGGACCGTATTTGAGCAGATCGACCTTAGGGACATGCTCTGGCCACATCAGGACAGGCTCAGAGGGCGCAACAGCCCCATCTAACAACCCACTCGCTCCCTGGTGAAAGAAGACCAAGGCACCAGAACAGGGGGGCAGGTCTAGCGGATGGGGCTGAGCGATGAGGAAAGCAGAACCACAAAGTTTTGTCAGGAGCGGTCCTCAACCTGCTCCATAGTTTGGATGCATCCCAAGACAGATGGGATGTATGGAAAACCTGGCTGTTCGTTTTGACTACATGAGAGCTTTCAAGTGCTGGTTGGAAAATCTAGTTTTAATCTAGTTCAAAATCAAGTTACAGCTTTTTATGTTTTGTATTTTAATCACTGCCAAGACTTTTTTAAAAAGACTTTTATTTTTAAAAAAATATACATGTTACTTTGTATATTTACAGACAGACTTTTTTTGGTAATGCTTATCATGTGAATAAGTGAAATTCTTCTTTTGATGAAGAGGGCTGATGTCAGGGCAATGCAAGTAACTCCTTAGTTGGTTTTGTTAGTGGAGCTCTGTAAGCTCACTTGTCCATTGACTCACGGTGAGAATTCTCTTTTTCCCATTACTATAAATTGCATGCGTTGTCTAGGCCTCTAAAGAATAATCATAAAAATCTAATAATCCAATGTGCAACTGAAATCTAAAATCCTGTCCATTTTACACTATTCTATATTTTTTTGTTTGAATGGGATTTACTAGATTGGCTCAAAAGCCTTTTGTTTTATCTCCACCTTGTCTACGACTTCACTGTGTCATTAAACACTGTGCTCCATATTAGATACCAGGAAGTTACACTTTTCAAGGTTTTACAAACAGACTTATTGTAATGTCACTCATTAACCAGTCATATGAGCTATTAAAAGCCCACTTTCCATTTACGCAGTACTGTTCCTCCCAAGCAGGACTTTGAGAACCCTTGGTTTCGCCCTGGCTATGGCTGTATGGAATAAGTACGTGGTGGTTGTGCCTGTTCAATGTAAGGTTATTAAGTAAAAAACAAAACTCCAAGTATATTTATAAGCACAAACCAAATATTGACATTTCTGTCAGTGAGGTCTTAAAGATGTGGCTGTAAGATTGATTAAGTAATAATGCTATGAAACAACAAAAATTTGTTTGTATAAATCTTTAATCCCTTGGTGTTGTATTAGTTATATACTTGCCACTCTGATTTGTGACAGCATCCAAATAGCGTATGTAACAACATAATGGGTAACATACTGGTTTTTAATACAAATGACAAGCTCCTAGGATGCCCTCAAAGTTGCTTTTAAAGTCAGAGGCTATCCAGATTTCCTCCCTTTCAAGAGAATATTCCCAACCTTTCTTCTAAAGGCAGGCTCTAGTCAGATTTCTTCTTTTTCAAATGCCTCTTTTGTGGCTTTGGCTATATTGTTATTTTATTAAAAAGGTCATGCAGAGAATTGCAGTGGGTTTTCTGGGTTGCTCTTGCCAATTTTTTCTGTAAAATTTTTTATATTGATGCTTCCAAGTCTGTTTTACAGTGATAGTATTAAATAAGAAAACGTTCTGTTAAATATATTAATCAGTAAAGGAAAGGGGAAATTTCATTCATATCCATAGGAAATAATAGGTATTATTGTTATGATTAGGAAAACCCCCAGAAAGCACTGTTTAGCCAGGCTGTTTGTAGATAATGAAGACTATTGTTTTGTTTTCATTAGTGCAGTTGTTTGTTTAAGGAGTATTGTGGTACTGCTGCTGTGGGTGCCGGGTTTCATGATTTCATACTCACGTTGCTTCTTATGTAGTAGACTTCTCTGTTAACATAGAACAAATTTGGGAAGTTCAAAGAACTGGTTTTGTACATTCATTAAAGGAAGTGCTTCATACTTGCCCAGACCCCAAACTGATTGTGCCTTCTGACTGTTCTCAGAAAGAAGAGAGGGTATATAGCAGTATCTCACTCCAATATTAAGGGAGAAAAGGCTTTTTTAAAAAAAAAAACACCTTAGAAAAGTATTAATGTGATCTCATTCAGCTGGTCTAATAAAACTGATCTGTGGAACAGCTGTGAACTAGCAACCCTGAAGATTTCCAAATGAATGTGAATGCAGACAAGATATTTGGCAGCTTCCTCAATTTCTTTAGTTAGGTGCACTTAAAAAGCAAGAGGATCAGCAATAGGAGCAGTGAGATTAAATACTTTAAATTAGTACAAATTCTTTTTTCTCGGAGCTCACCAGGGAGACTCCCTTGTAAACTAAGGCTGACAATGGGGGTGGGAGTGGAGCGACTTAAACCACTGGCTGCTTTGGTATTGATGGCTTGTTAGCTACACTGTGGGGAATTTTGTTTAAGAGATTTTATGACAGTGAAACTTGGGTCCTGTTGCTCTCAGTCCTTTTTTTCTTTCCCTTATTACAACCAATTCCCCTTCTCGCAGGATAGTTAGTAGCTGCCTGCCTGGTTTTACTCTCATGGTGTTCAGCCCACACAAAGAATACAAGTATGTTTGGTCTAGACATAAATGAAGAGTTGATTTCAGCAGTCTTGCTCCTCTTTCCCTTCTCAAGGGCACTAAGTGAAATTAGGTCCTCATATTCTGCTGAGAAACTCTCCAGAAGTCCATGGCACTGCAGCACCAGAGCCCAATGTGTTCCATCTCTAGCCTCCCTCCCGTCACTCTCTTTGACAGGACTGGTACAACTATCATGAAATCTTCTAAAACCAGATTCCAGTGCTGCAGTTTCAAATACTCTGAATGTACTAACGGCCTATGTGTGCAGTACAAATTATTTGTGAACAGTGACTGTTAAAAGTGTAAAACAATTTTCATGTCGGATGAGCTTAAAGCAAACAAAAACCCAAAAACCTTCCCTTCTTTTCCTCAACAAATCAGACTCTCATGTGAGGTCTCCATGACCAGGTCCCTTTTTAATTAAGTTATTCTATATGTTTAGGGCAAACTTGCCTATATATGTCTTAAAAGACTAACAGGTTTGGGATGGTAGGTTTGAGGTAAAAGTACTGATCTGGGAATAGATCTAGATTTGGTGAGGAGTCCTCCAGATTGTAAAAAAAAAAAAAATCTTATTTAAAAATGACTAAAATGTGGCTTAGAGTAACAAGAGATTTTAACTATTCTAGGCGGCTCAGAAAATTTGACGGTCTTAGGGACACTTAGTTTCCTGTTTTCTCCTGGTATCTGATGGTGAATATGGGTAAAGCTCCTCCTTTTCACAGAGCAGAATTACTTTGCTAGTGCTGTACCACATCCAGTTTGTTGGACCCTGCCTGTGCAAGGCTGAGCACGTTCTCGGCAGGTTCGGAATTGCCGCTGGGATAATCCCGCCTCCTTCCAAAAGCCTCTGTATACCGGGTGTCAGAGCCTGTTATTTCCTCTGCTGCCACACTTCTAATGCTCTGTGTATAAATGTTATAGCGTTCTTGGGAGACTGTTGGCTTTTTTTTTTAATACAAACCTCTGAATAGCTCAGTAACCCTGCCCTACCCAGGATTTTCAGCTCTTGGAAGTAGGCAAATAAAACTACAGTTTCAAAGGTGTAGATGGAATTTGACTATTCATAAACTGTACTTTCATGGGCGTTGCCACTCTACAGCTGAGTGAGTCCCTAGGTGATGTTCTCTTATCTCTCAGATTTCATTCTTACTTGGCACTCTGTTGTGTGGCTTTCCCTTTTCGGGTCTCGTTCTGGGAGTTTCTGAGATACCAACTATTTGGGACTCTGCTTTAAAGATTAAAAAGTAGATATCGGTAATAAAACACTGATACTTCCACTCACATGGTTAAAAATTTTGTTTTTTCCCCCTGAAGTTGGTGACTTGGAGCTTTGCCATGCTCCCGCTTCTCCTGCATCCCTCTCTACGCCGTAACTGATAGCCTGACCTGGTTACCTCGCAAATCCCGTTGTGTGTTGTGTTAACTTCCTCGCTGAATCATATATATACATGAGGACTTTCTCAGGGGATTAAGAACTCTGGGTTTGGCCAGAATTTGTCTTGCTTATCTATGGCCCTTTGTCTAACACCTGGTAACCAGGTGTGTCATAGCAGGAACCAGCCCTGAAGAGCTGTGAGGTTGTGCGGGGACAAGGATTTCGCAGAGGCTGCGAATCCAGCCCTGATCTATTTACATCCATGTAAACAAAGCTGGAAGTTTGTCTTAGTGGAATTATTCCTGCAGAAAGGTGTTTCTTAGGGAGACACGACCTTGTGCAGTGGGGTGGTGTAAATTCTCCAGGGCGTTGAAGGGTGGCTGGTTAGAACTGAAATGTTAAGTTATAGGGACTGCACTAGCACCAATGGCAGTAAAATATTTTATAGAGAGCTGCTGGAATTGGGGACTTGAATTACCTCTGACTTGCTAAGAAGTAAACTAATGAAATACAGATTGCCTTTTATTTCAATATAATTTGGTTGCCAAGTTTAATGTGCTCTTGGCATGCACTGTTTTGCTGTCACACCTGTAATTGCGAGTCATTATTTTGTTTGTGTGGTTTTTTTTAATTTTTCAATATGACCCTAAAAAGTTATAAAAATAAATGATATATTGATCTGATGAGCAGGACAGTCCCATCTAGTCGAATAGACTGTACTTAAATGTTTGATTTTCCTGAATACCCTACCTTTCACTTTGTGTCTTGTTCCCATGCAAACAAAAAATGCTGTGTTATACAAGCAATTTCTTAGTCTCCTCTTCCTGTTAGGAGATATGAAAAAAGTCTGTCAAGGGATGTACACTCTACTGAAGTGGCCAGGAAGGTGCTAACGGGCTTCTGGGAGTTCCAAGCTGTTGTGAAATACCCTTTCTAGGTATTGTTTAGTGGGGGGGAAAAAAAACCAAACCCAAAAACATTAAAAAGGCAAAATTATATAAGAAATTAAGCAGGAATGAAAGTGAGCTTCTAGCTTTCCTTGTCTGTGGAAAGGCTGTCTGGTTTGGGTTTCTTGCTGCCTGTGAATGTTTAGTCTGGTGTGGTTTTGTTGTTTGGTGGTTTTTTTTTTTAAAAAAAAAGGTGGTGACCCTTCCTGGGACCACAAGCTGTTTGTAAAAACTCTGCAAAGTGCCAGAGCCACTGCTGAGTGAAGCTGGACCTCATCTGTCCTTACCTGAGCAGTGTTTGGAATTCTTGCCTTTGTTTGCATTTCAGAGACATACCAAGGTAAGGCTGATTCCAGAGGTACAGTAGTGTTTGAGGGGGACACCATTGACAAAACCAACTTCATTTCTTCTGTGCAAACAACTGGGACTTGTAATTTACTCCTCTGCCTGTCCAGAGCGGAAAGCATCATCGTGGGACTCAAGGGCATGTAACCTGCAGCGTGATGAGCCCGTGCGTTCACCTGAGCTGCCAGAACTGACTTGGGGCATTGCTCGTAGCCCAAGGCAACCCATGGAGGTAGGGCCTGGTCTGTGTGATCTTTTGAAGCGTTCCCAGATCCTCCATGCTGTGCATCCACAGTGCTGAGGCTCCAGAGAGGGCAGAAATGAGGAAGATAATTGCAGAGATCACCAGACATGGCAAAACTAGAACTGTTTCAACTTCACTAGTTTTCTGTTTGATACTCTTTTTCTGTACTGTGTAAGTTTGGGATGTTTAAATTTCCACCTATGCTAATGCATAGAAATTAATGAGTAGAGACAATATTCAAACTGAGGTATAAGGTCGTGGTACCTAAAGGGGCTGCAGGAAAGCCAGGGAGGGACTCTGGATCAGGGAGTGGAGCCATAGGATGAGGGGAAATGGCTTCAAATTGGAAAAGGGGAGATTTGGATGAGATATTAGGAGGAAACTCTTGACTGTGAGGGTGGTGAGCCACTGGCCCAGGTGTCCCAGAGAAGCTGTGGCTGCCCCATCCCTGGAGGTTCAAGGCCAGGTTGGATGGCGCTTGGAGCAGCCTGGTTTTGTGGGAGGTGTCCCTGCCCAGGGCAGGGGGGTTGGAACTGGATGAGCTTTAAGGTCCCTTCCAACCCAAACCATCCTGTGATTTTAATGAGTAACTTATTGTACTCTTGACAGTCACTAGCAGAGATTAACCCATCAGTCAAAATCCAAAGTACAACTCACCATTTTCTATGTGGCAGCTATGCCTTTCTGATCTGATGCTAGACTTGTGACTTTTTATTAACCAATATACACATTTCTATGTATTCATCCAAAATATGTGTGCTTCTCCTTTGAAAAATGATTGCACAAAAGTGTAATTTTCTTTATTTCTACAGTCACAGCTGTCCAGCGTGTTTGGTTTCAATGAACCTGACAGTCTCCAACCCAAATTCAGGATCCTGGCGACAGAGTTAATGCCGTTTCGGTTACAAAAAGTGCCAGTGCTTCTAAAAGGGTAGGCAGATGTTAGCTGTTGTTTGGACAAGTGGCCTGATGGAAATCGCAGATGGAGTGTTTTGTGCCAGCAGGAGCATGACTATTAGGACAACTGCAGCTTTTCTGCCTCTGTTTGCTCTAAGGACTTTAGCACGAAACTAACTCGGGTAATACTGTACTAGTCATGTTGTCCTCGTGCCAAATCAAACAGATATCGGGTTTGAATGCCAAAACTTTTGTTTCGGGAGGAAAGCTTTGATGTGAGGATGTTGAACAATCTTACAGATGGTGCGTTTAGTTACGTTATGTTTAGTTAGTTGATCCAGGGTGGTTGAGGATGCCCTTTGGAATTTTGACTGCTCCAAAAAAAGAATTAGCAGTTGAATGAGACCTGTAAGAAATTTGGGGAGGATTGCCTGAAGGGAAGGTTATTGCAGAGGTAAAAGAAGCACAGGCCATCCTCATGACTTGATTGTGCTGCCACACAGACTAAAATGATGATTACAGGGATGGGGGGAGTAAAGAGGCAGACAGTGAGAGCCAGATTCACAATGGAATTAGGAATATTGAGAGAGATAATAATGTGATCGAGTGTTTAAAACCAGGTATTTGTTATAATTAGATTGCCTAGGATATTGAAGTCATTCATGCAGGGCTGGCAGATGGTACAAGACCTAGAAGAGGTCTGTACTTTTATACAGTGAAATCTGGAAGTTGAGCAGGAACTCCCAAAATAGCTTTAGGATGCCCAATTGAATCATAGCTGTACTAGCTGCTGGTTTCAGAGAGCTAGGTATCCAAATGCGTGGGCAAATAAGGTTTTGGTTCCTGTTGTGTCCTGTTCTAGTCTGGATTTTGTTCTTCCAGTTTTGTTCCAGCTCTGGGATGCATCTACAATATGTTACGCTATGGTCCTACAAAACCAAGCTGTGTAAATGTCACCATTTCACAATTTGCTTCCACTGGGATAAGTTTGGGCCCTCAGGCACTGTGTTTTATTACTGATTTATTGGGGGAAATAGAGTGGGCTTAGGTGGTGGGATATGTTAGATATCATGGGTGAGAAATTGCCATCTGATCTGGAATGGGACTACTAAGAAGATGCTTTATTTTTCCTCAACTTCTGACCGATTCACCTCAATTTGATGTCCGGAAAGTTTCCTTAATGTTGTATGGTTATTGTAAAAAAAAAAAAAACCAAACAACCCAACAGTGTTAGTGAAGTTAATAGAAAATTATAGTTATAGCTGCATTCTTGTTCCAAGCGTAACTGGTCATGTGTAGGGTAGTGAAAAAATGATGCATTCTGAATTCTTAAGTCCTAGTTGTTTCTAAATGGTCCATGTTTAAAAAAAAAATTCTGAAAGTTCAGTCATGCATGCACCCAGGAACTGCTGTCACAGCAGGAAGAGCCTAATTTGAACAGCTCGAGTAGCAGGATTGCTTGCAGCATTGCAGCAGACTATCGGTCGGTCCTCTCAAGGTCTCACAGCAGCATTTTGTTGAGGTTTGTTTTTTCTTCCAGGGGAATTATGATGTGTAGGCAAGCTTTTCTATATTATTTGTATTAATAGTATTCAGAAAACTTAAAAAAAAAAATATTAAAATGCCTGTTGTCTTAAGGTCCTTTCAAAAATAATGAAATGGAATCTTCCAAAGCTTGGTAAGAGGAATGTGGTGATGTTTTGAAAATAATGAAAGAATGCAAGAACTTATTAGAAGCATTCGCCCTCTTTTCAGGTAAATCACTTCTTGACTATACAGCACTTCTATCCCCCAGTTCTATTTCTGCCTAGCTCGAAACTGCAGTCCCCTTTCTGCACTCAGTGGTACTCACTGAGCAGCGTAAATAGATCTGTACATCAGAAATGCTGAAAATAGGGCTGCGAGACTCAAAATAGTGATGGATGGATGAGACGCAGAAAGAAGAGTTTGCATTAGCTTTTGACAGCTGTAGTCGCATCTGTTTATTTGCAGTAAAGTTTTACAATGCAGAGAGTCGCGTTTGCATACAGATAGGCTCCTTCCTTCCTCGCTGGGGAGCGTACACCAGCAAGTCCAGTGTGTATAGAGGCTGGCTGTGGGATTGGGGGGAAGTCTGAAATTGTAGTGTGAATAATAATAGCTGGGGTCGGAGGCAGAATATTGAGATTTAAGCAATAACCTTATCGCTGCTTTTCAATACACAAAGGAGATATATCAAAAAAAGACAGAGAAAGACTTTTTACCAGGGCATGTAGTGACAGGACGAGGGGCAACGGTTTTGAACTGAAAGAAGGCAGACTTGGGTTGGATACAAGGAACAAACTTTATTATGATGAAGGTGGTGAGACAGGTTGCCCTGGGAAGCTGTGGCTGCCCCATCCCTGGAGGTGTTCAAGGCCAGTTTGGATGGGTCTTGGAGCAACCGGGTCTAGTGGAAGGTGTCCCTGCCCATGGCAGGGGGTTGGAACTTGGATGGTCTTTAAAGGTCCTGTCCAACCCAACCTATTCTGTGTTTCCAGGCATCTCTTAGGCTGTTCCGTCCAGCCTATGGGCTGCCTTTCCGAAATAGGGTTTTCTCTGTTTTAATTATAAATTTTGCCATAGTCTAGTATCAGGTACTTGGGTAGGTCAGAATTGCAGAAATAATTAAATGCGACTACGTCAGTGATTACTGCTGATACGGATAACTTATTCATTAATCACAATTATGTAGTATTAAGGACGTATGAAGTCACAAGGTAACAATTAAATGGAAATTGTTTTCCCCTGTAATTAAATGGGCAGTATTACTTTTTAATAAGTAAAATTTGAACCCTAAGATAGTCGGAAGCATTTCTTCACCACTATGATTATGTATGTTAACAAAGCATTATTATTTTGGTTCTGGAAGGTGTCTAAAAATGCAAATGACAGCAAATTGTGCCTATCTACTGAGGCTTAGAAAAGCAAAGGTCTGATTTATGTTTTCTTTTCAGTTTTAAACAAAAAATGTTATTTTAAAAATAAGCTGGCTTAGTTTGTTTCAAGACTTAGAGGATTGAGGCAGTATGATCAAGTTGTAAGTATACAGAATACTTTATCAATGTAAACTTTTATAAAATGTCCTTATTTTTTTTAAACCTTTTTGGATATTTTTTTTCTGTAGCTTGTTTCGTAGGCCTGAGACTTACTAGCTCTCATTGTAGTAATAGCCAATGCTGCTCTTTCTGTCTCTTAAAAAAAAAAAAGCTTCCATTGCAGAGCTAACACTGCTGTCCTCTCCTGTGGAAATATTATATTTCCATGCCTCTCAATCCTTATGGAGAGCGTCCAGCTGAAAGTTCTGTTGCCTGTGAAAGTGGGGAAAAAAGGAGAATCCTCTCAGCTTTTCTTGCTATTATACAAGTAATGCCTTAACATGCAGATAAGCAATAATGTCATTGTATTATGCCTACATTATCTTTTCAGGCAGTGGAAGAAGCAAATAATAAAGAAGATGCAAAGAACTAGCTGTGCTGTCAGCGCTCTGCAGAAAATATGCATTAATGTTATTAGCCAGCAGCTACATTTCTAAAGCCCAACCCATTCCAACCTGACTCAACTGGAATTGAAGTTCCTGGGAACAGGAGTTAGCGATGTAGTTAAAGGTATTAAAAGGTGACAAGGTGTTAAAAGCACCTTGTTAAAAACACCTTGTTATTTTTACTGCTTCTGCTCCTTGGAGAGGAAAATGACTATCATTCAGAAAAGGCTATGCAAGTAATAAGCTATACACAAGTATTTGTTTATAAGTACATAATATTATAGATAACAATACATAGTATAGGAAATGGCATGCAGGTTTAAAAAGAATAAGGCAATTAAGATGGATAGCTTATATTTCTGTAAGTAAAAGGACGGTCCTCTTGGGATCACACATTTACAGACAAGCAGCCACAAATATAAGTACGCAGTGTTTCCTTTTTTATAAGGCATAGTTTAATACACAAAAATACAGCCTCAGAGCAGTTCATCTGCCACCCTAAATAGATGTATAGGTTTTGTTGGGTGGTTGTTTATTTTTCTGAAATAATTATATAATTAATATTTGGTCAGGGACTGGGTGACTGATGTGATACAGCAATACCAACTTGTGCAGAGGCCTGGGTTGGGTCTGAACTTGTGCTGAATCTTCTCGTTTCATTGGTCTGAGACAGGTTTGGCTTTTATTATCTTGAATTCTTAAATTACTAGAGCTGTCATACAAGCTCACTTGCATTCTTCCGATTCCTATTTAATCCACGCTAATTCATATTCTTTTACTGATCATGCAAAGGCCATTATCAACAATTGAAAACGTGAGCATCGCATGAGCTGTAACTCATCATCATCATCCTTGAAGGAGCTCTAAAGCCATGACTGTCGCACAATCAATAGGATGGCCACGTTCACTTTTAATATAGTTGGGTATTAAAGGGCTTGATTCCATGTTTTAAAAAAAAAAAGGAAAAAAACGTAAATCCTTGCCTTAATTATGGAGGCATACTAAGTAACACAAGTAACTGACCTGAAAGGAGTAAATACTCACAAACCTGAGAGCTTTTTATAAGGAGAAAAAGCAATACCAAGAGGCAGCATGTGGATAGTAAGTGGCCCTAGAAAAGAGGAAGCCCATGGATAAAAGTGGTAAAGGAAAGCTATAAGTTTATCTCCATAAAAGTTGATATTATTTAGCAGTAATGAGAGATAGGCTTTCTGCTGTGTGGCTTTTATGGTAAAGTGTGTGCTGTCTGTAATTCTAACCTGATCTGATTGATTATTTTTTTTCCAATCAATTGTGTAGATTTCTAATCAGCTTCAGTAGATTGTCTCCTGTTCTCCCCCCATCCACACTGTAACTTTGACCTGCATAGTCAAAAAATAGCTTATTAGCTGAAGAACTGCTATATATAACTGTCACAGCTGTGTGATTATGAACAAAGAGTTTTATGAAGCACAGCAAGTCAGTAGTAGTAATTTATTGGTAGTAAAACCATGTCAAGCACTGAATAATACAAATGAAATAGATGAATTCTGTGAGAAGCTGGTCCATCCTGATACTCACCAGTGCAGTTGGATTACTGTCTAATCATTTGACTGACGCTTGTAATTCAAGTGCTAAGTATAGACTAGGATTGTGGTTTTTGCTCCTTAGATGTTGTAGGGAGGAAAAACAGCAATGTGAGGTTCTGGTAGAACAGGATGGTATGTTCCTTCCTTCCCCCTGTCACCCCCCAGCTACTCCTCCCCCAAAAAGTATGGGGAAGAACATATCTCTCTTGATTCAAAATAAACGTCAAGCATGGAGGTAGAGGGTGAGGCTATAGAAATAGTTACTGGTAGGAGACTGCCTTGGAATATGTTTTTACGTATCCTGGTGTCTGTCGATAGGGTGGACCTTGTTGTTTCCTTGGTGAATAAATGCTGGTTGACAGTCTGTATTTCTCCATGAATAACAGCTGGCGTATTGCCATGTAACCCAATATGCAAAGAGCTGAGCACTCCTTTCTTTTTCACTACTTTGTGAGAAGCTCCTCCTCCTCCTCCTCACCTTCGTGTTATTTTAGAGAAGCTGGTATCTCCATCTACCACAGTTCTGTTTTGGAACCAAGAAATACGTGCAGCGAAAGTTTTTGTTTGCGATGCTGTGAAGAGTTTGTTGCAGCAAATAAATCTCTCGGAAGACTTTGGGCAAAAAGGGAATTAATGATCAACTTCACTTATGTTAGGAAATACCATAAAACTCATTAATGATAGAAGCAGCCCCAACACTATTGTGTTTTCTTTCTACTCTATTTTGCTTTTTTTCTTATCCAGTGTCCTAAACCATATATATAATTTGTTTCCTGAAGACTTTTTGGAAATAGCATGTATCACTTGAGATTTTTTTATTGTGCTACGTTTGACAGTTCTATAGGCATTCAAAGAAACAATGGAGTGAAAAATCTATTATTGCCTAAAAAATATGTTGAAAGCAGAAAAGGAACACTTTAATGAAAGATATTAACCTCTAGAAAGTGTGATTTCTTATTTTTAAACCATTTGAGTGACTGGAATCACTGTTGTTTTAATGCCTCTCCACTTTTATTCAACTAGTAAAAAAAAAAAAAACCAAACAAAACCAAACCAGAAAGTATCTGAGTTTTTCTTAAGCTCCAAAGCTAAAAGAGGAAAACCAAATGAGTATATTCCCATTTTGATTAAGTCCACCCCAGTGTCAAGAGCTTCAGCAAGGCAAATGTGCTACATGTAGCCCATTTCAGCGTAATTTTTGAGACTTGTATGTGATGAGTGTTCAGAGTCCTTTGCCTGGGAGGGTTAATTCCTCGCTCCAGAAGTTCAAGTTTTAAAAAGTGTGCTAAGTGAAAGTAGCATGGAACAAAGTGCTTTGATACCGCACTGGATTTTTTTTTTCTGGTCTGACAACAAAGAAACACATTCATTGTATGTAATGAATTTCTCTCACAGTTCTGGAAAAGCTCATTGTTTATTCATGAAGGAAGGTCAGTAAGGCCAGGCTAATCCAAGCATTTCTTTTTTTAATTTGTTTTCAAAAAGGGATGATTTTTTGTTTCATGAAACAGAAAGATTGATAGGAAAATGCATGTGGCTTGCAGAAGGGAAAAATCAATGGGAGATGCGAAGCGGGTATGTGTTTAAAGGAATTTTAAATCAGACCAGGTTGTATTTTTTTCAATTGCATTTTTTGTTCTTGATGATCGCTGACACCAATATTGCTTGCATCCTAAGTTTTCTTCTCTGCATTGTAACTACTCTCTGGTTCTACCAAATAGTTCAGATGTAAGCCTTGTTTGGGTTTTTTGCAGCCGGTAGGGCTGGGTCCAGTGACAAAAACCTGTAACTTGAGTCTTCCAGGGAAGAATTGTGGAACTGGCGAAAGCCCAGGAAGATGTAAAAACCAGAAAGACTGGTAACGTGTATTAGCAAAAGTTAAAATGATGATGGGTGAAGGGGTGGGGGGGAAAGTTAGACATCAATTCACATGTTTTACTCTTTTCAGCTGGGAGAGCTGATTCTTAAACTTTTTCTCTGGAAATATGACCCTGAGGTTACGGAGATGTTATTGGCGGAGTTTTAGTGACCGAGGAATGCAGATTCCATCAAGTAGGAAGGAAGAGGTGTAGGTAGTAGATGCCATGACCTCCAAGCTGCTTGGCATGCGGTGCAGTCTGCCATTTCCTGGACTCTGACTCCGGGACAGACACACATATTGCCTTTTGATTTGTGCCCCATGTAATTTATGTACCTGCCTGTCCTTTTTTTTTTAAACAAGTTGCTTCTTACCTTGTGTATTGCCCTTGAAAAATTAAAATGTCTGTTAGATAGTTTAAATAATTTAATTGCAAGAAACCAAAGGGCCAGAATTCCCTCTAATCCTCCTGAAATGAGAATAAACTGCCAAACTTAAAGGAAATTTCAGCTCTCCAACATTTCATCCTGACAAGGTTCTGGTGCACAACGATAAAATTTTCCATCCTCAATTATTAAAATCCACTTAAGCGGCAATTCACAGGCATTATGGAACACTGCTATCTGCTCTTAATAATTTGTGTCTGACAGTGTGTTATAAGACTTCAGTGTTAAAGGAAATGTAGCCAATAAATGCTGATTTTATTTATTTTTTTATTTTTAAGGTGGCACCAAAGCCTTTTTCTTGACATTGTTAGTGCAGCTGCCTCTGTTTTGATTTAGAGTTATTGTTCGGTGTAGCTGAGAGAGTGAACTGAGACACGGACAGTGTGGGAGTGTGCTTCAGCGACAGAGATATCAAGTTGAGCTATTTGAGCTGGTTATCAATTGTTAATTGTCTACTGATCCTTAAACTAGATACCTAAACTGAAAAGACCACTATCAGCAACAGATGCAAATTATATGGATCCTGTAGGTGTGCAGGCCCTACAATATAAGTGGGATAATAAATTTTTTATTGCCTATTTGAGCTTACATATCTAGGCTGTTCTCCTCCTGTGGGCCTCCAAACCCAACGTTGTTCTCAAGTCACTCCTAACTAGAAGATAACACTTGAATGGCTGCGTATTGACCAGTTGTCCAATAAGTATATTTATTGTTAGATTTCCTGTGTCAAAGAGGTTTCCTCTAGGATAGTCCAGTACAAAAACTTGACTGGTTTGCTGCTTGCCATGAGACCGGTCTCTATGCAACCCTGACTTTTCCATGTCTCTCTTGACCCACCTGCTTGTTGTTCTCCCAAATTCTCAGCCTGACAGTGTTGAATGCTGTGGTGAGTTCAGAGCTCATTGCTGGTATGTCTCCATTCAGGTACTACTACCATTTTTCTGTGTAGATGTAGAATTTGACTTCCTGGGAGAAGGCATAGCATCTTCAAATGGCAGAAGGAAATCAAAGCAATACATCCCATCTGAATGTTGCACTTTCCAAGTAGCAGCGATTACAAGCCCAAAAGCTGAAGCTGTTTTGCCTTTGGAGGTTCTGTGGCTGTAGTTGTTTACCGTCAAATGTCAAAGCATGAGGCTTCCTCAGGTTGACCAGTCATTTGGGGCGTCCTCCCACCCCCAAATCAGCCCTGCTTGCCTTGTCTCCGTGGGGGTTAGTTATAGAGGTTTTCTTCGGTTGCTGCTGAGGGAAATAGCTGAAAATCTTCAAGAAAACTTGCAAATTGTCCATAATGTCATCTCTTAGTTGCTGTTGCTTGCAATGGTGTGGATTGGGGTAGGGAAGCAGAGTAGGCACCTGAAGACTTTCTATCGGGTAAGGGCTTTAAGGTAGAGCAAAGCAGATCTGGAGGGGGCTTCTCGGCAATAATTCTGTGGCTGTCCCTGCAGCGCGTGGCAAGCAGGAGAAACCAAGAGAAAAATTTACTTCCTGGCCCTTTTTAAATCGGCCGAAACAACTTCAAACGAACCTTCTCACAAGCATCCGTAGCAAAACTGCCCGAGTATCGATGACAGTCGTTGGGAAACCCACTTAACTGAAGAGCTGGCAATCTTCTGGATCTTTTCCCTAAACTGGAAATTCTAGGTGCCGTTTCGCCTATGCTATTAGTAATACTTCAAGACAATACAATGCTGCTGTTGTTTGTGAAGGTTGCCAGTACTGTTGAGGTTGCTATTGTTTGGTGAAGGAGTTATTTGTATTCAACACCATATGGATACTGTATTTAATGACCAAACTCCTCAGAACGTCACCTGGTTTGCGTCTGGTGCTATGAGATAATGTGCTTGTCTTGGGAGTTTGTAGTGCTGAGTTGGAGCAGCCCTTGATTTATGTCCGTATATGCTTTCCTTGGCATATGCCAGAGGAGAAGAGCGCTGCTGGAAACATGTTAACATGATGTTGTTTGGTGACAGGATATATTGATGCCCTAAAGTGAGTTTGTGGATTTTTATTAGATAAAGAACAAAAAAAATCAAGTATTTGGCTACCTGTACATCAGATTTCTTTTTTTGGATGGAACTGTGATAGCTTAGGAGAAGAATGGGAGCAAAGGGAACACCCGCTCAAAGGGATGGATCAGGCTGTGATCTTTAAAGCTACTACGTTAGGGTGGAGTAAACTTCAGTAGTCTGAGTCAGTCTCAGACATGGATGAGTGGGCCACTTCCCACCCTTGGACATAATTCTCTTACTGCGAAGGGTGGTGACTCTTCTTAAGGTGAAGACATGGAATTACATGTCCTCTTTTTTTTTTTTCCCCATTCTCACAAGTGATCTCTTAATCATGGTCTAAAAATTTTGCACCGGCACCTCACCTGTCCCACAGCAGTCTGTTGTGTATGAGCCAAAATGGCTTGGTATTGGCGCTGCTTCCAGCATTGCACGGCTGTCTGAGGACAAACTGTTAAACCTGTGATCCTTCTGGGTGCAGCAGTGCTTGTTGTCAAGTCCCAGCACGTGCTGCTCTTCCCTGCAACACGGAGACACGACTAAAAAGCTGCCTTTCCTCACGTTACATTAAAAGTCTGTACAAATAAATCAGGACACAGCATTCCCTGAATAACAAATTGAGCAAATAAAATAGCTGTTTGATTGAAACCACATGGATTTTCTGTTTGGGTTCTGGGGGTGGTTTTTTTTGTGGTGGATTTGGTGGGTTTTGTTTGGTTGGGGTTTTTTTTTGTTTTGAGAAGCCCTGGATGAAACATTTGCAGTGCATCTCCCACATCCCTTGTGGTCTGCTTTTTCTGAGGTTTAGGTATAGATGTATTCAGTACTCTGGAAATTACCAGCTACCATCCATTAACTATAGCTTTTTGTTGATAACGCTTTCAGTACTTAGTATTATACCATACTATATAATAATTGTTTTCTGTATCCCACCTAGGATCATAAAATCTATTATCTATTTTTCTATTTGAAAGCGTAGTTCTGTTTAACTGAAAGCCAGAATAGTCTTCTGTAAAATGTGATGTTTATCAGTGCCTGAGATGGCAAACGCCAGCCTCATCTGTCTTCCAGCTTGCCTTTTCCAGTCCTGTGTAATGGAACTGCAGCAATTTCACCTGTTTGTTTATTATTCTTTGATCCCGTATATCCCCCTTTTGGAGACCTCAATAGGATAATTAGGGATTTAATTTCCTTGCATATACTTTGAGATAAGACACTTAGCTACTGAGGGGTAGTTGCATTTCTGCTTCAGTTTGCATGTTTTGTCTTACTGAATCAGCTGTATTTTAGCTTGGCTGAAGACATTCTTGAATCCTTTAAAGATAAACCAAAGCGCACCCAAGGATACATCCTGGCTGCGCGGTATCATTATTCATGTATCACTTCGGAGGAGAAATGTCAACAAAAACACAAGCAATAACTCTGAAGTCCTGTTCCTGATTGCATGCTATTTTATGAGTCCTCATAAAACTTCCTTTATCTGTTCCTGGCTTATCGTTCTGTAATAGCTGTTCAGTCAGCGTGTGTCTTTGCGGTCTCTTTTCTTTAAAAAGAGAGGGCTTGTGCTGCTCTATAGAATTTGCAAAATTGGATAAGGCCATCTTCTCTGACTTACAGCCATTTGTATCTTCAGTCAGAAGTGGGACCTTCAATGTGAAACATATTTATCTGTACCGCAAGAGGGGCGATTCTACTGCGCGTAGGGTTCATAGTTTTCTTGGGCTGTGTTGAGAAGTAGCAGTTAATACCTAGGGTGTCAACTTTCCAAACATTTACTTTATACAGTCTGCACTATCCTTTATTTTATGGCTTTTTCTTTATCACTAGCTGTTAATTAGAATATTGTGTTTCTTCCCTCACCATAACAGACGCATTTCTCACCAGTTCAGATCTTAAAATAAGCAGACATCTTTCACAAGCCTTGAACTGATGGCCCTGTGATGTACGGTAGTTTGCTGAGAGTTCCTTAAAATATGGCAGTATTTTGTTCTTATCAACAAAAGCTGCAAAGCTGTTTCTTTTGAAGAGGGATAAGTGCCAATCTGCTAATTGCCTTCCATTCTCCTTTGATCTTTCCGACCAGTTTTTCTTTAACGTTGCAGGACTTGTGAATTCAGAAATGAAAGGAGGTGGCTTCTAATCAGTCTTAATGCTCTGCATAATTCTTTTTCCCCAAAGAAGCCAGTTCATGGCTCAGCTGAGCAAATGTGTTTAAAAACACAATCTGAGCCATCTAAACAATAAAGCAGCTGGGTGTCAGGAAATACGTTCCCTTCCAGTTTTCTTTCAAAGGCAAAATTTAGGAAGTTAAAGCAGACTTCAGCACATAGATTCGCATGGGTAGGAGAGATTTTCTAGCTCACTGAAGAGTATATCCTGTTCTGGTTGTACCCTTGGTGGTGAGGACGTGGGCCATCGATGGGTTCCCCTAAGACGCTGTTGACCTCCTGGCTTTGGCATCGGTGTATGCAATAAAGATGAAGTTGCAAAGTTGCTGATGGATGCAGTTCCTATCATTCATCTGATCTGGAGAGACACTGAACCAACGGAATAAAGATCTCAGGGCTACTTCGCTGCAAGCAGCTACGCCCTTCAGAATGATACCTTTGTCCTTCAGTGTTCATTAAAGTGCTTTTGGAAAACGATAGCCTGAGCGTTAAAATAGCACAAAGCGTACAAGTCCTCCAGAGAAGGGGAAAAATACACGCTTAACATAAAATGATACAGCATTGTTTTCTTTTATCCTTTTGTCTTTCATTTCAAACTGACTTTTTATATCGATAAGGCTATTCCTTCTCTGGCTGCATCATTGTGTTTAATTGCCTATGCTCCATTTTGTGTGTTGTATGTAAAATTTAAACCTGTGTACGTGCAAGTCCCTTCACTGCTGCAACTGCAGAAATACACAATCCAGTTCAAATGTCATCGGTGATTGCAAATTAAAGCATGACAGCTTACATCTCAATAGCTGAGCCAGTCAAATCCCTGTCTGGCCCAAGCCCATCCCTTGAATTTCATCTGCAGCTGTTTTCCAGCTGAGTTTGGTTGAAAGCGGTTTCATTCATAACTTACTGCAAGTCCCAAACTGTAAATCCCAAACCTAAATATAGGAAGAAAAAGGCAGAAAGGAATAAAATCTTTCATGAATGCACCTTCTTATAGGTGAAAGGCAATTCTGGGATTAATGTTTTGCAATCTAATGAGAGGTAACACTGCTACGTGGTGCCTTCTCTAGAGACAGGGAATGCAAGTTTGACAGGTAAACAGTTGTTTTGCACAATTCCTGAGTGATGGGCGATGAATGCGCCATTCGCAGCAGGGCAAAATTGGGTGCAGCTTCCTTTGTAAATAATTATCATCTGTCTTTTTAATAGGCTGTAGTTATCAAGTACAGTAACAGTTTCCACTAAGTGGGTATTGCTGAGCGATAAGTACCAATGATGTTCTTGTATGATTAAGTAAACTATGCATTATATGTGTGAAATCAATGCTACATGTCAGAAGGGATGCTTCAGCACTGGCGCTTAACACTTAAAATTGGATTCACCAGTTTGACACTTCTTACAAGCATAGAAAGGAGCGCTGGTGAGATGGGAAGTGTGCGGTGGTGAATGCAACTGCTATACGTCAGCAAGATGTGTAATTAATACTGCAGATTAATGTATGCTGGTCCATTACACTTAAATAGAAGAATGCTTAGTGTTGACAACAGTGCAAGTCATCTCCTAAAAGAGTTATCTCCTTATAGCTGCTTTTTTGGCTGTCCTCTAAGGCATTAAAAATTGTGGAATAGCTAGGATGCTGTAATTAAAATACTTATATATTGACAATATTTACTTAAATGATTTGAAGTAATCTGATGTTTCCCATTTGGTGGGGCAGCCAATCTCTAAGGGTGTTAATACACCCCCTCTGGTGTGAGTACTGTAGCACGGTTTTGAAGGGCAGTACGGCACTTGGGTAACTTGGTTTCCTATAGAAACAGTGTGCGTGTCTATTTGCTGCTCTTTTTCTCATGGGATTCAGTCTATAAATCAGACTTTAGTCAGTAAAATTGATGCAAGAAAGAGAATAGTGTTACTTGCTCTAGGCATCTGTCACACGAGTTATGAGCTGAAGTGCATATTGCTTGTGTACAGCCTTTTTTCCGTGTGCGTGTATGAGACAGAGGCAGGGAGAATGGTGAACTAAAATGGAATTATTACTTTACATGTGTACTGTGTGATGTTGCTAATGGGTTCGAAGTTGTAAATGCAGTATGTACAGTTGCTGTGACTGAAGTCCCGTTTCTATCATAAAATGATCCAGTGGAACAAATGAAACACTGGTATCTGCTTTTGCAGTTCTGCTCTCTTATGGCAACGCATCTTTTAAATTTCCCAGCCAATAACTAAATTTTGCTTTCATAAATAGTGGACGGAGGTTCATCTTAGGTTGTATCTGAATTTGAATACTAGGTAATTGGGTTTTTTTTTCTTCTTGCAGAACAATGAGATTGCATTGAAGTTTAGCCCCACTATTTCATTATGCTGCCTTGAGATGTTTCTTTTGTTACATACCCACACATTTCTGTGCATCCCCTAAATTTTTCAGATTTCTAAGCCACTGTCACAGGGACCAGTGTCTTCCTCTGTGGCTCTATGGTTAGATTTAATTTTTTTAATATTTTTTTCTTTTTCTTTGTCTCTGCTGTGAGACACAATAGGAGTTTGGCTCTGGTAATTAAGCTGCCAAATTCCCGTGGTTCCTTGCTTTGCATTGTGTCTAGGTTAGTTTCAAACAAACACTTGGCACAGGTGAAGGTATGTTGCTGATGCTTTTTTCCTAGCGAATGCAGACAAAAAGTCTGCACGTTTGAAGGTCTAGCAGGTAGGTATTGTGCTGCCATTTTATAGAGCTTTTGATACCTAGTAATATGAAAAAGGCAAATAAAAATAATGGTAACTTGCTAATTCTGTTTGCAGAGTAATTTTCAAGCAAGGCTATGCTTTTTGTGACTGCTTGAGTGTAAGTTAGTGGCTTAGAAATGCAGTTAACCATCCCTGATGACGTAATTTTGGGGTGAAGATTCATTCAACTGTCCTGGCTGGTTCTTTTGTTCTTTCTGGGTTAATTTTTCATTAATCTTGTTGACACTTAGTTGAAGGCAAAACTGTAAATCATAGAATCACTTGGATTGGAAGAGACCTTCAAGATCGAGTCCAACCATAAAACCTCTGCCAAAACAACCCCTAACCCATGTCCCTCAGCACCATGCCTGCCCGTCTTTTGAATACCTCCAGGGACGACGATTCCACCACCTCCCTGGGCAGCCTGTTCCAATGCCTGATAACCCTTTCTGTCAAGAAATTTTCCCTAATATCCGATCTAAACCTCCCCTGGGAGAACTTGAGGCCGTTTTCTCTTGTCCTGTCGCTTGTTCCTTGGGAGAAGAGATTGACCCCACCTGGCTATAACCTCCTTTCAGATAGTTGTAGAGAGTGATAAGATCTCCCCTCAACCTTCTCTTCTCCAAACAATCCGAACTCTCTGAGCCACTCCTCATAAGACTTGTTCTCCAGACCCCTCACCAGCAGAGTAGCTTTCCTAGTATTCTTCTGCACTGGACAAGAGAGACATGCATCATGTAACATTTGATTTCTGTCACCTTCCTAATGCCAATATCACTGTCACGCTGATGGCTGTTGATTTGATAGAGCAGGAAAATTTAAGCCATGAGCCTCTGGAACCCGTTTGGAGGGTAGTGATGGGAAGGAAGGGGGTTAAGTGGCAAGGGGACAGTTGGAGTCTTTGATCCACACAGTCTGGTGGCAGGCAGACTATTTAAACAGAAGAGGAGTAGAAAGCTTTTACCTCCTTTCTTGGTGTAAGTGCAAATACAGCACATAATGCTAGCCAGCACACCTCCCTCTAGCAGCGTTCCCGAGTCAGCTGCTGACCTTCCCTCGCAGCAGTTTGCGGAGCTACCGAAACACAGGGATTGAAGCCTTCTTGGCATCTTCTGTTGAGGCACGATTGTGTTGAAGGGGTTTCTTAATAGATGTGGATTTTTGCTGTCCGCATGACAGCCGTGTGATTAACAGACACCTATGTCTTGTGCTCCGTGATGGCGCTGATGACAAAGCTACAACGGTGGCAGGGATCCTCTTCATGTCTTGACCTCTGCTACTGCTCTTCCAGCTCCTTTCGTTGACTTGTCATTAGAAGCAGCTTAGGGGCGCCTCCTTTTTTTCCCGCCTGCCGAACACTACCTTGGAAATACCTGCGTACAGAGAGTTCTCTATGCTTGGAATCGACCTGGCAGGACTCCAGCGAGAGCAGCCAAGTCTGGGAGTAGTTTTCATTACAGAATGGGGATGAACAGGAGAAGAGAGGTGGCTTTAGTGGGTAGGCAAAATGACTGTTGCCTCTCATCACGGGGGAGATGATACTTAGTTGGAAGGATCCCAAAGCAGCGGAGAGCGTAAATGTAGAAAGGCTGATCAGTTTACTCAAAAAGCAACACTGAACTGATTGAAAGAAAAGTTACAGGCACCTCCCTATGAATTGCAAAGCAAAGTATCTCTGAGACTCTCTTTGCCATGGGCATTACTTTCTTTACGGTAAGATGCCTTGTCATTGGTTTCAAAGAACGTTTGTGCTGTGGGGTATGGTCTACTTTCAGGCTTGCCAACTAGTTCATAAGATGCAACATGCCTCTGGAGCTAAACTGTAAAATGATAGAGCTATAGTTTTGTAAAAACATACAGTACATTTTAAAATAATTTAGAAAGAAATGCTTGAAAGGAGATACATCCTCATGACGTGGGTTTTTTTCAAATTAACACACAGTCCTACTTTTTAGGGAAAAATCCAAACAATTGGTGACAGGATACATCAAGTGTTGTTAAAAATGCATGTGCAGGAGGAATACAAGAAATTATTCTGTGAAACAGCATCAGGCAAAACAGAGTATCAAGGTAGTGGCCCTTTAGGGGATGAGGGGTGTGCAATTATTTTTTGTTAAGGACCAATGGGAAATGAAGCGTGATTCGGGGTGAAATCTTCATTAATTTAGTGAATTTGATCTGAAATCAAACATTAATGGCATCTCTGGCTACTGGCACTGGTGGCGCAATACCCACTGCAAACCTGTTCCAAAATACAAGTTCTGCTCTCCACCGTGTTGTTCGGTACTGCCACTGGGAAGTGCTCTCTGGTAGTTTATTTCTCAAACTTCTGCAACTTGCAGTTCTTCCCTGCTTCTTGAATGCATCTGTTAGCTGTGTATTTTTAGATATGCTCACCACTGCCAACGTCTATCTATAACTTCAGCGCAGAGGAATGCGCTTTTGGGTGCTGCTCTCAGTAGAACAGGAAATGTGAGTCTCGAAGGGGGAGAGGCGCAACCTCCCAACGTCGTGTCAGGTGGTTCTTCCTCCAGGTTGGGCTTGTGCCAGGGAGGTTGCTTAATCACCTGGGTGAAGGCTGTAGCTTCAGACAAGCTCCTCTCTTCAGTTCAATATCAGTCAAATGTGACATGTTTTCCCTATCTCTGCCTTCTCTGTGCTCTGCTGTTGAAAACGGTCTCCTGTGTTTTCTGTCTGCTTCTGGTTTTGTGCTGTTTGGTACAGATTTGGTTTCATAACACCCATTAATTTCATTCCACAAAATCCATTTTCAATTCCCTTCTTCAAGCTTTGTTTAAGTATATTCTGTGTAATCCTTTATTGAGGTGGCCCAGTTATTCTGTGTAGCAAGAAAAAAATGCTAAGTGTATGGAAAAAAATCTAAAAAGTCTATGAAAGGTCTTTTGGTCCTGCATAATGTAATCATAAATATACATAGATCATAAGTATTAATTACACAGAAAAAAGTGATAGTGCCATCTATTGTTATAACTGCTTGGCGCTTTGAATCCTAAAATGCTGTCTTGTAGCACAGTACGTACTCGTTTCCCTCTTTTTCAACAGCTTGATCTGAAATTTTCCATGTTTCTTTACCTGTCTGTGGCTAGTGATGTTGTAATTTTGGCTATGATATGTAGGCCATTTGGAAAAAAAAAAATCGGGAAGAACAGGCTACTTTGCCAATGTTAAACAAAACATTAAGGATCAGTAAAGCTTCGCTACCTCTGTTCTGAAAAGCAGGCGTTTGCCACTTGATGGAGGAATATTTTATTGGAAAAATAGATATTTCAGAAACATGACAGATGTTTACATGCTTCATAGACACCTGTTAGAGTTTGGAAGCTAAATTTGGGTAAGACGGTGTGCTGTGTAAGCCACAGCCGAGGACTGCAATCATTAAGAAGCTCTTTTCCTGCAATTTAATCTCCTAATAGGTAAAGGTGATTGTGGCACTGATTTTCTGGAACTGAGAACCCCAGGAGTCGGTTTCTGCCTGTCACTAAAGACTGTACTGCAGTGTGTGCATAAAAGGGAGCAAAATTAACTTCAGTGCCCTGTAATTCATCTTTCGACTTTGCAACGTTAACATTCCTTTACCTTCTGGCAGTAATGTGTGTCTGTTCACAGGTATGTACCTGTTCTACTCTATCATTAGTAAACTAAGGGAAGCTATTGCAAGAAAATGAGGGATTTCGTGGAAAAATAGCAGGAAGCCAAAAAGTAGAAGAAAAACTCGAAGGTGCTGAGACCTTTCCCGGTTATTATTTCGGTGTCATTCACTTTCTTACTGATACTTTGGAACAGATAATATCGGGAACCTAATGCCAAAAGCTGTCTTTTCTAAATGGAGAAATGTAAAGCAAATTAGTGAGTGGGCACGTCACAGGGATTTGTCATTGTTTCTCAGATAATCTTACCTTTCCTGAAGTTTTGCAAAGGAAAAATTTCTTTATGGGGTGTGTCCCATCACACTGGGTGACACTTAGTGATTGTTCTTCTCCCTGTCCTGCCCGCTGCTCCCAGTACTGTTCCCTACAGGTTTGTGTGCTGTGTGACATTCCAAATCCCAGCTAATCCGATAACAAGGAAAATTATTAAATATACAAAGTTTAAGATTATGTCTAAAGGCAATTAACTAGCTTTTCTCTTATAGGTAGGGATTTGAAGGGTGACTTTCTGTCACCATTTTGTACAGAGAACAGAAGCTCTGAACAGGTTCGTTATTCTTAAAGTTATGCCCATCCTCCAAATACTCCTATGAAAGTGTAGGAATCGCGTCCCAATGTGATTTCTCCAGACAGAACTAAAGATAAACCAGTATGAAAAATCCATTCATAATGTGAAACATTCCAAGTCTAAATGAAGTGCCATATTTTAACTGCAGCTGAATTTTACCCTTGAAATACTAGATGGGTAGATTTTTCTCTTACATCTCTGGAATTTGCAGATTATGTCAGTCTGTAAAATATGCTTGAACTACAAACGTAGTTTGATGTTGTTGAATGAGATTCTGTCGCTTGTGCTATATGGGATGTCATACTGTACCTTTCTCTCCTCCTGATCTGTGAATAAGGGGTGGGAAGGAATAAAAACTAGAGTAAGAATTATGTCTGAAACTCTGAGATCCTAAAAGTTAGTAAGGAGCATTAGCAAATCAGCCATATTTATAATTTAGGCATGCAATTTACATGGAAAACTGGAGTTTACCTGTACATTTACCTGGTAAGATACAGTATAGGAACTGTATCATTTACCTCTTGATTTGCTTTGATTCCCTTTGAATTAAATATAAGTTTATTTTAAAAAAAATAGTTCAGTGACTTGAGGAAACAAAAGTGATGTTGCAGGCCATTCAAGAGTAAGTAAGAATGGAATTTGGAAGCCGGAATAGGTGTAGCAGTGGATGAAGGTAACACAGGGCACATCTACACCAGCTGCAGAGGACCAAAAGCTGGTCTTGCGTGCCACCTTATAGGTACAAGCGAGCTTCAGGCTGGAAGCTGAATCGGTTGTACTGGTAAGCTTATCCTGCTGTCAGGATAATGTGAAGTTTGACTCGGCAAACGGCATCCTCTGCTGCTTTGAATGGGGTTATTGCACTGTTTTTGCTAGTTGGGGCAGCCGCCTTGCAGTGCCACAAGGAAAGAGTGGATGCAGAAACCTTCGTGCACTCCTTCATCGGCCACGTAACGAGGTAAGACCTGTGGTAGGGGAAAGCTGTGTTGCAGAGCCAAACTGAGCTTTTTTTCTGGGTGTGTGCTAAATATTGGACATCTCTGCACTTCCTTCCTCTCCTTTTGAAGTATTTAATACACTTAGAGTGCTGAGAGATTGCTCTCATCCCTAAAAATGTACTGTTTTGTAGCTCTGGGACAACCAATAGCACTTGCATCAAGCTGACCTTCAAAAGCATTTGTGAGACACAGATTTTTATTCGGATTCTATACGACTACCTAGTGTTTATCACACAATTAAATTGTGGCTCCTTCTTAGCTTAATACAATCATCACCTGAAATTATACATACACAATTCTTTCTTTTTTTTTTAAGCCACCAAAATAATTGGAATTGTTCCTTTGAGCGATATGTGGCTCTTTTGTATCCCCTGTATTACTGCCCTACATTGTATTCTGTTAGGCTATTGTATCCCGTGGAACTTGATGGAATACATTATGCAAATCTGTGACCGCTTCTTGTGTATCAGCAAGAGAGATCTCGGAAGCGTAAGCACGACCGTGGCATTGCCGATGAAAATCAGACGCAGTCGAGCGCTAGCACAGTCCGCCCTTTGTGAGAGGGGAGGGTGTTGCGGGGCAGCATGGTTCCTTAACTGCTGACTTACCCTTAATAACGCAAAACAATTAATTTCCTGACTTTTAATGATCTAGTCGGCAGCTTCCAGTGGCTGAAATAGGTAACACTCCCGGAGATTGGGAATGTTTGAGAGTATACTGCAATGCATACGTAGCAGTGCTGAGGTGGGAGGAAATCAACTAATGGAGTGTCAAAGGGACAGCCCAAGGCTTTTGGGAAAACGGTGTGTTAGAGAAGCAAAACCATACCATGCCAGCTTGATCCCGTGTTCTGTTTCCCGTCACTGGGCAAGGATAAAAAGTAAGGATGGGATTCTGTTAGGCAGAGAATCAAAACTGCAAGAACCAAGAAGGGGAGTTGGAGGAGAGATGGCAGATACTCCTCCCCGGGAGCGCAGCAGAGGAAAAGAGTTAGCTTGGGAAAAAGGGAGAGGCAAAGCTAGGGTTGTGCGATGCGCTGGAGCCAAAATAGTCCTTGATGAGGACAGAGGGACTTGATTTCAGCTGAGCACTGCCTCAAGCAAGAAGACGGGGCACAGAATTATGTGCACGGCTGACCTTCCCTGAAACTCGGTTTGAGCTGTCTGCGAGGGCCATCACTGGGGGTATGTGACAAGGAGGGGAAAAAATGAATTGGTGCTTTTCGCTTAGACAGGCAAATCCCAGTTCTTCTGTCTATAATTCCTCCCCCAAGCTGGCATGCTTGATGTATGTTTGACAGCCTTGCAGTTAGGGATGTGATAACTGGATGTTTTTACCAGCCATAGCTTCATTTGATATTAGGTGCATGCGGCTCCCGGTTGAGCCGTGAGCTTATTGAGTCGTGGTGTATTGTTTATCATGTAGTGCTGGAGTCAGATGCTTCAGGTGCTGCTGTCTTTGGATATTCAAGGAATGTCTGAATTCTCTAATCTGGCTAGGAAAACTGGAGCACTGTGGCTGCTGTTGCTGTAGCTCATCAGTGTTTAGACTTGATTGTAATCAAACACTCTGTTACAGTCCTGCAGTTGCTGCCCTTGATGTCATGGTGAGATAATTTGCAAATTGAGTTAGATGGTTCTTCGTCATGCACCTCCATACAGACCTATGTCTACTATGTGGGGTGTGAAATCACATCCCGGTATTGAGGTCTGTACGTGTTCCCCGACCTGGAATGGGCATGAGACCTGAACATAGCCTTTCCTTCTCCCCTGCAGTGATCTGAGTTCTATGTTCTCCGCTGTACCTTGAGGACAACCTGGAGATCAGAGCTGTGCTATGGATACCGCATCAGCCTTGCTGCCTACGCTGCGGCAGAGATTTAGCGCTATGAAGGCATCGCTTCTGTCACACAGCGGAATCATTGTACGCTCCATTTCTGCTCTTACAGCTTATGTTCTTTCTATCCCATATGCCTCCATCCCATTTCTATCCCGTACGCACCCTGTCCTTACGCTCCACATCCCTGTAGATGAGAAAGAGATGGCAGAATTGCGTGTGTGTGTGGCAAAAACACTGGGCTGAGTTTAGGACTGAGGTAGAACAAAACACTCCTGTAGCAGAAAGCATGGAAAAGATGATTTATGACTTCTAGGATCTACCTCTCCTCCTCATCCAGGGCTGAGCCGCGAGTCCGAGACCAACCTGCATTCTTAAGGCCCCTGAGAATGCCATTCTCTGTGGGCTTATGGATGTTGAAAGACCCACATATCAAAAGAGGTTATTTCTGTCTTACGTGACGATAAAGTTTGAGATTATTTAATTTGAGATTCTACAAAACTAAATGACAATGAGATCCTTGCTAAAGTTTTTGGGGTGACTTCGTAGCTACTGTATATACTGAAAAGATGTTGAAAAGCCCCTAAATACAGGAGCATGTCATATTGAAAATGAATTGGGTGTATGCTCTTTAGACCTTGTGTGTAATTGGCTTTTTATCTATATATATATATATATAGTGGGACACTAGTTAGGCCTTAACCAGCACTGATTAAAAAAAGAATAATCTTTGGTTTAAGTACTTGAGCTATTTTCCAAGCCACAGGTGGTTAGGCTGGAGTAGGGCGTATTCATAAGACATTTATAGGGAGGGTGTATTTCATGATGAGCTTATTCATCACACTGCTTGAAGTCCTTCTTACTTTTCCAGGACAGCATGTCTTGTTTTCTGAGGTTTTTACAAAGTAGTAAGTACGGTGCCAGAATTTATGATTGTGAAACTCTAAATTGTGTCAAAGCAAACATGGAGGTGACAACATTGAAAAGGGGTAAACACTTAGAAACCAGTTGGCAAGGCTGCAGTTAAATCATACTCGTATGCTTCCACCAAACAAAATGTAGGACAATTTTCAGTATTCTGTAATTGTATTCTCAGTCCTTCAGAGCTGCCTTAGGTCATGAACAAGGTGTTGTGTTCAGCAAACAAACTTGCCACAAATTCTTTTCCTCCTGGTTCATTAATTTCTGCCAACAATTGGGACAAATTTTGGTGATTTGCACCCACCTAAGCGGTTAGCCAAAAATCGTGGGAGCAGGGGAGCTTCACCAAAAAAAAGCATGGTGAACTCAATGCCCTGCGTGGATCAGATAATGTCATTTGCAACAGTTGTCGAGTCTGCTGTGCCAAGAGGTTTCCTAGGCTTTTGACAAAAGGTTGCTGGAGTCGGTCTCCCTTGCTCTTACCTTTGGGGTTCATCTGCTGGGTTCTCTGAGCGGCTGCAATACCGAGGAGACCCTTCCCATTCTGGGCAGGAATAGCACTTTGTGGTGTTGTCTTACTGAGTATTTATCATTAAGGTAGCCTATGCAAAAGCCCAAACTTCTCAACAGTATGCAAATCCTATGGGGATGTAAATTAAGCGCTTCTGAGGAAGAATTGATTTTTTTCTTTCTGTTTGCGTGTTAGCTATTTCCATGCGTATTACAGAAGGCTTCGGAATTCTCATTTCACAATAAAGTAATGTTTCTGAGGAAAAGACAAAACTCTTTGGCATTCACATTGCACCACTGTCCTCTTTCTGTATAAACTATTTCCTTGAGCACTAACCAGTGCTTTGCCCTTAATGTGAAATGACGTGAATTGTCCGTGCTGGGGATATGTTACAAACAGCTCCAACGTCCCATGGCACGTTCAGCTATGCAGAGCTTGTTGAGTTGCCACAGAAGCAAAACAGTTGAGCATGGTTCTAATTTTAAAAGTTGGTTAGTGGTCTCAATAATATCATTGTCAAACTAAGTACCTTTGGTAAAAAGTGGTGAAATCATTCTTGCCATGAGGAGCGGGTTTATACTCCCTCAGAAATTGATAGTCTCTGAATTTAGGCTCCCGTGACCTCTCTGAGGCTGTAACCAGCCCACTGTGGATGCAGAGGAACCTGCCCTCCTTGCTGTCTTTCTGCTTCCACACAGTGTATCAATCTACCCCTAGGAAAAAGAAATCAGCCTTGAATATTTGGGGAACTCAGGCCAGGATCTCAAGGAACTTCATCCTGACTGCATCTGTGTTTCATAGAATCATAGAATCGTTTAGGTTGGAAAAGACCTTTAAGATCACCTAGTTCAACCATTGACCCTACTCTACCACGTCCGCCACTAACCCATGTCTCTAAGCACCACATCTACACGACTTTTAAACACATCCAGGGATGGTGACTCAACCGCCTCCCTGGGCAGCCTGTGCCAATGTCTGATAACTCTTTCGGTGAAAAGATTTTTCCTAATGTCCAGTCTAAACCTCCCCTGGCGCAACTTGAACCCATTTCCTCTTGTCCTACGCACACGCGTGCGCGTTTGCTTCTGCTTGGATGCTTGTCATTCTTCTGCAGTTTATTGCAGTAGGCTGTAGATGATGCCGACTCTCAGAAGCCTAAAGAATGTCTTAGCAACACGCATTCCCTCCCAGACAGTCAGAGTGGGCTTTTACAGAATGTACGCGGACCTCCCCTGCCGCTTTATCTTCCAAAGAATACACAATGTCCGTGTTGGAGATAACTCACATAATTAGGCACAGTTTGCCTTCTATAAGGGGAGTGATTATATTTTCAAACTTGGTATTTTTTTAGGACCGTGAGCATGTATGCTGTTTGATATTTTGACAGACATAGAATATTGATCCATAACGAGCGTTTGTGACTGTGTTCTTTAATGCGGTTTAAAATGCCTTTTAGTAGCTTTAGTTGCCAGAAGCAGCTGCCCACTGCAGCAAGTAGGCTGAAGGCATTTGTTTTAACTTTAAAATAAAAAAGGGGGAAAGCCAGCAAGAAAGAAAAAGTATTGATTGTAGTTGTAGGAGTGAAGCTCTGCGCTGTTCAGTAATAACTGTTCATGAAAGATTTCTTCTGTTTCCTAAAACAAATGTTAGATATCATGGAGTTTGAGCTAATTGTTTAGTTCCACCGTACAAAAAATGAGTAGGTGTCCTGGAAAACAACTCTATGCCAATGTCCAGACTGCAGCAAATGAACTCAAAAAAATGCGTGTAGGCCGCGTGGTCATCTGAGGATTTGTTTTTATTTTTTTTAGTCCTTCTATGTTGCTCTGTTGTCTGTAGTAAATTGTTCTTCTGTCAGCAGGGTGAAATATTCTGATTTAATCAGGCATTTATTAAATTCCATTTGCCGCTTGAAGACTGGGGAACTAAGAAATCATGGTGATAACTGCATGAGAGCTGAAACGGAGAAACAGGAGGGGAAGAGATAGGTATTCCAGCCTGTTCCCCTGGAAAAACCTTACCTCAGCAGCCTGTACGTATCTAGCCCTGTACCACGTTGAAAGGTCGGTTGGGACATCTGCCTATTTGCATATATTACTGTGATGAGGCCGAGCAGTTCGTTTCTGCAGCTGCAGAGTTTACTGTACTGCTGGAAATAACCTTTGCTGTCGCCCTTGCTGCGATTGTCCTGCGGGGCTGGCGGCGGCCGTCCTCTTCTTCCTTCTGTTAACCCGCTTAGCAAATTCATCACTTGTGTGCCTGGACTGAGAGTGCCTCTGCCTGGAAAAATACACGACAGGGGTAGGAAAAAGTCGGGAAAATGCTTGGTGATGTGCCTCAGCGTGCTGTTTAGGGACCCTCAGCAGGGACACGAGGATACAGCAGTGTCATAAACTAAATTGTGGCTTCTGTTGCACTAATCGTATCCTGGTACTCTTGCATTTTCAAACAGGGGCCAAGGCTTACCTAGCAGCGACTTGTTCAGAGTTCAAACACGGCTTTGTCCTTAAACTAGTTTTGACAGGGGCAAGTACCACATCGAAATTGGGTGTGTTTCTCTGATCTTTAGTGGTTTGTATGGCCTCGCTTGCCAGTCAGTAAATCGTTGGCTGGTTTTGCTGCCTCACGACGGAAACAATGCAACCTCTACTAGCAAACCCCATGTTAAAATGCATGTTAAGGGAATAAATACAAGCGTGCTGACGCTAGACCGAACAGTGGGTCGCAGTAAAACACCACGGTGGCTGTGCTAAACACTTTGTAAGTCGGCACGCCATCTCCCCAAGTTAGGGAGGCAATTTTATTGCAAATACCCTTGAAAATGCCAAGCGATAAGTTTAGATTTAAGTAGGGAGTGGCTAAGAAACAATGCAACGATCACCCAGGGTGGACGTCCAAGTAAGAATTAAAACAGTTGTGTTAACGGTATTGGTGCTCCCAATCTTTTATTTTTCCACCAGCTGCCGCCTGCAGGGTAGCACGGATGGCTCTGGGAGGAGATTAGGGTGTATCAGCCTTTACCTACCGCGGTGCTGTCTGGTGAACCCCTACGCTCCGGTTCCCACGTCATCCAGGTCAGATGTCTGCTGTGAGAGTCCTGTTCCTTCCGTCGTCTTACGTGTCTGAAGAGTTGTTGGTTTGTTTGTCTTGCACGGAGGTCAGGGCACGGAGCACGCAACGAGGTCAGATTGCAACACAAAGTCGGGATGCTCCCAGGGTGCGCATCCCGTATGCGGAATCTGCAAGCGCTCCCAAATTCCCTAATTTAGATGACGTCATAGAAGAGGAATGGCATCCCTCATACATGTCACAGCTCACCAAAACAAATTACTGTATCTTTAATGCGGCGTGTGTTACTGACCGAGAGATCTTCCAATGAAGATTTAACCTGGATGGTTGGCTTTTTTTCTTCCTTTGGGAAGAAGGTTGCTGGAAGTGCCAGCGACTCGTACGTGCTCTGTGGGTGTGCTCAGGTGTGCAGCAGGCTGGGATGCAGCCCAACAAGGAACGGGTGGGGTATCGGAAGGAAGATTGTTGACGTTTGCAGATGTCGGAGCAGAAGGCAATGTGTCATAAAGCAGCACGAGAGAGAACAGGGACAGATCTCCATCCGTCCAAGAACAAAGATTGATTTATGTATGTGTGGGAGAATGGTAAAAAGGAGTTAATATGGGGACACGATCAACCTGAGTGTTACAAAATGTGTAATAAGCCATCCCAAAAGCACTATTATGTAGGAGGGGAAGCTTTGACCTGCAGCTATCCCTCAAGGAATAATCATTCATTATTCCTGAAGCTAGCACTGGTGAAGGCCGATTACATCCTAAACAGCTAATGAAAAATCATGAGAATGCGAGGAAGCTTATTTTTGTGTACTGTTTTCCTTTTCATCTGTTTATTTACTTATTTTAGATCTCTTCTTGTATTTCCAGAAGGAAGAAGAATGTATGACTATCATGTTAATCTCTAGTAACATTGTTGAATATATGCCAGTTTGTTCAGTATTTGAGAACAGGTTTGGACAGAAACCTCAAACATTTACAAGTTAGTTTTTTTAAGTACGACCTACTGCTCTAACTTACATATATAAAAGAGTACGTGCATGTTGTCTTAAATGCGCACACATTCTTCAGAAATGGCTTTAAGATACATAAGAGCTTCAGAAATGGCTTTTGTGGTTATAACTAAAATATTTCATCAAGTGGCTTTGCTGCTTTCTCCCCATACTGCTTTCATGGTGAAGAAACAAATATAAAAATCTTTCTTTTTATGTTCCTTCAATATGTAAATGTGCTATTTCCCAGATTACATGGTGGGGGTGGGTAAATTATATAATCCTAGACATGTGATGAGTTCCATACCCCATGGACTACATGGAATATTCATGTTCTTGCAAATACTAGGATTTCCCTTACCATTTTTTTGTGTACACTTTTGCATCACATAAGATGTACTTCTGTCAGATTATTGGAACTGTTGAAAAGCTTTCCTTTTTTAGCAAAGGGCATGTGAAACACAAAATAATTACGCATCATGTGATTTATGTGCTACTGGTGGAAAGTGTGTGCACTCCCCTATGTGTGTTTGTCATAATCGGCATTTTCACAGTCCTGGAGTTGGGATGTGACCATATAATGCAGAGAAACAAATCATGCTGTTTCTGTAGCTTTGTTTAAAGAGGGGGGCCTGTTTGTATAAAAAAAGTACCGCTAGATTTGAGAAGTTCCAGAACAGAAGTTAGGAAAAGAGCTCAATTTGCACAAAGTTTGAAACAATTTGAAAATTTATTTCTGTATATTTAAGAGACATTGTGTCCTATGTTGCTTGACCAAGAGGAGCAGACTCAGCATTATCCAAGATGAGGTCTACTATAGTTGTGGTAGATGACAGCACTGAACTTTCTTAAGCTTCTGTTAACTAAGTGGCCCTCAAGCTCAAAATCAATGCTCAACTCTTTATCTACTATATTCCCCATACAGAATTCACTCACGTAGGTGGTCTGGGGTAAGGGTTGCAGATTGTAAGGAAAAAATTGCAAGAAATGTCGAATGCTAGGAAAAGCATCTCAGACTGTAGGGATACTGAGCTATTGAAATAGCGCTTTCTGAATCTAGAGGAAAACCATAGAATCCCCTTTTTAGAAGTTTCAGAAATAATTAGCAATACTTATTCCAAGGTTGCCTTAAAATACTTGATCCTCCTTCTAAGGAAGGGTGTAGGCTTGATTATTTGGACTTACTTCTATCATTCCCTTGAATCTGTAACGTGCAACAGCTGCTTAATAAGGTTGAACATTAAAGAAAATGTTGGTTAGACTCCTTGTCTTGAATTGCAGCTTGAATGTACCTGTGGCTTGTTTGCACCCTATTGCTTTAACAATGCTCTGAAGTTTAAATAGTGTTTCTCTGGTGTTTACTATAATGGATGTCAGGAGAAACATGTATCTTTATTGCTTATTTCCTTTATCGGTACAATTTTAATTTATCTTGTTCATTAATGAAAATATGAAGTGAGACAGTTCATAGGAGAATATCAACAGTGACCCCATTGCCATTTCTACTTTGAACATCTCCTGTTATCTCTCCTTTAGCCAGTTGCTGCTCACCCCATTTTTCTTGTAATCTTTCTCTGGCATAATTATTTGTAATAGAGCATTACATCAAAGCCCAAGTTAAGCTAAATTAGATTTACTGTGTTTCCTTGATTTCCTTTGATGTTATCACTCAAATATCCTGCTTTATAGATTCTCTATTTACTATGTTCTAGTTGTATCATGCTACCATTGTACTGATAGAGCATTAAAAGTCTTCGCTAGAGTTTTGTTGCAATTTGACATTCCAGTTCTTTCAAACTATTCATTCCAACATACTGGAAGGAAATCAAGAAAACTGATTTATTTTTTTATCCCCCTATCTTCTTGTTGATTTCCTTTGCTTTATTTTACTTCCCTGGAAATTTCTTCCATATTTACGTCTTCTTACCTTTGTGCACCTAGCAGTAGTATCTTAACATCTCTAAGACTAAAAATGTTTTACAAAAATGAATATGTGCACTGCACTTCTGAGAGCCCACAAATATTACACCAATCTCTACAGAGCACTCTCACCACCATATACAGTAAGCATTGCTTGGGACGGCTTCGATACAAGCTACAGTGAGCAATAGCGTCTGGTTTTCATCCAAAAATAGAGCAAGCAGATATTTATTTAATGGGCAAACACAGAAGGAAAACACGTAGTTGTCCTGGGGATGCAGTCTTTCGTGCCGACGTGGCCATATTAGAGAAGAATCTGAATCTTTTACATTGATTTAAAGGGTCATTGCCATGCATTAGAATACCTCTCAAGTTTGACCTACTGGAGACTATTTAAATTGTATCTTTCTCCTTTGATTTTCAATCTGAGAAGTTAAGCTATCTAGCAACAAAAAAAAAGTAAGAAAAATGTAAAGAATTTTGTCAAATTACTGCAAAAATAATGTTATGTCATTATATAGCTAGCCAGTTTTCATTTAACAGATCAAGAATGAACCCTATTGTAAGTTGTGATGCACAAAGGAGAAATGATAGGATTCTTTTAACAAAAAACCCCCATGACTATGTGCATTTACAGCCAGGGATGGGCTATATGTTGTCCAGTTGTAAAAGGTAATGTAGAAAAGAGTAAGTTTGCAAACTTGACTGTTTTTGGAGTGCAAGAGGAGGATGAAGTGTAATGAGTACATAAAGCTATGTAAGTTTTAATTGCAATGCATACTTATTACAAAATATGTCAAAACTTCTCCATAGTTTTCTATAATGGCTGTGATTGGGGGTGTCTAAAGGGTTTTGTGTTTTAATCAGCCATTTTATATTGCTTGTTGACTTCAACTGATCTGTATTACTAATTCAAAATGAAACTGGTCTGTGATACTTTATACGTAGTATTTTCTCATTAATCAAAGTATCAATTTGTAAATGGGGATGACAAAAACAGATTTGGCATATCTGAACTTGTGCCAACGTGTAAAATACAGTTGGTACTCAAAAAGTCTAGGCCTATGCATTCATCTCATAATAGCATCACGGAGTAACTCTGTTTATGGATGTTTCTATTTTCTGGTTTTTGGGAGATAGTGTGTTTTTTGGGGGAGGGGGAATTGTCTTGACAAGACTTGAAAGTTGAAAGAAATCCTGGTGCATTCTGGTACCAAAGCTTAATTGAACTTTTAATCCATCATATAACCAAAAAAAAATATCTCTTCACTGTAACGCGTAGGTTTCTTTGCATTGGGTTGAGAGAAGAGCTGTCTCCCTCGCTCCCCTTGTGTTAGGCAGGGTTGAGGCACAGAGTTTTGGCTGTATTTCTGTCTCCAGCATGCCAGGGAGTAGTGTAAGGCAGCATTTCAGAGTACTTCATTTTCTTCAAGAGTATTAAATCCACGTGTGAAATACCAGCAGAAGTAAGAACTGTCTTGGTTAGTTCTTGGTTCTTACTCTTAGTTTCATCAGGTCCTTGCCCTGCTTCTTGACCAGGTTATAAAAATAAGTCTTATTAAAACTTGTAATAAAAGTTTGGTCTGGCTTTCGTATGTAATTAGTGGAAAAACACTTCAAATTATCCTATGTCAACTATTATTTCTACAGTGCTTTGTACAATCGTGTTACTCAAACTACTTGTGTAGAAAGTATGGACTTAGCTGCCCTACCTTGCTTTATATTTTCAGTTCTGATATCTGATAGCTGCTTTTAGATCTCCTTGTGAATAGCCAAGTACGTACAGAAAAATCTCGCTGAGTAGGCTAGTGTGGTACAAAGTATACATTTTGGATTTTACCAAGTCACAAATGTCAACAGCGCAAATGTTCTACACCCCCATGCTACATAAAAGAAAGCTTATTTGTGAGAATAACCAATTCTGTTTTACAATCTGTTCCTTGGAATGTCTTAGATATTCTGTAATTCAGAAATAATGGAGCAAGTCTAAATACTTGAGTGACAAAGTCTTCTAGTAGAGTAAACTGTTGCACTGTCAAGTAGTAAGGATAACTAACTTCAAAGGAATATAGAATGAAGTTCTATACAGTGATTAGGTAAGATAGATGTGTCCTTAAAATTAACTTTGACAGTGAAGCTCTTTCAAGAGCACATGAAAAAAATTGATCATAGTTGCTTTTAGGTAGCTTGCTGCCTGTGTTGGATAGTGTTTAGAACAGGTTTCATGGTATTTATTTATGATAAATAACTCTAAATGACCTCTTGCTACAGAATACTGCGATATATAACAGCATGGGCCAGCCTCTGAGAAGAGATGTGTCAAAATCCTCTATTTCAAAATGAACTTTCACGTTCATGTGAGGTAGCACCAGGTGGAAGAAGTCTTTTTGCTTTGAAATCAGCTTAGAGATCTGTCAGTACACTATTTCTGTAAGAAAAGAGGAATAAATCCTCTTTCATATCATTTCATATGAATATACATCAGTGATCTTGTCAATACAGCAGCTCCAGAAAAAGCCAGGTCAGCTAATTTTCCTGATTGATCTGGAAGTTAACCTCATGGAAAAAGGGGAAAGAAAGTCCTGAATGAATGATGTGAAAATCGTCCTGACCTTTGTTTGTGGAGTTGTTTCGATGTTGTTCTGTTGTTTCTTTTTCTCCAAGTGGTATATGTGAATAGGGAGGGAAGAACTGCCAATAAGTCTAAACTGGGCTAATACTCATTCACAAGGGTCATAGCGCGGATGCAATGCAGAATTAAGCCCTTGCATTGAAATTTGCAATAAGACATTTGGTATAAAATCTGCAGTTTATACTATAGTGAACTCTCTTGTAATAATTCTTGTGACTAGAATCTTCTGCTGTAAGAGTTGAGGTTACTTTAGTAATTAAATACAAAAATAAGTATGGCTTGGACGTAGTTTCCATTACTTGAATAATATTTTATTACTTTTTTACTCTTATCACTCTTTTTAATAATATTTATCACTTTTCCCTATCCCTTGAAAGTATAGTCACAAGAATCTGATAGTTATCTGCTTAAAAAATAAAGCTCTTTATGCTAACATCGTGTGGCATCCAGTAAACATTTCATTAACAGCTCTTAAACGGAGGCTACGTTTTGTAGGTTAATTAGATGCTAGGTTATCATTTATACGGCAGTGACACCCAAAAATCAGAACTGAGACCCTACTGTGTGCAGGCTTTTGTGCGTGGCGAGACACAGTCCCTGCCTTCAAGTCCCTCCCCTCTAATTAGAAATGATGTATGAGCATGACACGTTATAGGTGGGAAAGATGAGATTGCGGATAAGAATAATTGACAGTGTGATCAAGTTGGGTTACCCTTGTGCGCAGAGTGAAAGGCTGTAATTATCATAGCTCTTAGCACACGCGGACCCGAGGAATGTCAGCCCCACCACCCAAGAAGCAGGGCTGTAGGCAAACTCTGCCGGCTGGCCAAGAGCAGAATTTACTGCTCTTCTAAGACCCCCGTTTCTCAAATCGACGGCAGGGAAGAGATTCCATAGTGCTTATTCCAGGGTGGAAATGTTATGCTGCTGAACAGTAACTTGTCACAACTGGCACTGAAGGATCTGAAGTGGGACTCCTGCTATGCAGCTATGAATGACGCAAGTCTATCAATGAGGAAGGAAGAGTCCTTCAGAGATGATGAGGCTAGAGCTTCAGATTTCATAGATTTAGAGCAAAAAATGTTACATTAAATTATTGCACTTTACTTCAGGAATGCCCACCTACATTAAGCCTTGCATCCCTGTGATTAATATTTTTCTCCCCATCTTGTATATATGAACTTCAAATTAGGTTAATGGAGCTGTGCATCTACTTTAAAATGATTATTCCATTTCACTTATTCCTACTTACTTAGGGATGGTGAAGAACAGAATGTTTACAACAAGCCCAAGAAAGTTAAACCAGCTGCTGAATGGGAAGGATGCTGCAGCCATGCCTATGATATTTTTCGAGATACTTGTCCTTTGGAAAACATCCTGCCCAAGTAGGTGGTTTACTATCAATCCCTATAGTATCAAATTTGGCGATTATAGAGAGCACAGATGTTTAGTGATCTTAAGATGAGGTTTGGTCAGTAAGTCTTGAGCATCCACAAGAAGATCAAGTGACTGATATCTGAAACTAGGACAGGAAAGGAAGTTGCAAGTAATCTTGGAGAGCAATTACACTTTAGGTATTTAGGTAGAATATTCTCCTTTCATATTCCTTGTGGTGCTATGAAATACAAGAGGCAAAAGAGGGATTTAATTTGTTTCTCATCAGCTGATGACCAAATGGCTGGAGTCATCAGATAATAACCCATGAAGGCTGTTATCTCCGCAGCATTTCCCATATCCTGTTTTACAGTCTCTATTGGCAGAGGACAAATTTCTTTACTGTACTCTTTCCTTCTGTCTTTGCTGTGTGTACCCTTAAGTACTCCTTAAGTGATTTCTAAGGGATTCTTTTTTTTTTTCTTTCTTTCCCCTTGGCAGATATAGTATAGCATGGCAGTCTTTATTCAGTGTTTTCCACAGGCACCCTTGCCTCTCAAATAGTGTCATACTTGCGGGCTGATACAAGCGGGGCTGCTTTGTGCCATCATTGCCAAAAATGAAGTTGCCAGCAGGACCAGAAAAGCACCTTCCACTCTTGAAATGGAGTTTAGAAAACTGTCTTCTGTATTGGTGAGCGCTGCTGGTTTGGGACATACCTGGGATGACCCATGATAGTCAATGCCACCGTAGTCTTACAATTGGTCACTTCTTAAAATGCAAATGTGGCGAGTAATTTTTCGGGTGAATGCAGAATGACAGATGGTATCTTCTGTTTTGGATACAGAGGCATGAAGTGTCAGGTCTTTTTATGCCACTTATCGGCAAAAATTCCTTACAGAACCTTAACGTTAAGGCAATTACAACTCGTGGAGGACCTCTACAGAGCAAAAGTAGTATTTTGTCGATCCTCCAGAGAGGGGAAGTGAGTCATGTCTTACTGTCCTGTGTTTCTACAGCACATAGAACAGTCAGAATGCACAGTACTGTCACGATAAGAAATCCATGGGCATTGAAGGGCTTTTTGTATTTACATAATAGTTGAGCCTCCTTCTCTAAACCTGATTTTTGCAGTTCATGCATTCGTGCAAATTTTCAGATTCTTTTCAAATTATTAAGGTATCTGAGCACATAAACATCCTTTTTCCTTAACTTTCTATTGTGATGGTCTAAGAGTTTGGATACTAGATGACCTGCACTGGTGCTTGAAATTCATCTTCATGTATTTACAATCTTGTAAGTAAATGCCTGAGGATTTCGGTGAAATTACAACTTGCATTAACAATTATCATCAAAGTGTAGTTGGCCTTTAACCTATTAGCCTTCATTTTTGTCGCAGCCTTGGGTTTTAGAAAGGATGCATCTTTGCAGAACACCCAGGAATACTATCTACTGCATTGCATGCGTGACCAAGAATGTTTATTTTTAGGTTCCTTCTTGGTCTTTAACATACCAATTTAAGCTCCTTCACTGTTTATTCTTTTCAATATGTTAGAGTGAATGATATGCTGAACCTCTCAATTTATATGTTCTTATAAAGCCCATTTATGATTATAAAGCAACCAAAATGCTGTAGAAGTGAACTTTGTAAACAGTCACAGTTTACACTTGATTTTCTTTGTCTGAACTTCTTCAAAGTCCTCAGTAACAGCACTAGTCTGGCACTAAGTTTTCTGAACAATTACCTAGCAAATAGTCCAACAGAGCTCTGAAATAGTTGAGTGTGTACAACTCCAGATCTGAAAGTCTTTTGGGTTTTTGTTGTGGTTTTTTTTTCTTTTTCTCCTCTTGTACATTTAAAACTGGAAGTAAAACACTTGGGAAAAGATCAGTGAGAACAAATGTAGGGGCGCTGGTTATATATGATGAGTGATTATAATCTAGTTTTCCTTTGAAAAATAAGCAGACTAGTCTTCACGCGTAGTCTTCATGGTCCCTTGGCTTTAGTGTGTGAAATTAGAACTTTCTTGGAAATCTGAAGCTCGTAAACTGTGTTTTGTTGTCAGCTCTAAATGGGAGGCGGTGGTCAGCAGTGAGCCTCTGTGTCTGCCATGCAAGGTCTTACAGGGTGGTCCGAGCCTGTGGTTCCCTTGACCTCATGACTCATGGAGGGGAATCACATTGTCAGAACAAGAAAGCCAATAGGCCGCTTGATTCCTCAGCAGGGAGAAAGCAATGCCTCTTAAAAGTCTGAAGAGGTTTAGTCATCCCCGTGCCGTTTGCTCGAGCAAGCCCCGTTGAGTTGCTGGTGGCACAGCAGTGGTGCTCTGCAAGGTGAGCTCCTCCAGCAGGTGCATCTTGCCAGGCTCACACCCTCTGGTGGGAAGAGTCCATAGTCTGCATAATCTTGCTTTTTCTTATTATTCTGACTGTTTTATTCCTTTTCTGTTATTCTTAACAAGGAATCAAAACTATACTTTCTGTTGAATTGATTCCAGATAAGGAGAGTATTTAACAGAGCTCCGCACTTATGGTATTCTGTTTAATCAGACACAGAATCACCCAGGTTGGAAGAGACCTTTAAGACTGAGACCAACCATCAACCCAACTCTGCCAAACCCACCACTAACCCATGTCCCTCAGCACCGCGTCTGCCCGGGTGGGAAATATCTCTAGTTATGGTGGTTCCACCACTTCCCTGGGCAGCCTGTGCCAATGCTTGATAACCCTTTCTGTCAAGAAATTTCCCTAATATCTAATCTAAACCTCCCCTGGCACAAGTTGAGGCCGTTTCCTCTTATTGCTTATTTCTTTGAAGAAGAGACCAACCTCCACCTCTCTACAACCTCCTGTCATGTCTGTGATATCTGTCTCCCTATGTTCCTATATTTGGGTTCTGGTAGTTTTAGTTGAGCACTTGCTTGTTGTGGCTTAATAAAAATTGTTGTGTTAAAACTCTGACTTGGAGATAAACAGATTAAATATTAAGATGTGTACACTTGTAAGGACTTTACAAAAGGCTTTTACGTTGTAGGTTGACTTGTCCTGACTTTCTCAAATAGGTTAACTTTTCTTGAAAAGCTTATTACTGAGACATCTGAGGACCATCACGTCTTTGCTTTCCCATATAACGATGGCCTTCAAATCCTGAATAAAATTCACCGAAAGTCCTTATTATGAAAAATCTATTATTTTCCCTAATAACACCTGCCTGAAATGTCAGAAAAGCACCTGTGTGTACTGAGAACAAGTATCAAAAGTCTATATTAATAGTTCTTCAGATATACTGGAATTAGTGCTACTGGACATAGACAGATTTGGAGATGAAAGATAAATTTTCTCCAAGTAGACAAGGACTGCAGGGTTTGTTCATGTTCTTTTGTAGTTACCCTTGTTAGACCATATGGATTTTTTGCTCCAGGAGTTGGGTATCTTTCAGCACTCTTTCTAGATGATGAGGAGCCAGCGTCAGTATCTCGGTATGACTCCACTGAAGGTATGAGTCTGAAGAGAACAACAGAACCACAAAGACTTATTTAAACTTCTTTGTCACGACTGTAAATCCAGAATTAGTCTGCTTGCCTGACTTCAGTCAAATTAATCCAAATATTGAGAGTGCACGTGATTAAAAAGGCCTGCTAGAAACAAGAAATTAAAGGAAAACTATGCTTTGTTCACTTATACTAAGATCACTTACTGATTAGAAAAAGTTCACTTTCCCATAAAAAGTAAATCCTTTGAAAAACGTTTTCATAAAGAACTGTCGATTTTTATTGGCACCTTCTAGGATATTTTGTGAAGAACCTTCCTTTCTTTTTACACCTATTTAAAACATTACTCAAATCACGTATTAGAAAGGTTGCAGGCATTTTCATACCTCTGTTAACATTTTGAAAAGGTATGTGCAGCTCTACTTAATTCATTCAAAGCGAAAAGAGCCACATGAAAAAAAAATCTTCAAAGGAATACTACTTCTGTTTGAAGATTATTTCTAATTTGAATGTTTTATATTCAGTCTATCTTATATTTATGTACTTCATAGCTCTTCCACCTGAAGATGTCAGTATTTTACAGTTGTTGAACTAAACCCTAGTGAAATAGATTTTATGTAAATGATTAAAGCCCTGAGAATTATTCTTGTCAAAATAAATACCTAATACTCTTTCATTTTAATATGCTTTTGAGAGAAATCTACTACTGTTTAAACGATTCCTCTTTGCTTGTGCTTCCTATATTCTTTTTCTAATTCTCTTATTTAATTTGCTGTAGAAGAACATTTTTGTGTTAAGCTTTAAAAGGCAGAAATGAGGATTGTTTAGCATGTGCTAAAAATCCTTGATAATCTGAAATTATATAAAAGCTAAAGAACCTAGGGGGAGAGAAGCAAATCCGGAAGGCTGCTATCAAATATTTTTGAAAGCTGTCAGGTTCTAGAAGATAATCAGCTCCCGAGTAGCTTGTCCCTTTGCTAAGCCATCTCATGGTAAAATTGAGCAGGCATATTGATGTAGAGACCGGAGAGCAAAGACAAACTAGATTTCCTTCATTTAAGCTCTATTTCAAAGGAGATTTATTTTCATCTGGCAATCTAAATCTTTTTATTTTTGATGCAGGGTACAAATAATGTAATTTCCATTCGCAGACAGTCTTTGAAGAGATGGATCAATCTGTATAATTTGGCATCGTACGTAGACATCGTGGCTGCTCAGATTCACCCAAAAGACCAAGGTGGAATAACCGTGGTCAAATCCTCAGTCCTGCTAAACTAAAGGAGAAGTTTTAGTTCTTAGGTGCGGTGCAATATGGCGTCAATATATGGAGCAGCTAATTTGTTACCGAGTATGTCACTTATTTTTCACAACTGTTCAGCTGCAGGATGGTAAGGAGGAGATCAAACGAAGCGGCTCTTACCGTTTTCATTTCATCAGTGTGAAAAATGAAAATTTAAAGGTGAAGTCACTGGTGTAAGAGTTGGTTTGAGAGCTCCAGTTCCTCCCCCCTCCTTCAAAACTCAGCAGTGCTCTCTTATTATCACGAAGATAAGAAAAGAAATTAGAAGAGTTGGGTTGTTTTTTTTTGCCTTGCTGTCCCTGGCTTTCAGTTAGGCACATCTGGCTGGTCCAAGTGTACCAGCAGCGTCCAGTAGGTGCCACTCCAGCAACGTGGATATAATCAAATCAGAATTGAGTTGGTGGGTGCTACTGTATTGTAGAATTGTAATGCTTTTTAAATTGAAAATGAATATTTTAATCGGTTAAAATGTAGTTTTATATTGAAATTAATATTCAACAAACTACAATTTGTTCGTGCAAAACGATCTTCTATTAAATATATCAGTTCCTGTCGTGACAAAGGTTATAAAAAGACTCTTCTCGCTTCTCACTTTACCAGCTGGGGGGTTAAAGAAAATACTAAACTTTGTGGAAGACCTTCAGCATATTTATATTGGCAGGTAATTTGCTTTTTATAAGATAATGTTTTATTCAGCATCTTTCATTCTTCAATATACATGAACTGTAATGAGACACAGTGAATGAGATTCATCCTTCAAGTGAGGAAAATTTGGGACAAATGCTAGTGAATTTGAGTCAGGTAAAACCTGTGAGATGGCTAAATGTTTTATCATATTATTTACTACTTGTTGGTCAGTGTTCATATCCCCGGTTACACGCTTTTGAGTGTTTCATGAGCATTATTTTTCCAGACAATGGTTTGGGAGAAGAAAACATGTTTAGGAAAGGAAAAAAAGACCTCGATGGCAATTAAAATACCTGGCAGCTGCTTCTGTTGTAGATAGTGGTTTTTGATTACTTTATCTGTTCATCATAATCAGGTCCACGTGACCTTCTGCATATAGAGTTGACTGGAAAACCTGAATGCCTGGTATTGAACTGTGATAGTTTGAAAGGGAAGAAAATCCCAAATCAAGATGAAAAGCCAAAAAGCGTAGCATCTTTGTAGCCCTCAAATCCCTCGCAGTATTTTGTTACACTTGAAAAAATCCTTGGGAATCTCAGCAGTTAACTGGGCTGTACAGATTCAGCCTTGTTAGGGCGAGGTAGCGTTGTGGTACGAATTGTTTCTTAAACCAAGCCTGCAAAATATGAAGTCAGAGGTTAATGTCCTCTTACATAGAATATATCAACAGCTTTAACGAAGATCACCGGAGGTTGTTGCTTTTTTGGGATTAATCTTTGTTTTAAGCTTTATTATCCAGGCAGGAAAGCTTAGCGTTTATGTGCCCAACTCTTTTTTTTTTTTTTTAAAAAAAACAACTCAACCAAACCTCTTGATGTGCTTTGTAAGAGTAGAGGTTTACCCCATAGTTGTCTGAACTTCCCTTTCTTAGTGCAGCTTAAGCTGGTTGGCACTGTGGCAGCTTTTGCCCCAGATCTCCATCGATAATCAATAGCAAAATTGTACTCTCTGCAAGCCCGTGCGCTTCCTACACGTTTCCTCTGCTGTTTTTGCCACTCGGCAATATGGTTTTGCTCACTGTAGTTGCACTGTGTTTTAGGAAAAAAAATAGTTTGACGTATTAATTTTGCGGTATGTAGTTTCAGCCCGTCACTTTTGTTAGAGTACTGTAAGCGACAGTCAGAATAACAGTGGGAAGCAAGGGATTTATAAAGATAGCTCACTTCTGAAGCCACTTCGCATCAGGGAGGAATGTTCCATCTATTCCTAAAAGAAAGAGAGCCTTTATAGGCTACCTGTGGCTTCTCAGCCTGAAAAACCAATGGCTTTCAAGTCTAGCCAAACATCAGAGGGGCTTACCACATAAATAAATGTGCTTTTGTCTTTATCTCAGTTATGGAACGCTCAGAATTATAATCAGAGAAGACTGTATAAACATTATTTAAGGCTATAATTTATCTCACACCCAAAAACATGTCAGGTCTTTCTCAGAGTGAGAAAGAGGTCAGTGGCCATATCGATGAAATATGAATATTCATACACGTGTGCCAGAATCTTACATAAACGTAACAGTATCTCTAAAGAAAAGTCACTAATATAATTTTTTTGTCAGGATTCAGTATTTGGGATGCAGGAGACATCTGCTGGCACAATAGAAACTCATAAATGTCATTGCATTATATGACACTAATAGTATATTTCACTGCTATGGAATGGCCTTAATTTACCAGGCCCTTTGATCCTAACACCACAGGATCTGTATTGGAAAATTATTATTTCTCACTGGATGAATTTGTTTTCTCTCTGCTCCCCAGCTGGCCTGGATGCAGTTCCATCCCCTTTGGTTTTTCTGGCTTGGGAGTTGCTTTTCAAATGCCAATGGCGCATATGAGAGCCTTTGATCTTCCCCTGCTACCTCAATGCCCACCGAAGAAGCAATAAGTCTGTAGGCAGCATCACTTGTATGGTCAAACGTGTGTGGCAAAAGCTAGAGCGTGGCCAGAAAAGCTCGTCAAGAACTTCTGTCTCGTCAAAGCCGAGGGATGAGCTTGCTCTCAGTTAGTTGACAGAGATTCTGTGAAAATGCATCTTCCCGGAACATCCCGAAGCCTTAATGAGAGAAAGGATTGATTCTCAAACAAGTCAGGATGCTGTCAAGTTCAGGAAAATTCAAATTAATCTCTTACTTTTTGCTCCTCAACTCCTGCTTTCAGCCTCTCCTTCACTGCTGGTCACGAGGTTGATAATGCCTCATAGGAAGTTTTACATTCTTAATTAAAACCTACAAATACTGATTTTTTTGCATCAGGAACAAACCTGTGTACAATAGACTCTGCTTAATTGTAGGCTGAGCTGGAAAAGGCAAGTAGTTCTCTGGGAAGTTTTCTTTGCACCAAGCCCCAAGACAGAACAGGAGACAGAATTAGCCAAACTTCTCGGTGGGGAAAAACGATGATGGTTTGCTAAAACAAAAATACAACAAATTAACAACATGTGGCCCAGGGAACCTGGTTACATTGCTTCCTCAGTACTCAGCGTATATAAACCAAAAAATAATTAAGAAAATGGTTTTTATGATAGAAACTGTTCAAAGTTGGCTTGAAATACTGCTTTTTAATTTTTGATGTGCGATGTAACCCTCTTGGCAAAGCATTCTTCACGCAACAGAAGTCTGTATGGAGTAGGTCATATGTAAAAGCGTATACAGGGATGTACGAGTCATCTCTGAGACACATTTGGTTTAGCAGTAAATTGAAAACATTGATTGGAACATCAGGACGCAATGCTTTTAAATGACTCTGCAGGAAGGCACAAGCAAGATGTTGTGTATATTATGTTTTTAGGCCTGTTTGCAGACAGGAATGAGATTGCTGTGAGTTGAATACTCATGAACGTCCCTGTCACGATTTCCAGCGCTGAGATAAACCAGCAGCTAGCAGAATTGGATGCCTTATTGTCAGTTGAAGCTGAGTTAGTCTATTCACCAGTCTCCTGAAATAGTAATTTTTTTTCTTGACAGAATTTGCTGGCAAACTCTTTTAATTTTCTTAATATAAAAGAAAATTCTTTTCTTCCTATACAGCGGAGCCATTTGAAATTCTTTTTCAGATGGCACATGTTGTTTCCTTGTGACATGTGAAATCGAGGTGGGCTTTTGACGTAGCCAGTATGCAGAGAAGTAACAATAGGGGCTGAAACACGGAACGATCTGTTTCTTGGACAAAGGACGTGTGCAGTGGGGTCTCCAACATGAGGGCTCACCTTTTCCACCATGAAAGTGTGTCTGACTTCTGCAGGAGTAAGCCTGTAGAATTCAGACGCTGTTGCTTGCCCAGCAATTTGCTTATATCTAGCTGAGGTGGGAAAAAAGTTCTTCACTGTCATAATAAAATAATTTCTTTAATTAGAGAGGCAGGTTGACGATAGCATAAAATGTGCACAGTATGAAATAATGGCTGAGGGAAATCTGATCATTTTAAATATTATTTCATGAAAGGCCCAGAGTTCAAAGTACCTGCAGGATGGGATTTTGGAATGTTTTTATTCTTTTCTGCGACGACTTCAGATAAGGAAGCCTCTTATCAAACAGTAACATTTTGTACAAATAAGTAATTATTGGGGTAGAAAAGGAAGGAAAAATGGGACTCTGCATATATATGTATATATTGAAAGAGCCTGACTTAAATCCTTGACTCGGGGTATATTCTATTTTAGATAAGATTTTATAGCTTTGCTAGTTTTTTCCAGTATAGTCTGTTTGCTTGAGGTGTATATGTGTGTGTATACATTATTTCAACCGTCCTTTCAATCAAGCAGATCCTGCTGAGAATATTCAAAGTGATTTGAGACAGGAGGGGAGAGGTTTGGAGAATGCTGAAAAAGCAGTGACACTGGAGAAGTGCCTAATTCCATGGGAGACTGAGATAAAATGCCTGTTTCGAGACGGGCATTACTCGCTATCGCTGAATTAATTGCTTGATCAACTTTGAAGGATAGGACTTAGCTTCACCTCTTGTAGCATTTCTTCTTTGCTCTGTTCTCAGCTGACCAGCTGATTCCTTAGACATCTGCAGAGAATCTAGGAGTTTAACGTGGGACTACAAAGAGGCTGGGTATTGCAGAATTCCCTTGCGCAACTCCAAAGTTCCTGTGTGACTGAAATGAACTGTCTTGAGTAGCTCATCCAGGTGGCATTAAGACTGGGAATAAAATACGAGTGTTTGGTTAACCAATCCCTACTCCCTCTTAATTTTTCTACATAGTCCTACTCTGATTTGTACAGGTCAGGTAGTCATTAAAAAAAAATCAGATTATAGTCGGGTTTGATTATTTTCTTGGTTGGTTTTTTACACTTTTGCACCCTATAGGAAAAAATTCCTTTTGAAAGAGCTATTTTTCTAGTTCCTGGCCAATATTCATCCCAGTCTTCTGAAAATCACATCCGAGTGTTGAAATTGTTTGAAAATAACATTTAACAATTAATAATTTCCACAGTTCCTTTTTTCCCCCCCCCCCCAGAAAAGAAAGTATCTGGATGAAGAACACCATATTTATGAGTGACTGGGGGGGAAAAAAGTGTTTGGTATTAAAACTGTGTGCATGGCTGAAAATGGTAGTACTTTCAGTCTTGGGAAAGACAAGGTTTTGTGCATTTGTGCGTTCTCTGTATTCAAGATCACCTGTGTATAATATTGATGCTAGTACTTTTGGAGTCTGACTTCTTACTGTGCATGCATTTGGTCCTGGGGGATAACTTAATTATATGCACCTTTACTAGTCCTGAAAGCAGTCTGAAGCCAATTAACCATTCTGTGAACAAAAAAACCAGAAAATTTTGAATTTTCAAATGTCAAAGTTAATTGAAATCAACTGAAAAATTAGTCTTGTAATGCCGCTCAGACCTGTAGACCTTGCCTGGTTTTAGGTGGGGTCTTCTTTCCTTGGAGACTCCTTACAAATTCCCTTTCCCACAGGGTCACATTCATGATTATTCTGTTCACCCTGTCAAAACTGCATTCTTAACTCAGCTTTAAAAAAAAAAAATGCCATTTTTATAGGAATTCCTATGAAAGGGATGAAGTTCCTTGTCTTTGCATTGCTGCCTCTCAGATCTTTACTTTTGCCTGGTTGTTTATTTAGGAATGGGAATTACTAGATGGTAAAGAACTGCTTCTTTCTCTTTAGTTGAAAAAAAAAACCCCAACCAACCGAAAACCCCACAAACAGCAAACCAACCTGCAGAAACCCTGCAAAGGACTCGGAGTCAGGAGCTGTGTGGCAACTCAATATAGAAACACAGGTTATAGGGAGTAATTAGACTTCCATTTTTCATTTTTATTCAGTCATGCTAATTATTACTATTGTACCTTGAGCTGTCAGTACTTAATCTCATCTTTTGCCACCAAGGGATTTTGATCCTAAATGGACCTCTCTAGAAAGAAGCGTGAGGGGAGGAAAAAGTACCTTTTGAATTTAGTGAAAGGTCATTTCCCAGGTATGCGGGTTTCCATTTTTAGTTCTTCAGTGTAGACATGCCACTTGTGTATATGTAGCTTCTCTTTCACTTTCTCAAGGAAATCTACTCAGAATAAATCAGTAAACAGAAAAACTGAAACGATACCTTGGGATGCTTGATCTAAGTAGAAATGGCATGAAATTGTTGTGAAAAAGCACTGCGTGTTTAATGTTGCTGTAATGTTGCCGTAGATGATTGTGTTATCTTTCAAGAAGATGTCTGAACATCTCAGCCTGAGCAAATTTGTTTGCTCTGGTGTTAATAAGTAGAAGGCATAGCCCAACCATTCTTTTATCTTAAGGATGGAGGAAAAGGACTGAGAAAATTATAGGAGAAAATATTCCAGGATGAAGTAGGTGGATGCACACTAGTTTTTCTTCTGTTTGCCAGTGGAGAAACAATTCTTGTTAGGAACGTTTTACCTGGTAGCTACAGTAAAATATATGGTCATCATTTAAGTAATTATTTCCCATTGCTTGCTGATAGACTTAAGCTTCCATACCCAGTTCAAGGTGTCCTATTCCTGTGAGTCTAACGCATGCGGAATACCATTCAATAGAATGTACACAGGATATTTGAATTCAATGTGGTTTTGAAAGAATTAGTTAAACCTTTCACTTACTGTTATGCAAAGGGTAATTAATTTCAAATTAGTAGGCCAGAAAACTGAAATGTGTGGGGAGAGATGAGAGGTTTGTTTTGATTTGTCTCTACCTTTATGCACATATGGCAGTATCACTCCATCATATATGTAGCGAGTAGATATAAATTGGCAAATCTTTTGAGTTCCCATCTACAATAGCAGTGAATCAGCTCTGTTTTCTACTCTAGTGCCTTCTGAGGGTTAGAGAAAAACAGACGTGAAAATCACCCGAATTTGAGATTGTTAGGGGAAGCCCAAAGATGATTAGATGTGACCCATAAAGGCGGATTTTGGAGTATACCTTGCCCAAATGTGAATCTTCTGTGCATTGCAGAGTAAGACATTTACAGTATATATTTGAAAGTTATTTTCAGAGGGGGGTTTTGTGTCCTTTCTTGAAAAATTTCTGCTTGCTTCTGTATTCTTCAGCTGTTGCTCTTTGTCTCATTCTGGTAGTGCTGCAGGCCTTCAGTTTGCATTTGATCCCTGCAGAGAAAGGAGGGCGGCTGCTATTTCTAACTGGAGGGGAAAAAAAACAACAAAAAACCAAAGAAAACTTAAGCATGCTAGCTGTCTTTTGAACCTCTTACATACTACGGGTTTCTGATTAAAAAAAAAAAAAATCCACTGAAGCTAATAGGACTGACTCTACTAATCTTATTGAGTTTGAACGAGACTTCAGTATCTGCTTTTATATTAGCCAGGAGAGAAAAAAAGGAAGCTGTAGTTTTTAATGTGCTGCCAGCAGATGTCTCACACATTTTTCTTACCAAAGCGGGATTAATGACTTAACTCGCTTTGATCCCAGAGCTCCAAGAAAGTGAAAGTTGCTGAAATGTTTTTCATTATGTTATAGACAAATCTTCAGCAGCTTCAGCATCAACTATTTTGAGTCCTTCTCGGAGAGGCGGGTTTACATAGTAGTCAAACCAGAAGAAAATTTCAGGTGTTATTTCAGCGTTTTCATGCTGAGTGTGAAACTTAGCGTACCTAAAAAAAGTCTGACTCCTCCCATGAAAATTAATTTATATTTCAGGCTTGCTTGTTTTTTATTTCTTCTTATGCCCTTCACGCTGCTTGTGCAAAGGGACTTGAAAATGGCCTGGAAATTACGATTTACCACAAATGTAGAGAGTTTGGCAGAGTACTGTTGATGCAAATGAGGTTGGCTGTGTTCTTCTGTAATAACTGCTTGCATTAATTATTCCTTCTGCTATCAAAGGAACACTCTGAATTACACAGCATTTTACGCTGTTTGGCATTATACAGAAATTGCTACTAAAAGCCCCGGAGATCCTGTTCTGCTGTGCTACATCAGCCATTTTCACAGGCTTAGTGCTGCTGCTGGATGCAATCTATTTAGTTAGCTTAGCCATGAGCCAGGGAACAATTAATAAAAAAAAATACAGACTCCCTGAAAAATTCTTACTAGTCTAATTTCAGAGATGTAATGCAGCAGTAACGGTAGACCACAGAAGTAAAAGTGTTATATCTGCTCACAGGAGGGGTACCAGTGTGATTGCACAAAATTGAGAGGTGCTACCATTTTGTATAGGAAGAAGAGAGATCTGTCTCCAGGAAGAGAAAAGCTGTTTAAGGTGCTTTTGTGCTATAATAGTGGTTGCAGAGAGTTGGCAGAGCTCCTGTTCCGTGTTTGGACCCAGTGAGCTCCTAAACACCTGGAAAAACCAAGCCGTGTACCATAACCCAGCTGTCCTTATCTGTGGGAATGCCTGTGCCGCAATAATAATCATTGCTATGAATATATTACATTTGCTTGTTTTCCTGTTTAAAGGGGGGAAAATAACTGGGAGGGCGCATCCCCAACAGTTGGAGGTGCAGCATTTTAGACAGGCAGAGAGATGCCTTTCAAGGCATTTCACGATTAACTAATCATTTTAGTCATCTTATTTTGTACATCCCAAATGGAGCCCAACATTTCTAAAAAGGGAAAAGCAAAGGGCCTGGATCAGGGACCAAAAAAACCCTCCAAACAACCCACAAATGAGAAGGAGGAGGGAAATAAAAGCATGTGCAACAAATAAAGCATAAGGATGCAATTATTGTTTTGCTTATATATTATGTGCCCTTCTGCCAGTCTTCTCATATATTTATTTACACTCTAAATTCTGTATTGTGAGCCTGATAAGTAATAACAATTTGACCTGAAGCAGGTATGGAGAAGGTGAATGGAGAATGGGCCATTGTTCTCGTATGCACTCTGGCCCTTCCAAAGCGAGAACAACCTAAAGAAAATCACCAAAGCCAACAGGAGTAGTGTAAGGACCCCAGTAACGGTTTAAGCAGAAAATGGTTTATTTCTCGAGGGCAGCAGAGAGCAGCATAAACTAAATGTGTGGTTCAATTATCTCTCAAAGAACACAACAGAAATCCTGGGCGCTTTTCTCATCCTTCTCTCATAAGGCTATTTTTCCATGTGCCACCAACATAGCATAAATCAGTTGGGGATTAAGTTTTTAGGACCTGGGACTTTTCACATTGCGCTTTAAAATCTTAGCCATTGGTGAATACCTGTTTCTGGTGGAAGTGCGCTGAGCTGCCTGGAAATGCAAACATTTGGGAATGCAGCACTGCGGGCAGTTTAGAAATTAATTGTCCTTGGTTTTGAAAGGCAGGATTGAAAGATTATATACAGGCAGAGGAACGATATACAACTTTCCTTCATTCTACAGCAATATCTTATTCAACAGGGAACAGTAGCCTCAAAGCTCATTCAAGCCTATTTTACAAATCCTACAGAGGTGTCTTGCCAATTTTGTGATTTTACAGATTGTTTAATGAGTAGGATGTATATAATCATTACATGTGTCTTGTACTTCCTGTATTATTTCAGTACTCGTGTCTACAATGCATCAATGTTGATGAATTCCTATCAACCAAGGAAATTCCTTGAAAACTAGAAATATTTTCAGTTGCAAGACTGAAAAATGAAATTAAAAAAAAAAACTCCACACCACCCAAACAGATCCACAAAATATCCCTCCCTAAAAGCTTGAAGTTTGTGCGTCTCCAGTTAAAACCGCTCATAGAAGAAAATTCTAAATACCTCAAATTCAGCTTTTTCACAACATCAGCCCTTTGTAGGTTGGTGGCATGTAGCTCCATCTTCTCTATCCATGGTGAGCAGTGCAGGGCTGTAGTCGTTTCCCCAGGGAGAGATGCTGCACAGGCTGAGGTGTAGGGACTCACTGGTGTCAATTAAACCAAAGTGGAGGAAGCACAGAGGGCACGAGAAGCATGACCTGATGTGGCTCCTTGAATTTTATCATAGAATGGTTTAGGTTGGAAGGGACCTTAAAGACCATCCAGTTCCAACCCCCTGCTGTGGGCAGGGACACCTCCCACCAGACCAGGTTGCTCCAAGCCTCATCCAACCTGGCCTTGAACACCTCCAGGGATGGGGCAGCCACAGCTTCTTTGGGCAACTCCAGCCCCAGGGGCTCACCACCCTCAGAGTGAAAAATTTCTCCCTAATATCTCAACTAAATCTATTGTCTTCCAGTTTGAAGCCATTACCCCTTATCCTATGACTACCTGCCCTTGTAAAATGCCATTACTCTGCCTTCGTGAGGGTTATGGACTTGACTTGTGTTCTCTGGTTTGGCCTCTGAGCTGTTCCCAATGTGCTACAGGAGCTGCTCTCCTCGTCCCCACCCTGTCCCTCGTGGCACGAGAACTGGGCTTGTGGAGCAGACACAGAACATCTTGTGTCCGACGTGATTTCTGATAAATTGCCTCCAGGAGAGGTAATCTGTCATAAACATAGCCTCAGGCTCACATGCATGAAGTCAAATATTTGCCTGCTATTCCCTCCGCTGTGCTCCTCTTCATCCCTGAAAGCGGCGCTGGGTCCCCAGGCAGGCACTGTTGCTCTAATTCCAGCCGCACGTTTTATTGGAGCTTCGGTGATGCCTGAATGCTTGGTCTCGGGCAACTTGAATGGCCCAAATGTATTGGAATGCTCAACAATTTCTGAAAAACGTGCTGGAATCTCTGAATTTAGGAAGGGATTGTTACGGCAACAAGTAGAGCCACCCGCAGGCGGGGATGTTTCAATGGGGTCTACGAGACCTCCATTTCCCCGAGGAAGCCTTTGACGCTTCTTGGCTGGGTGGAATGTTTGTAGAAGTAATCAGGAAGGTGAATTTATGGACAGTGTTGTCAATAATTGGCCAACCTCCGTGCCCCGGGGGCCGAGCTGGGTCGGAAGGCAGGCGGAGGAAAATTGGGCAGGTTCAGGATAAACCTCAGGGAGGGACACTAAATCAAAAGAAATTCAACCCTTCTGTCAAACAGGATTTGCACTCCTGCTAATGATGCTTTATTATGCTCGGAAAAAGAGATGAGGATCCGATAGAGTCTAATTAGGGGAAGAGGAAATATAATTTCTACAAGCCTTCTTCATTGTGTTTCGGCGCAGATGTTTTCCAGGGTGGTTTCCAGGTAACTACTGAAATCATAATATAACTGTTGGATACTGATTACATATATTCTTTAATTATCTGGTTTTTATATAGCACCAAGGGCTCACACTATGCTTCTCTATACAAATACAATTATAAAATATATGTTGGGAAGAGATGAAGTCATATCCCTTATAAAAGCTAAACAAGTTAAAATTTGTCTTTAAAATGAGTATAGATTTTTGTCTTTAACTTTCACATCTTTCCAGAGGCAGAATTTTGCTGTAAAAAAAAAAAAAAAAGGCAGTTCTTATTGAAGTACTGCGTATGAGGCCAATTCAATAACGTAAACTTCCTCAATATTACGAATTCTTGCACTTTCAATTCCGATTCAACATCTCCTACCTCCCTTTACACGAAAATCCATCATGGAAATTATTTTTACTGAACGAAATGGAAAGGAAAGAATCTGGATAAAATAACTTTCATAATAAAAATGAGCTAAAGCTTTACGACAAGACCTTTTAAAGGCACAAATACCGCCAGGTTGATAACACCATTAACTTAGCATAGAATCATAAGCGTCTACTAGGCTTCTGTTTGTTCTGTAGGCTTTCCATTATTTGAGGGCATTTTAAATTATAAATTGTAATTTTAAAAAACCCAACACTTCAATTGTGGTATTAAAAGACACTTTTTCTTCTAAGTCTTCTCAGACTATTTTGTTACCTAGATGACAATCTCCATAGAATTTCTCATTTAAAAAAATCCTGTCAGAATATATCCATTCAAAAAATTGATTTTTAATAGAGACTTCCCCTAGGGAACTTCCTTCAGTATAAAAGCAGAAAAATTATACCTTTGTTCTCTTCAGGAACAACAGTTTTAAATAAAACTTTATAAATTAAATTTATAAAATTAAATTTGATATTTTAATGACTTACGAGACTTAGGAACTCATGTAATTTTCTTAAAATCAAAATAATAAAAAAAGCCATTTACAACTTGGAAGAAAATGGTGAGAAAGAAAATGTTAGTCCAAGACAATAGCTGAAATACTCTTTTTTTGTAGCTCTTCATGATTTAACTATTGTATAACTATAATATTGTATATACTGAAGCTCAGAAATTTAAGGTTGTGTCTTAAGCTGACAAAATTTGCAAAGCCAGCAAAGCAGGGAAGTGTTTTGAAGTGAAGCATTTTAGACAGCTTTGCTCTCCAGCTGTATCACGTGTATATTATAGTAAGAGCATTTGGAAGTCCATCAGCACGTAATGTCCTCTTGAAGCCCAAAAGTTTAAATATAGGAGAAATGACAGTTGGAGATTCACACCTTGGACCCACTGAAATCCAGGGCAATTCTGTCGCTAGTTTCAATGCAGGTAGTAATTGTGTTCAGAAATGCGTTGGCCACAGAGGCTTAGTCATACATGATATTTCGAAGGATCAAATCTGCTTCTTGCCCATGTGATATTCTGCTTTTTCTATTGCCCAGCATATACCTAACCATTTCATATCAGGGAAAAAAAGGACTGGCACAGAGACCTTACAACCTGACAGACAGGATAAATTATCGTTCGCTGGGCGTATGATTTGCCAGTCAAAGGATTAGAGGATTGTTCAGCTGAGACTTTGTTAGAATTTAGCATCTTTTCCAGTTGTTGTTTGGCAAAGAATGTTGTACTGTCTGTGTTCCTGTGGATCTAAAGGTGGGAATCCACCCTACAACCCCCAAAATGGGAACCTGACTGTAGTTTGACTACAAAACTGCTTCATGTTTTCACTAAGTCATGGCAGCATTTTATTTTTAAAAAATTAATTGACACATTAAATTATTTTCAGTATCCAGAGATGCTATTCTGGAAATCTGTGGTTGGATGTACTAAAACTGCTTTTTAGAAAAGCAGAACAACGTTGCAAGCCCTATTATGGGAGAGATTATGAAAAAAAGGATTTTTTTTTTAATCAGTTGATTTTAAATCTAGAGAATTCATATTAAAAGAGTTTTGAAACTATTGGCTGTGGATCTGTCTGTGCTGTTAACATTTATTTGAACAGGTCTTGGAACACCTAGAATGTTTCAGAGCAATCTTTAGATAAGAAAATGAGCTAACACAGGTATTTTAAGGTTGTCAGTCCTAGGTAAATAATAGAATTATTGACTTGTATAAAAGAGAAAGTAAGTAATAATGAATGGAGGAACCTGGGGAGATTTTTACAAAACTAACTTGGCATCTTTATGTGTAAGTAAAAGCTTGTTGATAAAAGATAATAATGGTAAAGTAACATGCTTAGAAACAGGATATAATTTTAATAAAAACCCCCTAGTGCAATGTAAGATCGATATGAATTATGTTTGAAATTATTTCAGAGAACTGCTAAATTTGAAATTAGAGTGAAGAATGATAATAAAAAATATATGGTGCTAGTTTCTCTGGATTTGGTGATTGTCCCTGGAATTGTATGGTGGTATCTGCATGCTTATAGAGAACCAGAACAGAGAACATACTTTATCTTATAGTGCAATTTTGCATGTGTACGTAAAAAGTCTGAAAAAACACATTTCTTTAATGGAACTAGAAGAATTTAAAAACACACACAAAAAAATCCTCAAATGAAACATATTTTGGGAAAAATAAAGGTATTAGACGTACAGCAGAAAGAAGGAGAAAAGAACTGATTTTCTGTTTTTATCTGTTATCTTTTTATCTATTATCTTTCAGCTCTAGATACAGTAAATCTGTATGTATGTGGTAGGGAGTGGGGAAGCTGTAGATGTGGTTGTCTTGTTTGGTTGCATTTAGTTGGTAAATCTGATGAAATCCTGCACTTTGAATCCTTCATTTCAATCTGCGTAAGAGGTGTAACTACTAAAATATTTTCTGTCTGTTTCCAATTCTCCTGTATTTCCCTTGTGTCAAAACTAAAACTAGCATTATTTTGAATGCATTAGTTTGTCTGTAGGGCACTTCAGAACTCCCTGCTCCTATTTTAAAATACTCACGTTGCCATGAAAATGAGCACAACCGTGTTTTGTTTTATTTCTATAATCAGACAAACTCCAGATATTAGCTAGCATTTATTGACTAAATCCAATTTTACCTCTAGTAACTATATTTTCCTCAGGTCTGAAACAGCAGTCTTAAAATCTGTGCCAAATACTAAGCGTATAATGTATTTTTTGTTTTGATACAACAGGTCACGAAAAGCAGTAGATCTTTTCTGTCTCATTACTATCAATATTTTCTTATATTTGAAATGACAGTAAATGGTACAATTAAAAAAATCGAGAATCTGGAAATTTTTGTTCATTTTCAATTGTCCAAAGGCCAAAAAAATATAGGCCTGTTCTTAAAACCATTTGGAAAAGTTAAAGGCAACTGAGTTGTTATAGACCTGGCTGTGTTGCCTAAAAGTAGGTGACGTAATGACTGCTAAATTAAAAAATGATTAAAATTTTAAATGTTACAAATGAAGCCTCATTTATAGATTAAATACCTTCTTTTGAGTAATTTCATAAACGTTAGGGGGAAAATGATGTTATTGAAAAATGGAATGAGCAAGTTCTATCACCAGTAGTAGTAAGGGTAAATCTGGGGGGGTGTTGGGAAAAGCAGAGTGTAGGCTCTTCCTTCCTTGTGAGCACAAAGTGGATTGACTGAATCACTACTTATTTTAATCGAACTGCTGAAGGGTTGACATGTTTAGTGGTTGCTTTAGCTTCTTTCCCCCCTACAGAAATACCTTTATTTTCTTACTTTCACCATCTCTCTCAGGTATAAGGATTGGTGTTTTCAAAGTGATTTTTAATTATTTTATTTTAAGCTTCTCTTCCATGAAGGTGTGCAGGACCACAAAAGCCCCTGTCTTAACTAGGAGCTTTGGTTGCTTGAGACTTCTAAAAAATGATATTTTGTCTGCTGTTCAGTTGGCCAGGGCTTCTGGTGCTGAAGAATTACAAACTAGAACTCCTTCCCATAAAAAGCTATTTTGAATGCCTCTTTGATAACTACTAATAGGTACAATATTAATTTATAGGATATTAAAAGCTTTCGAAATTCCGTACTCAGTCTAAAGCTTTTGAAATTCCATATTCAGTCTAAAGCTTTCGAAATTTAATACCCAGCTGACTATCAAAACTGAAAAATGTTTCTGCTGCACGTGATCGCAATTAGCTTTTCAAAGTGTAACAGTTAGACAGAAATAGCCTCACTGACTCTTATCAATAAATGCTAAAATAGATGTATTATTGTAATTCCAAAGGCAGTTACTTGAATAATTAATTATATTTTTTTTATTTCTTTACTAGCCTCACATTTCAAACTATGACACCTTTAAAAAGGGAAACAAATATATTCAAAGCTTTTTGTGTAACAATTGAGGCCCACTAAATGGAATTAGCATGGGGAGCACTGGCACATAAGCCCAATAAAGCTATTTGATCCATGTTGATTCATGAGCTTGTCATCAACTAATACAGAAAATTGTAGCAATTGTAAATCATAGGGGTGCTGCTGTGTTTAAATTTAATTTTACAACTAATTCAAGAATGCCCCCCCCCCCATCAAACTGTAAAAGAGAGAGAAAAGGAAGGGAAATGCAAAAAGGTAATAACAATAATAATAATGTATTTATGTTAGTGCTAACGTAAAATACTGCTGCTTTTCAGAAGTTATTAATTCTAATAATTCTAATAATTCTAATCAGAATTAATTCTAATTCTGAATAATAATAAAATATTAAATATTTTATTTCTGAATAATTACTTAAAATGGAGAAATTTTCAGTAGTACCTATGTCACTGATACAGCTGTTGTAGCTAACAGAATTTTATTTTTTTACATGCTCATATAGACAGCTGTGGAAAAAGTCCTCTCAATTCTTGAGCACGCTGCAGACTTCCAAAATCACTGTTATAGCAACAGTCCCGTTCCTGCCGAAAGCAGGAGAAGGCTGTGTTTGAAGTGTCTCACTCTCTGTGACTGTCTACGTTCCTAGCAATCTTCATCTCCCATAATCCTGAAACAGGATTTCTGGCTATCGTCCTTAAAACTGTTGCCACAGAGGTATAAAAGTTATGCTTTTCAGGTGTAAAGCCATAACGGGGAATTTAATGTCCATGTCCTGCTGTCGATTTATGTTAGGCTTGCCAACTACTTTCTCAAAATGATCTTTGTTAGAAAATGCACAAACTTTGTTTCAGTGCCAAAATTAAGGTTATTTTTCCCTGAAACTGGATACAGCGCAAAAAAAATTAAATAAAATGGGGGGAGCAGGAATGAAGGGAAAAATATCGTAGGAAGAAAGTTAGAAACAAAAAATACCTGCTGATCCACCCTGCACAGGTGCTATTCTCAGAAGAATCCATTATTTGGAATGATTTGCAGTTTTCTGGAATCTTTCAGAAGACTAAATGCACGTAAAAAGTCTTTAAAAACTAATTTGAAAGAATTGACTTGTGGGTTTTGGTTGGGGTGGGTTTTTGGTGGGAGTATGCTGCCAGCACTCTTGCTCTTTTCTCCATGAATTCTTTTGGCAGCGTATGACTTTTCATAGCATTGTTTTGCAAGCGAAATATTGTTGACAATATTTCCTGTATTAAGAGGCATTGCCTCTTAAGATCTTCAAATTTTTGCTAGCCCTGGGATAAAGTGGGACAAATTCAACATAGAAGCAAATACACAGCTTTCAATTAATTGTCAAATCTTCAATTCTTTGGGTCAGCTCTTTTGCCTAATCTCTATTTGAGGCTTTTAGTGCCACTATTCCCTGGAGAATGACAGGAATTCATGTGGGATTTATTGGCATCAGCCAGCTGCTGCTGTCTGATGCTAATGCTGCGATCTATCAATCGCAGGTGAAGTAATTTAACAAATTGTGTCATGCTTTGGATGGATTGTTTAGGGACTGTCCATGAGTGTAGAAATCAAATCTTATGATTTCTTAATTGTTTGATTACTGGATCTTTTTGTATGAAGTACGTGATGGCTTTTTGAGAAAAGGCATAGTTCTCTAAACAGACCTGTTTTTATTTTCTTCAACTAAAGACGTATTAGTTCACGCTAAGTATAGCCAGATGTACTGGTCACTGCCAAGAGTGCTCTGATGTGACATTCAGGAGTTTTCACAAATATCTCGCTCAAAACGTAAGCCATAATCTTGGATGTATTTTTCCATGTCGAACAATATAGAACATCTGTGCGAGAGAAATTCTCTGCTGTTATTGACAGAGCTAGATTTGCGCTGCGTGAACTGAACATTCCTACTTTAAAGCGGTTTCTGATAATTTGTGAAGTGCTGCAGGGCTTTTTGTGCTTAAGATGTATTATTCCACTTTAAGAAGTGCAGTATGTTTCAGCTGAACAATAAAAAATTGTCAGAAAAGTGATATGCTTTATATATATACACACAGTGTTAATGGTTTTTAATAAGGAAGTGGTAAAATACTACATTTGATATTTTAAAGTAACTGATATTTAAAGTAATCTGAGCATGAAGGTTTTTTCACAAATGAGTTTTCAACTTTTCCGAGCCACATGGGGAATAGTCTTGATCAATGCTTAAGATTGTGGTCCCATGTACAATTTATGTTGTCAAACAGTAGTTTTTAATTTTGAATCATTTGTCTGCTTAATGGAAAACTGACAGGAACTCCACAGAAGGATCTGACTGACTCAGCTTAGGGTCACTTGTTCCAAAAGAAAAACATTTGGTGTTTGTTAGAGTGTTCAGTCATTTCTACACTGGATTTATAATCATGTCTACAGAAAAAAATTACAGGAGTTTTTTATATTCAAATTAAAAGTAGCGGTTTCTAATAAAGGGGAAAGTTTTTACTAAAAACTAGTGATATGTAACTTTCTCAAGGCAAACAAAAATGGTCAGCCATTTACTGAGTTATAGAAAGCTATCTGTAATTGATTATTGTTGCCGAACTGACAATAAAGAGAAAGGTGCACGAATCTGTTATACAGAAAATTTCCTATTAAATTCTCAATCCAAATCCATTCAGAATTTGTCATACCTCAACTCAATGTGTCTGAAATTCACATTCTGATGTTACCAACGGAAGTTTTGTTTTATCTCCATCTGAAGAGCGGATATGGGAAGGCTGGCTTAGAAATCTCTGTGCGTGTCTAGCTCCTGAACAAAATCCTTTCCTTGAATCATCGTCTTCATTCCTTTTACTGAATCAAGACTGGAATTGTCTTAATCTTGTCATTTTCTTTTTGTCGTATTTAAAAGTATGTATAAGTGAGTTGCATGGTGGAGTCTTATCCTAACAGGAGATCCCTCTCACGCAAGTTATGCGTATGGCCAGAAAGTTAGAATTTTTAAATTGCATTTCTAAAAGGAAAAATATGCAGAATGTCTCTTCTCTGCACAGAGTGCTGGCATGTACTTTTTAAAAGGAAGGTTTTGAAGACCGTGTCAAAGCTCTGGCTGAGATGGTTCCGTGCCCTACTGCTTCCATCCACTTGAACTCTCTCACAAAGGAAGAAGCACAACACGTACATCTCTGAAAAAGAATTCCAGATACTTCAAGGAACAAGAACACTTTATGCTAGCTAATTTATGCCGTTACCAGATTAGACTAGATCTCTAGAAAGGTTTTGCCAGACCTAACTGGTAGAAAACACTGTTACCTTGAAAGGCTGGAAAGCAAAAGTGGCTTGTGGCCAGCAGAAGAGAGTTCTTACCGTGAGGGAAGCGGCAGATATCTCTGGCCTATAACACTGCAAACATGCCTGACAGTAGATTATCTTGAAAAATGCTTGTCCTCCTAGGTCTTATCGGTGTCATGGACGAAACGACGCGCTTCACTCGTAGAGAGAAGCAGCAATACGTTTATTGATACAAAACAGGGATTTAACAAACTTTGACGGTAAATGTGACGGTGATTATAGATGGCAAGGCACGCTTGCTTATTTACTGCATAGAGGACAGGGTCAGAGCGAGCTGTCAGGGACACCCTCCCGTTGAGTCATGAGGTTCAGAAAGGACCCCCTTGCTTCTTCAACTCCTTCTCAGAGAGGAGTCTGGGTGCGGCTGGGTCCAATCGTAGTCCCAGACTTGGCCAACGGTTTATGTCTAAAGGATTATACGTGCACAATCAATCCTTGCTATCACTTAGCTAAGAATTTCAACGTTTTGCATGCTATTAGTCACTTACTGAGGATCCGTTGTGCCAAGGAATGTCTGAACTTTGAGGAGTAACCTTGAGGGTGTCCTTACTCAAGGGGAGATCCTGGCACGCAGCTGGGAGAGCTCCAAGGGCTCTTGGGCTGTTCACTACTTATGGGGGGGTCAGATGATTGGCCTGTAGTCATATTTGCATATTGACCACAGAATCAGCATTGCTCGAGTTAGCCCTAGGTTGTCATGTTGTTATCTACCTCCCCGAAGCCATGTTGAGTCCCGGATGCCACCATCATGGCCAGATGGACCTATGGTGACCACCACAGGTGGTCATGGCTTGGGCAGGGTTGTGGGAGATAAAGATCAGGTGGCGCCTGGGGAGGGGGGAGCACACCATCACAATTAGTAATAAGCAGATAATTTTGCTGTGGTCGCTCCCCTGAGCGGTGTTCTTGGCATTGGTGAAGGGCTGGATGCTCTCAGGGGAAGGGCCTTGGGTTTAGATTATTTCTCCCCGCTTGCTGTTGCGATTTGTCAGAGTCAAAACTTGACCAGTTTCAGGATACTGAATAAGATGGATCTGCTCAGTTTGGCTTTTTCTGGGCAATGGGGAGATTTATTGCCAAAGAGAAGGACATTTAACTAGTTGGAAATTCCTGACCATTAAGGATGAAAAGTAGAGAAGGATCTATTTTAATAGACAGATTATTAATAATGTTTGTTTTAAAGGGGCTTATCCCTCTGTCTATGATCTATGCCTAGAATAAAAAAGAAATACCTCAGAGAAATCCTGTGTGACTCAGCTTTTATTCATACGTATATATTTAATACAATAACAATACGCACACTGAAATCTTTGCTGAAATGACTGGGGCATTCTCCATCTCTAGGCCAATGCAAGCAGGATGAGAACAGCCACGCAGCATTTTTAGGTAACCTATGAATTTAGAGGCTGCAGTGTTGCCCAAGAGAAATGCAGATAAATGTATAGTCTTGACATATATGTCAACACAGTACATGCAGGTCTTTTTCCTCTGTAAAGCATTGATTTTTATTGTCACAGTCCAGTGAAAGGTTTCATTTATCAATACGAGGATTTTCTTTTCTGTGGAAATGGCTATGGAAAAGGTTTAAAAAGGAGGAGAAATATGTCCATCTAATGCCTGTCACGAAGATAACCAAAGGGAGTTGTGGAAAGTAAAAATAACGTGTTGAGATGTCTATCAGAATTTGTAATTATGCCTTTTAAAAATCTTTTTGGCAATGCTATGCAAAAAAAGGGTAGTCCCTTTATTTTCACATGGCACTGCAGTGCAGTTTACCTAATGAATTAATTTGCTAGTAGTATGAATTATAGGGTGTCTAATACAGTACAGCTCTGGGATATGAAAGGATTTTGTTGCGTGATAGGGGGAGAGAGCTAGAAAGACATCAAGAGCAAAAAATGAGGAAAGGGTAGATGCTCGAAGCTTGACAAAGGCAATAGAAATCTGGTTTGTTTCTTACATTATAAAGAAAAAGACCATTTAGTAAAATAGTACATTAGGAGCTCCTCAGCTTATTCCTCAACAGACATCTTATCAAGCAAAGCAAACTGTTCTTAAAAGCTATGTGCATGAGATCAGATGTCTCAAGATACAACTGCAAGAGTTTCTGTTTGTATTAAGTGTATTAAAAATATGAAACATGGCTTTTATGGATTGTTGTAGTGTTTTAAAAACATTTAGAAGATATTTTAAAATATTTTCTTTTTTAAATAATTTAAAAAGAAAACGGTATCAGGATCAAAACGTTCCCTGCTGGATCACACTCTTTAATAGCATAGGTTTCTAGCATAGCCAGTTTCTTAGGTGGCACTAAGCAAAAGTTACGAGAGTCACTCTTATCTACCCGAAATCAAAGGGGATCTGAATTAAACTGTCTATAAAGTACAGTTGTCCTAAGAATTGCGCTATGAGTTTGGGATCTGGGAGACCCAGCTCAGTTATTTGCCCTGATTTCCTGTGAACCTAGGCTATATTTTTGTGGTCTTCCGTGGAGAACCGAGCTTACTCACTTCATTCTTAGCCCAAAAACTGGGCTTTTGGCCCATGCTGTGATTGCTATGAGGAATTCTATTAACCTGGTGTTCTGCTCCACATACTATGTGCTCTCCTGCCATGCAATTCTGGGGAACTGTCTAATTCCCAGTCTGGAAGTGGTTTATGTCTGGCCAGTTTGTAGCTCAGAAAGAGTGGACTCGGATTCGTCTGCAGTAGAGTTTGTAAGCGTGCCTTTAACTTCTCTGTGTATCTTGTTCTCCATATATTGCTATTAAGGATAATTATACTTTCCCACTGCTGTGTTTTACAGATAAGCACATTAGTTGTGAGGTACAGGGGAAGGGAGACCATAAACGTTTATTAATTTGCTAAAATACATCCAAGGAGATTATGCAAAACATATATGCATTTCTAAAAGCCTAGGGGGTTTTAATTAATTCATCTAATCTCTTAACAAAATAGAACTAATTTAGTATTTATTAAATTCTTGGAATGTCTGTTTAGTGATTTTTATAAACACGAAAGATACAAAACACTTTTGCCATTCGAGGGTACCGGTTTGAAAAGAGATTTTTAAAATGCTGCTGTGTGTTTTTTTTTAAGCACGCTAATATTAAAGCTTGGTACCTACAAGAGGGCAGAAGAGCAGGTACATATGTTGCAGGGAAATAATTTTAAGTTCTAGACCTAATCTCGCTGATGTCAGTGGTAATAGCGCTGATGACTTCAGGGGGAACAGGTATTCATTCTAAGAGCATCTATAGAATGCCAGCTTTACGCAAGTTGAGTTGTTTGTTGAACTCAAAACCAGTTTTATACTTAGCCTATAAAAAATACTTGGGTTCTGCTTACAAGAGCTGGCCTTTAGGTTATACTCACCTTAGTACTGGGGACTGTGACTTTTGTGTTTGCTTCAACAGCCAGCACCCTGCTTGGTGCTGAAGTTTGTACTAACAAGTGGAAACACCTCAAAATGTACTCAGAGTAGAAATAGCATTTGGATTTTCTGCTAAACTTGAACTTCAGTCTTTTCTGTTGATTGATCTGTATTGTTATAGACTACATTTGTCAATGCTGTTTTTAAAATGAAGAAAGTAATACACTAAAAGAATATTTTACTAAGCTATGGAGTGATTTTTCTTTAAGGAAAACGCTGCTAGTTCTCTCTTCTTTGCTGTCAGTCACCTACAAGTTAGTAGCAGCTTTGAGTACCAAAACTCATTCTGAGAAATTTAATTGCTCTTTCTGTACATCTTTTTCCTATACTGTCTCTTCCAGCAGAAAGTCCCCACTCCAAACATAGCAAGTTGGACGATTTGTTAGAGGTCCTGCTTCCTCTCTGTTTACGAGGTTATAGACAAAATCTCCTGTAAATCTGTAGTTGTGGACAGAGAATGAAGCAGTGTGGAAGAAGGAAATACATTTATCCTAGTATGGTTTGCGGATGCATGTTTTGATCTGTTTCTTTTGGCTTTCAGCTTTATCTTTGCTCTCACGAATGTCAGTTCCATTAATCTCTCCCTAACAAGTGAACTAAGAGAAGGCTTTTTCAGCCGTGTCCTGCCCGTTGAAAGCAGTATGATTAGGTCGGTGAGAACTTGTCCACGCGTTACAGCAGGCTACTGGCTATACTGAGAGCTGAAAGTACTGTTTGGTGAGAAATATGCCCAAAAGTCTATGAAGGGATGTCATTTTCAGTGGTGTAGATCTCTCGTCTTCTTGACAAGCACTGCAGAAAATACTTGACACCTTTACCCATCAGTTTTAAGAAGCCCTCAGAATCAGTCTGGAGTAAGCCCTGTCTTCCTACTGCAATTCGTGACTAATTATATACTGTAATTCATTCCAAGTTACCCATATTTGAAAGGTCAGTCTGGTTCAGAATTTGTTGCAGAGACACAATGGCACCCAGGAGCTATGCTAGTACATACCATTCCCAATGGCAGGGTATCGTCAGTGACGCTGTTGAAAAGTAGCTCTTGCTTTACCGATCTTTGAAAATGTCTTCAAGAGACACCTCTCCAGAACAGGTCAAGATGCTGTTCTATTTCTTCGGGGACTTTTGTATGTTCAGGTGGTCTTTATATGGTTATATTATATATAACCGTATACGTGGTGCTGGAGCGTGTCCAGAGAAGGGCAATGGAGCTGGTGAGGGGTCTGGGGTTGTTCAGCCTGGAGAAGAGAAGGTTGAGGGGAGACCTTCTCACTCTCTACAACTACCTGAAGGGAGGGTGTAGCCAGGTGGGGGTCAGTCTCTTCTCCCAAGTAACAAGTGATAGGACAAGAGGAAACAGCCTCAAGTTGCACCAGGGGAGGTTTGGATTGGACATTAGGAAAAATGTCTTCCCCAAAAGGGCTATCAAACATTGGAAGAGGTTGCCCAGGGCAGTGGTGGAGTCGCCATCCCTGAAGGTGTTTCCCAGCCGGGCAGACGTGGTGCTGAGGGACATGGGTCAGTGGTGGGTTTGGCAGCGTTGGGTTGATGGTTGGACTCGATGATCTTAAAAGTCTCTTCCAGCCTAGGTGATTTGATGATTTAAATGCATGTATTATGTTTCAACTGAGACAAAATTTGTAAGATCTTAAGTGTGTAGGGTTGCTTTTTAAAAAAGAAAAAAAAAAAAGGCAGGACCTGCAGTACTTACTCACCTGAGTATTGACTGTCATTGTTGCTTATATCTAGACATAGGAGCTTCCCAGGTTTGGAAGCACAAAGGAGTTACCTCTATAAAATCAAGGTTCAACATTTTGCTGCCCAGCCTGTTACACACGAAAGCAGAAACTTGCCTGAGAATAGTTTAATCAAGATGGATAAAAACTGCCTTTGAAAGCATCACCTTAGATAATTTTCCAGCTTAGCTGCGTATATAATAGGTGTCATTAAAAAAAAAAATTGTATTATCAACTACAGTATTTGGGAGAAGAATAATTTTTCAGCACACTCTTTGGAAAGAGAAGCACGCATCTCTGAAGTAATCGCTTTATTTGGTCTTGTGAGTTTTAATACACTCTCCTATTCTTCTTTTTTCCATTTGCCTCAGATCCATCTCTCTAACTCTTGTGGTGTTCTGAAGGTCCTTTTCTCTTTTATCTGTATTTAAGTCCTGCTGCGCTATTTTAACGCATTTACTTCTAGGTAAATTAATCATATTGGTGGTATCTTTCAACAGAATCTTTCGGGGGGAGGGGAAGAAACTACATGTGAGTGAACTTGCCTTGTGTGAAACTGCGTTGCTGCTGTAATCCCACATCCATCACCTGGTAAATTGTAGGTAAAAATACCAGCAAGCCTTAGCTCGAGCCAGAAACATGACATCATCATACATACCGTATTCTTTTTCTTTTCAATTGAAGCTGAATCATACATAATTGGCTGTCTGTAGCATACAGAAAGCATTTTTGTGTCTGTGTAACATTTTTCTACTGATTTGGATGCGCATTGTAATGTATTCTGATTGAGTGTAGTTTGAATAAGTTTTAAAAGAAGAAAGCATTAGAAAGCTTCACAAATAATCAGGATGATAAAAGAAAAGCTGAGCTGAAAAGAACAAAAAGTTCCTGAGACATTTTAAATGTTTTGCTAGAAAGTTAATAGCTGTAAAACGCTGTCAGTCTCAATGCAGAAGTTTTTTATTGCAGTCTGCAAGCCGGGATAAGTGTAATATTGGTGGCATTAGTCCTTTGATATTATCACAGACGTGACCGCTAATTCTGTTCGTTTCGGTGTGCCTAAAGCTAGGTCTTTGAGAAATACTCATTTTCAGTAGTAATGCAAGATTGTACAGCTGTGATGTGTATTTTTCAGTAAAGTCTGTCTTTAGCCAAGTCTTCTGTCTGAAAGAAATGCTACTGCGTGCATTTGCTCTTTGTGTGGTTTTGTATCCAAGACCCATTGTGAGATTCCAAAACGATATGATGACCAAACATGAGTCCGACGTATGATTCCAACACTTGCTTTTAAATGTGAGCAATTTTGAAACCTCGAAGGGCTTAGTGCCAATGGCATAAATCATTTGTTGATGTAAATTGATAAAACTCAATTCAAACTGAATGATTCATGTTCGCTCGCTCCAGAAATAATTTGATCCAATGTAAATCGTCCTTGTGCTAAAAATCTAAATTTTAACTTCCAAATTTTAATGACCTTTGAGAGAATTACATCCTCCTTAGTCCCAGCTGGGGTTTATTGTATTTCCGAAAAATTACTTTTCTCAAACACGTGTAAGTGGTGATGTGTTTTGCTTAGGCTAATATTTCATAAACTGTCAAAGTGACCACAGACTGTAGGAGGTATAAGAGTAAGTAAACCAAGATGTTATTTCTAATATTGTCCCAAACTTTTACACTTTATGGGGCTTAACTCCTAAACCCTTGCCATTGGTTTTCAGATGTTAAATCATGACTCAGTCATTAACCTAGTGTTTGCATGTGGCAGATGTTATTATATGCAAAAGACACTGAAATAACGTGAAGGATCTGTTAAATTGGCAGAGCAAGGAAATATACAGGAGGGTCCTCATGCCTGTGCATCAAAAATGGTTTGCCAGATGAGAACCAGTGTTACAAAATCTCTGCGAAGTGACATAGGGGCACGACTGGTTTGAGGATGGTGTTGTAACAATCCCCTCGCGTGTATGTGCTTAACTTAATGAGAATTTTGGTATGCACTTGGAGCAAAATGGGTGCAGCGCTGGGTTCTTCCCAACATCTTTAGGTAGTAAACTGGATTGGCTAACAGAATACTACAAGTAATGTAATAATGTATTTAATTAATTTGGTTGCTGTTGACAGAGCTAGTATTTTGCTGTTATTGCTCCACCTTGCTTGAGGTCATGGAATATATTGTAATTGAAGCATTTTCAAGGCTTCATCAGAAACTTTTTGGGTATGCTGCGACTGGCTCAACGTTAATTAGAAAACATTATTAGCACTTTTGTTTGCTGATTTTTATTGGGAGAGTGGCTTGTATCCTTTCCCCAGTAAGAAAATATTTGAAGACTCTCTAAAATAGAATACATGGTCTTGCTTTTAATATGGCTAAATGCCTGCCTCCAGATTTTCACCTTCGCTATACTGAGAACTTCATATAGACAATAACGTGTGTGGAAATAGCACCGCCATCTCCAGTGATGCCACTGGGCCTGCTTACCTCCAGCACTTACAGTCTTAGTTTTGAACTGGCCAAGAATTTTCTAGGCATCTTTTGATATCAAATGTAAATTTGTTGAAACAAAACTAAAAGAAAGGGAGTGGAAAGAAAAGGGAAATAAGTCTTTGTAATCAGAAGACTTTGGATTTGTCACAACAAAGTGTTTGCCTTCTCCAGTATGAAAGACAATGTGGGGTGGGTATTTTTTTCATTTGACGAAGTTCTTGTTTTGAAATGTTAGGTGATTTTAACAAAAGGAGCGGTGTGTTTACAATGGCTGAGTTCAAACTGAAAATGTTCAAATTACTCAATGCGTATGAGAGTTTTGCTTGCAACAGTCTTTGAGATTTTCAACTTTCTGTACACATTAGAAGTGGGAAAAGAACAGTATATCTCTTGTTCAGAGACAATAAAAGTATTTTTCTTCCTGCTCTAATGCAGTCTCTAAATGCCAGGAATCATCTGTGTGGGGTCTGATCTCTCCATCAGACCTTGTTTACTACAAGGTAAGCAATGAAGTTGAGCTCTCTAACCTTTCCAAAAGTGAAGCCACATAATTTTTAAAAATCACTTGCCTGCTATGAGTGTACCCGTGACTGCTAGACAGCGAGCAAATAAAATAAAAGTGCACATTGGAAATGAAATTAGGCAAGCAACAGAAGTGTAAGACAAGAAAGCATCTGATATTCCGTCAACAAAAAATGTAACACTTAAGTACCCGAAAGCTTGCTATACAAACAAAGAACAAGTGCAAAATAGTGTTTATGTTGATTTAAAATATTGGAAAATTAGTCTGGAGGCTTGAATTCCATTTGTGGCTGAACTGTTGAGTTATATGGAGTTGGATGATTTATTTGGATTTTGGTTTTGTTTCCATTTCTTCTCTCACTGTTGGCCGTGTATATTCAGATTCTCATTGAGGAAGAATTATTTCTTAATAGGTGTTTTCCTGAAGACTGACTAGTACAAGTGAGTCTTGAGCTCAGTGTAGGATTCCTAGCGACTCTAGAATCAAAGAATGGTTTGGGTTGGAGGAGACCTTAAAGATCATCTGTTTCCAACCCCCAGCCATGGGCAGGGGCACCTCCTGTTAGACCAGGTTACTCAAAACTGTCACAAAATAGTAAGTAATCCTCTAATTTTATGGGGTTCTGTATGTAGATGCATGTGAGTATGACTCAGCAGCCGTTCTCAACTCAACTGCACAGCGATCTGCTCCCAAAGGCAGCCAAGATACTTCTCCTTCCATCTGCCCATCCATTACCTGGGGCTGTCACTGGCAAATGATTATTAGCTCACACTTTCAGGATTATTCGTTCATTTTCAGTTGATTAAATGGTTGGTTTGACCCTGGCATGTAAAGGTGTGTTAGTCTCAGTATATTTATGCGGATTACTGTTTATTAAGAATTAGGGGACTATCAGGGTCAAATTGTGACATATCAGATGGCCACTTAGTAAATGTTCAGTCCAGTAATTTTTACAGTCCTGACCTCAATGTGACCGTTCTTTTCTGCTGTCAGTAAGTAAAATGGAAGTATTATTGAAGTCCTAGAGAAAACTGAAGTGAAATTAATATCTGTGGGGCTCTCTCCACAAGATGCTGTTGCAGCAAACAGATGACAAAGGCCCATGTTTGCCAGGAAAAAACGTGGGCTGCAAACAACTGCATGTTTAGATGTAATTAGAGATTAGCTAATAAGCGCACTGTGGGCTGCACATGCATGTAGCATAATGTAAATGTGACATGCTATTTATCAGATATTTATGCAAGAGTATTTTGGGCCTCTATGAATTTTGATAAACCTCTCAACATTGACATGATTATATAGTATCTAACAAAAAGTGTTGGAAGGCGAGAACTTTCTGTTGCGCCGCAGAAAAAAAAATAGGATAAACAACGATAAGATTTCCATTTCTGTCTCTCGGGTTTAATTGCTTTCTGAAGTTTCACCTTTGATTCTCAAATATTCCACCTTGTCTCTTCATGAAACTGCTTGTATTTTTATTTTGCCTGGAAAGTCTTGAGTGAAGGCAATTCAGCTGTTCCTGAATCTGATGAAACTGAGGGCTAAAAAACTCTCTATACCAAAGCAAAATATATATGTATATAATTTATATGCATTTATATTTAGAGAGAAAGTGACTTCTTTTTAAACACTTTTACAGCTAAAAACCGCTGGGAGTTGAAACTTGAAATATGGCTTGGAAATTGCACTCACCACGAAGAAAGGCTTTTGAGTTCTCTAGAGAAAATTGGTTTTCATTGGACTGAGTTATGAGCAGTTCAAATTTAATATTGCGAATGCACTGGGTTTTGAAGGAGCTTTTCCAATGGGCTCATAAATTGAGCAGATAAGGATGGCTTCTGCTAACAGTTGGTGCAAACAGTAAAAGTTTCATTGCTCCGAAAGCTCTGGCACTCAGGTACATGCAGATGAGAACGGAGAGCATTTAATCTAGTTGTGGTCAAGCTTCAAGTTGACAGCAACCAGCTTAACTCATTTTTAAACATGAATTTTCCCCTCCATTATAGCTATTTAGAGTATATTTAGTAGAAAATGTTAACTAACAGGTTTTTCAGCTCGATTTACTACTTTAATCTAGCTAAATCCTTAAAATAACCACGAGGTGTTGGTGATACAAGGGCAGTGCCCTTGATCTCTTTGGTTTCCATCTCTATAGGAACATTTTAGGTTTTATGGCCTCTGGTCTTTTTTTGCTGAAGGTCAGAAGTCTGTTATAGGAGCTAAAAGAGACGTTTTTGCCTGTTCTGTAGGGATGGATGGTCGCCTCCGACTGCAGGAGACTGCCTTACGACTCTGCAAGCAGCCCTAGAAACTCCGGGGAAAAAACCAAACAACCTTCTCCTCTGCTTCCTCTCCCCAGATACAAATGAATCAGAGCTTTTTCTAGACTGAAAACTTTTTTTTTTTGCTTCCCACCACAGAACCAATCCTTAATTATTTTATAAATGACAAGAAAAATTCATACTGACAGCTGTCACTTCTTTCCTGAACTACAGACATCACGAATTTCTTTTTTTCTCTGCTACATTGGCATAGCTGTTTTCATACTATTTTGTCAGTGCTTCAGCTTTAAACCCAATATAAACATGCACCAGGATACAGTGACTACAACCCAGCTAGAATCAATTTTGCTCTGCACGTTTTTCTTTTCCTTCTTTGGACTTTGATGTAAAAACATTGAGGGAAATCCTGATCCTAATAGTCACAGGTAAAATTCTGTAATGACATCAAGGGAATTGGTTATAGCTACCATATTCGCATTGTAAGACAAGATTATTCAGGAGCCAGTGAAGAACCATGATAAATAAAACTTTGAATTATAGTAATAGGTTACTATTTGGTATAAATAATTAAGAAGTGTTTATTATTAGCCATTATGGTTTCTTGACTTAAGGAGGAAAAACAATGATGTGTTAGAAGTACAAAAGGAGAAAATTCTGACCACAAGTGATAAATGTTTTGATTTTATTTTTTTCCCCCCCTGAATTTGAAGGGCCCAAGGAGATGAAAAGAGATGATGTGTGATTTTTTTGACAACTAGGTATTCTGTTATTCTAGAAGGTTCACAGGAACAACAAACTTGAACAAGTACCACCTTGAACTTGAAAAATCTTTCATGGGAGTCATTATTACCTGCCAGTTTCTATAGTAGTCAAATACACCCACTTTCAAGCACCTTCAGTTTTGCATAAACGTATTCTGACGAAGGCAGAATACCTTCAATCAAAGTAGATCTTCAGATGTTTTCCGAAAGCAGAATGCAACTCAAAGAAAATAAAACCTAATATATTCTGATTTTTAACTCTTAAATAGATGCTTAAATTAATAAAGATACAATAGATGCTTAAATTAATAAAGATACAAGTTAGGTTAAACAATGTAAAGCATCTGTTTAAGCTGTGCTGAGAATAACAGCATTGAGAGAACAAAAGAGCCAGTGAAGCATCTCTAGAGTGTATAGAGGATGTTTGCTAAATGAAAGTGCCTAGAGTGTACTAGAGTGCTTTGAATCATAAAAAACCATTATGAAACAGCAAAACTCATGACATGGCAACCGAAGTTCAAATCATCTAAGGCAATAAAACTCTAGCAGAAAAAAAGAGGATGTTATTTAAGTAGGAGACCTCAGCTTTATCACAGTGTTGTAATGCTACTCCAGGTAAGACATGTAAGACTGTCTCTTCCACATTAACTATATTTGTGGGGTTTAATCTCTTTTCATGCGTTTTAAACTTAAAGCCGGTATGTCTAAACCGTCGGGCGGGAGCAGTCCCGTATTTTTGACCCAAATTGTGCTTGCTTTATCCCTCACGCCGAGGATGTAGCTCGGGCATACCACGGCTGTCTTCAGCCCTGGAGGCTTGGGTTTCCTGTTCCTATGGAAGCTAACTTGCGTGTTTTCTGGGCGAGAGAAGGAAACTGCATGTTGAGCCTTGCTTCAGCACAGCGCTGGGATGCGGGCCGTGCGTGGGTCTGGAGCTCGGGGTTGCAGAGCACACCTAAGCCCTGTTTTTTTAGCCCAAGATGCTTCACTTCTACTATTTCATTAAACAATCTTGTTCAGCTGTTTGCCTGTTTGAAAAAGGGCCTTCAATTTAAATACCTGGAAGCAAAATGTTTTAGATGATTCTGATTAATAAAAAAAAAAAAAATGAACTTTTCAGGCTTTGGCTGAACTGAAGAGTAAAGCCCTGTATTCCCTTGTATCTTTCTTCCCTGCAGCCAGACACTGACCCTCACTGCACTCACGGGGTTTTAGCCCGTCACCACAATATCTTCAAATCCCAAAGTTCAAACCCAGAACCCCAGCTACTTAAAATACAAATGTATTCAATTTCTAGGGGACACTAGAACTGTGAAGCTCAGCTACTGTTCCATGTGTTTCTCTGCATTCCTATTTTGTTTATTTAGCGTGATTTTGGTCATTTGGTATTAACTTGGGCAAATACAACTCCCGGTGTAGCTCTCTTCACCGGCAGCAAGGAACGGTGTGACAATTAATGCCAAGCCTTGCAGCCAGATTTGCGTTACAAAATTTTAACATCAACTGTATTACTCTCATGTTGTTTCAAATGCTGCAAAAATAGGCTGTAAAGACCGCTGAAATATCAAGGTGCTTTTTAGCAAGCGGAAGAGTTCAACTGACCTTGCAAGTTTTACTGAGCTCAAGCACTTTATTTTGGATTTATCCTGAACTCTTTTCTCCTTCTCTGAAGAGAAACGAAGCGCACTGAGTTGCGCGGGATGTCTTGTGCGTTCAAAGGTCATTCTTAAGGATACTGTAGCCCTAGTCATTCCCAAATTCATTTCTCCAACCCCGAACTCTAAAATTCTCTGTGAATTTTGGTCAGGAGGTGCTTCCCTTCTGTGCCTCTCACAGGTCTCTGTAGGATGGCGCAGTTGTATAAATGGGAGGTGAAATCATTCTAGCTGCATTACATACAGACGGAGCATTCAGATGTTGGCCTAACAGATGTAGAAAAAGCTGCATTCCATCTGTTTTCAGGAGAAATCTATCAGGATGATCAGAAGAGATAATTGCAACAGAACTGAGCAGGCTTTGTGAAGGAACCACCAGTTGGGAGTACGCCAAGAAATTACTTTGCAACAGCAGCAGGCGTTGGCACACTGATAGCATTGTGTTTCTGCCATTCTCCGGTGTTCGTAAAATGTGGAATCTGAGGTCCTATCAGATAAACAGCTTCTGAGAGGTCCTGCGGAATTCCGGACCAGATAAGGCATTCTGTGCTAACATCCATATGGTGGTTTGCAACTTCTACAGAAAATGAGCATGTTTGAATAAACGTTCCAGGATTATGGGATCTTTGTCATTTCTGTATGATTTTATTGTTTTCATCCCTGCTGCCATTCAAAAAGAAAAGCTCTGCATGTATTACTGTTAGGAGAATTAGAAATTAAGGAATACTATCCGGGCACCGTGTTTCTCTTGAATTACGTCCAAGCAGCTTCTTTGATTTGCACCTTCCCTTCCATATTTTGTCATGAATAGTTCAGTATCGGTCTCTTCGGAGTGTTGGGTTATTTTCTTTTTTTTTTTTGTGTTTCCCCCACCCTCACAGATATTCTTGTTCTTTAGCACAACGTGTTTATCAAAAATAGGAAGCTTCTGCCTTGATACCAGAAACATTTGGTGAATAAACGGCAAACACAATAAGTTTTGCTATTAAAAAAATTTCGCTGCCTGATTTGTGTCTGAAAATTAGCAGGAAAGCGTCACTTTTTGACTGCTGAGTTTTATTGGGAGTGCAATAGCAATAAAACCCCAGGCTAAAATTCGGAGTTGCGTTTCCACAGGTATCAGCTGAACAAAAAGATGATGCTGACACTGTAAGCAACCCAGGGTGTCGGAGAAGGCGAGAATTGTGAAGGAATTGCAGTGTTCCCTCTTCAATAAATGTGAGTTCCTGGCCAGCCAGAGTCCCTGACAAAGCAAGCAGTCTCACGGTGGTTACTTACACAACGGTTGGAGAACTGTAAGACTCTTGGTTTACGTTGTTATCCTGTTGCTACCTTATTTTCTCAGTTTTCAGCAAATTGCTACGGTTCCTTGTGAGACTGGTTCATTTCCCCCCCTTCCCCCTACATTCATAATTATACGTGCCAAAGGATTGGCAGGTGAATAAATGAGCTTTCTGAATAAGGCTGCCTTACAAGGAGTTTGCTGGTTTCCCCCCACTTTATCATCTGAAGGAGTCTGTCGTTACAGTATTTCACTTGTTTAGCAACCATTTACCAACAAAGTGCTTGTAATAATGGTGCTCTTTGTGCCTTCTTTTTTGCCAGCATATAAAAAAAAATGCTCTGAAAAAAGAAAAAAAAAAATTAATTAAGTTTTAAAAAAACTGGGAGAGGGACAATTTTGATGGTGCGTCAAAACCTACACCGATGGCTGCTGGGCTCCTCCAGAGCTCCCCTCTGTACAGATACGAGCAGGAGACGGGTTGTGACTTGCGGAATTGGGTTCCCGTTGCCTATTTTCCTCTGTGTTATGAGAACACAGATCCTGAAACAGAAACTGGCATGCTGAGACTGGAGAACTGGAGTGGAAAATTGTTCGGAACAGACCCACGTTGCTGGAACACCAGGTGTGTTTGTGCGCTCTGCAGATGCTTTTCAGCATGAGAGCTTCTACCAAAGGCCTAAATGGAAAGAGAGGAGAAGTATAGACCTCCATTGGGTAATGTCTCAGGTGCTCTGTATTCAGCCACCCAGCTTCTCTGAATTAGCAGACACTTGCAAATTTGTTTATGCACTGCACAGCAAACAAATTAGGTTTGTCCTTCATCTTCCCTCTATAATCTGAAACCAAATCTGTGGGTAGCTTTTTGCCTTTCTTCAACGGGAAAGGTTTGTGTTCTGCATGCTTTTTTATTTTGTTACCGCTATGTCATCGTTAATGTTGTTGAGGTGGTTTTTTATCAAAGAAAGAAAATGACACCACTGCCCTCATCTTTTTATACTGCCTTGGTTGTTTATTTGGCCTCCCGTAAATCCAAAATTCATGTGTGCTCTATACTGCTTATGCCAAAGTCACGTAGGACGCTCACTGTAAAATCCACGATGGCTCTTATATATTATCTCAGTCAGAGTCTTGTTTCAGCTACCCTGTTGCTTCTTGTCACCTTCATTGATACCGTCTAGATATTATTCTCCAGGTTTCCGTCGTGATAAAACATAGCTTGTATTTGCGGGTCAGTGTGTTTCTGCGTATTTTATAACTGTGTCTATTGCTTTCAACTAAAAAAAACCCAAACCCCTCACTCTCTTGCCCTCCTTTTGAAGGCCCAAAAAGCGTTCTCTATGCAAATGGCTCTGCACATAGAGCCACATTTTTGGTCTGTAGCACAGAATGTTCAGTATGGCAGGAAGAGAAAGGTTGACTGGTAGAATTCTTTCCATCTAAATCTTTCTTTTATTTATGGTTGGCTCTTCTTGTTGTTCCACAGTCATTACTTCTGCTGCGGTCTAGACTATCTGTAATGTATCTCAGTGGAAGTGATCCGTTTTTAAAGTCCAATAACAAACTTCACAAATTAGCTTTGAGACCACTCCTCTGTGTGTTTCCGGGATCTGCAAACACTGTCTTACAAATAACATAAAAGAGCTTTCCTGCCATATTTTTCCTCTGCTTTTTATGTCCTTTGGGTATCTGCCCAGCTCTTCAGTGCACACCTTAAAATAAAAATACCGAAACCCACAGGACGTTGTACTGCAACATCTTTGCCTCTCTGCAATGACCATTAGAGACATAAGGAACTGATGCAAGGGGTGAATGATGCTTCTGGGCATATATTTCTGTCAAAAAGAGAGTTCATGGTGCACTTGAAGTTTTGTGGAAGGCCTACTGATAGTCTGCCCATATTATATCACCAGTTTGTGTATGATTTGGACACGTCAGCCCTTTGCAAGTTCAGCAGCACATGCAGTTCTGACTAAATTTGGCTCCTAAAAGGCCTCTGCCAAACAAGCAAAAGTGTTTTTTATTTTGTGTTTAGTTTGTTGGGTTTTTTTTTTTTTTACTAGAAGGTAGAAACTAAGATTTGCAAACAGCTCTTTTGTTGTTCTGAGTAATTTATGAAATCTTAATTTAAGGTACCAACAAGTCTGTGTTGTTGTGTTAAAATGTTTTCCTTGGAAGCCGTTAGTATACTGCAGATTTTCTTTCTGATCCTTTTGCCTTAATCTGCTGGTTTATGCCACCGAAAGTTAATCTGTGCTTATCTGTCCCTGTGAACTGTTGTGTGGGAATAATTTTAACAACATTGGAAGTTCTCTTTCTACAGTATTTTTCAGAATTTTTCTGAATCCATTCTGTTTTGATATATTCTCCAGTGTTTTTAAAAGACAGGTATGTTTCAAATCTTCTACTCTTTGTAAGGTTTCTTCAGAACCAGTCTGGTTCAAATCTCCCCCCAGCCCTGCCTCCAAGCTGCCATACTACTCTCTCGGACAGTCTTTGTTTTACATAATTGCACACAGATTATTTTAGAATGGTGTTCTCTTCGTGCTTCTGGTGTTGAGCCGTGAATATACAAATGGGTTCCAAGGTTTTGGGGATCACTTTGTGACCTGTGGTGTTAAGCTGTTTGTGGAGCAGATGTTCCCCAAGACGTTCTGGATTAACCATCTAATCATCTCATGATGATGGGAAACTCTTCCTCTCCTACAAAGGGTATTCAAACTTCGTTGAGTGACCGTAGATGTCAACTCACATGGTATCTATTATTCTTACTAACTTCAGAAACTCTTCTTTCTTCACTAGCTGGGTTGGTGTATTTCATGCCTCTATCCTCCCACTTAATTTATTAAACCCTCCATGATTTGCTATTCCGCATGAAACATCACAGCCATCATACAAGCAGTCCAGGCTCAACAGTGGTCTTCTCTCAAATGGCACCATTGATATTTCTTAGTTGTGTATATAGACTACTCAGCAAGATGCCACCTTAACCCACAGGGAAAAAGCAAGCTTCATCTCCTAAGAATGTTCTGGAAGGTCGTTGTTGGGCAGGCCTATACGAGTGGGTTTTTTCCCCTGTGTGCTATGAAACTTCAAAACTACCACAGTCGCTGTCGTCTTCCTTTTAACCCTTGGGTCTCACAGGCCACGCTACCTCAGCTAGCATTATTAAAAGCGTGGAATGTGAGCAGAAAATGGAGGGTTTAGATACAGTTATGGATTTTAAGGGTGGAAGAGATCACTTTGATATTCTAAACTGATGTCTCGCTTAACTCAGCATAGGATTTTGCCCAGTGATTCCTGCCGTAAGTAATGCTTTCTGCTGGGCGAGGAAGCTAGCAGTTGTCAACAGTTTGATTTTAAATACTTATGGTATCACTGTTTATCTAGCACCTAACTTCCATTTTCTCTTATTGCTCTTTATTTTGTGTATGTAAGAGAAAGAAGTGTATTTCTTCAGGTGCTGAGAAATGTAGAAAGTAGGTGTTCTAAAAGTAGAAAAAAACATTCAATACAGCGTATTTAACACCAACTGAATAATAGCGGGGAATTATGCTGCAGGGTGATAGAGATGTGTGCAAATTAAGGATACTCACAGAGCCTGCTTAACAGAAAAACTATGAGCATAATTTGTCTTTATGAAGGAAATAAAACCAAGTTTTCGTTTTGTTAGGTTGCAAGGTGGTGTTTCAGTGATTTATTTTTTTTTTTGGTTGCTAACAGGGTAATATGAATTATGATGAAGTAATCATATAGCTACTATCTAAGGCTTTGTATATTAATGGCATGAACTGAATTCTGGAGTAACTTTTTAAGTTGTAGCAAATTGTCCTGTGCCTCTTAAGTGACTGGACTGACGGCTAGATAGGGATGTGTGTTTTGGCTGCATCCCAACTTGGAGTATTTCTTAGTGTCTTTCCTAAAAAACGTGACAGATGTTGTAAAAATTAGGAATATATTAATATCATCAGATCAATGTGCCACCCCTGTGGGTGCCTTGTGCTTTCAGTTCTGATAAGTTTTTCTGGCTTTAAAACTAATCTCCACTCCCTTGAAGCAAATACGCAAAGAAGGACTTTGAAATTTAGATACTTAGAAACAGTTTAGTTAGATACAAATTGCTTGTGGGAGCAGTTGAGTAGGTTGTAAAATTCTTCCGTTAACAGTAAAAAAAAAATTTTTTTGAAGGAAGAAGAAATTACAAAAAGAACTGTGACTTTTTTGTAAACTGTGATGAATCTAATAATTGCTCCTGCAAAATGTTAGGTAGAAGTTTCCTCCAAATAGAAATAATTCTGTACAAACCATTAAGCTGGCAATGTAGGCATGCAGTCAGTTATGATAAGTATGCATTGCATAGAGGGAATTCACCTACACCGGTTCCTGGGGCCACTATTTCTGAGAAGCGCCATTGCGGTTCATGCAGTGCGTGAAGTGACTCATGCCCAGGTACGTGGCTTCTGAAGCAGAATATTCAAAAGCCCTGATCTGATGCATATTCAAATCGATGAGAAGCTTTCTATATGAAGCCTATAAAGTCACACCTGATTTATATTAAATGCTTATTTGATGTTTTCTCATTTTACCGGAAACCCCTTTCTAGGCGATGACAAGGCAGGAAAGCAGGTTCTGTAGAACATTAATTAAAGATGAAGGCATCATGCAGAGACTCAACATCAGGCAAATGCATTCAGACAGAATTCTGAATAAATCAGTATGGTGAGCAAAGGGGAAAGGGAAGTTTCGTGTTCAGAGCTCCTGTACTGAGATATCAGCTGCTAGACGTCCTTAATCTCCACACAAACCCTTATTCATGCGTAGGACAAAATAATTTTTAGGTTTAATATACCATTTCTGCTAACGCATGTCATTAAAAGGTATGCATAGTCCAGCTGAGTCAACTAAAGGTTTTGCCCTGTGCTGCCTCTGCTCATTGTCTCCATGCAACCTCAATATTGCAAGGATTATGTATAAAAGAAGCTGAGGGATTGAACTGATATTGAATTCTGTCACATGGTAGCAGCATTATTAGAAATGAAAGCCAGTATATGCCGCAAGACTGGGCCAAGGAATAAGGCATGAGGCATTCGTACTATCTGTCTCGTTTCTCCTCCGTTACATTTGTAGGAGGTAAACCGTAAAACACTAAAGGAACTGGCAACCTAAATTTTGAAAGTGTGTGAGGACAGAGTTTCTTTCAGTGGAAAATTTAGAAATTTTGAGGTCTGGCTGCATTGGAGAGTGGAACAAAATGCTAGCATTTCAGACTTCTTCATGAAGAAAAAATGTTTAGTATTTTAAACATAAAAATGTTTTGTTCTTATAGTGACATACGCTTGAACTTCTTTCCTGCTTTCTCCTGAAACAAAAAGATGAAATCCATGTGTTTTCACAAAGTTTTGACTTCCGTATATCTGCGTATTCAAAAAAAACCCCCATGTTTCCAATGCTGTTTTTCCAACGAGCTGTATGAACTGAACTTTCCTCTTCAGATGGTGTAACCCAGCCCTATGATGTTATGTATTTTTCCTTTATGTATATCTAAGTATGAATGAGCTTTTACATATCACAACATTTTCCTATTATAGACGCAGGGTCCAGGTTTCCTGTGAGGAGGTCAAAGGCAGCTCTCGCTTGTGGAGGCCTGGCAAGCTTGCTTAGCTCAGTTTTCCACAGAGAGGTCAAAATCCCTCTGAAGAAGGGCCTCATCCCCAAAGGGAGGTTGGCCATCCATCAGCGTGTAAAACCGAAGAGCCACGAAGAAACTGCAGTGGTCTTGGACCACATGCGTAGAAGTCTGACATCTGCGTCTACGTTTCTTTATAGAATTTCAGGCCAGTTCTGGTCAGTCTTTGTGCAAATTCCACCCCAAGGCACCTAGAAGCAGAGCGGATGACTTGGATCTCAGCCTTTCCTTTTTTCTGATTCTTGCACAGAGCAATGTGTATCTTTGGCTCTTGTCTCTGTTCCCCTTAGACCAGGCATCAGCCAGCTGGAAGCACGAGTAGAAACTATAATATGACTCAACGAGCAGGATTTTTATGTTGTTATTAAACAGCTGTCCAAATACCACGTAAGAGTTATTTAGAAGAATTCTTTCTCTCAGGTTATAATGAAGATTTTCAAGCAGGTTCATAACCTCACATCTTTATTTAAGAGTAGACTGATTTTTAAATTATATTTAATCCTTTATTCTTGAGAAGGATTTGGGTTCACTGTTGAGTGGCTGTAAATGGGAAGTGAATTTGGGTCATTATGTGGCATGTGATGCTTTATTTGGTGTAGATATTGACACAAAAGTTCCAAAAGTCCTATAAAAGGAATAGTTCATGCCACTGCAAAATGTTAATTGTCCATTACAGTGGTGTAACAGTTTTTCTCTCTGTAAGGAAAGGTACTTATCCGAGGAATATTCAGTCAGGGAAATAGTGGAATGAATACTTACTGATAATCATGTATGTTTTCCCTGTTATTTAGTGCTGTGGTTTTAATCTCCAGGATTCCTTCCTGTTATTGGTAGCTAAAATGTCAAGTAGCACACTAAACAAGTAATGGAAGGAAGGAAAGAGAATGTTTAACAAAAACCCCAACAACAATACCAAATCAACCAACCAAAAAATTTCTCCCAAGTCAACTTCATGAAGAATAGGAAATGCCTTACTGAGCAATTAATGGGGTTTGGATTTGTCAGTTTGCTGCTTCTCCTCTTTTCTTTCTTACCCTCGCTTAATTTCTCATGGTTCAAAGCTAGAACAGTCGCTCAAATGTGCAAAAGTGCACTTTGCAAGTTAAATATTTAAAACGTATCATACCACGTGTATGAAGTTGTCTATTTTAGGTTTTAGAAAACTAATGCATTTAGAAATCTTAGGTGTGGACAAGCTGGAGACCAAAGGAATATGATGAAAACAACGTGATGTGGAGGTGGATTAATTTTAGAATCATAGGATCACATGATAATTCGGATTGGAAGAGACCTCTGGAGGTCACGTAGTCCAGTTTCCTGCTCAGAGCAAGGTCACCTCTGCGGTCAGACTAGGCTGCTCAGGACTTCATCCATGCAGGTCTTGAAAACCTCTATGGACAGAGACTGCACAGCCTCTCTCAGCAACCTCTTCCAGTAACTGGCTGTCCTCAGGGTGGAAACATTTTTCCTTACATGCAGCCTGAACCTCTCTGATTTTAGTTCATGCCCATGGTCCCTCACCCTTCCACAATGCATTCTGTGAAGAGTCTGGCTCTGCCTTCTTAGTGACCTCTTCATACCGAGTCACAGGCTACTATTAGGTCTCTCTAAAGCCATCTGCTCTCGAGGCTGAACAAGTCCCTTTCCCTCAACCTTTCCTCAAGGGACAAGTGCTTCAGCCCCCAGCCATTTTGATGGCCCTTTGCTGAATTCTCTGCAGCTCTCAGGGTTCTGCTCTGATCTTTGTGACATTCCAAGGATGACAGAGAACAGCCTTGAAAGGACATTGTCCAGCTCTGAGCACGCCTGGAGACTGCTCGTCTTATCCCATGGACTTGTATGGGTGAAAGCTGTTGGTCTTATTGGTGAAGACCGAGGCAGGGGCGGCACTGAGTACTTCAGCCGTATCTGTGTCCACAGTCACTAAATCATCTGCCCTCTTAGGCACCGGTAACGTAGTAGAAGAATCTCTTTGCTACTCTTTGTGTCCCTTGCAAGTCTAAACTGCAAGTGAACTTTGGCTTTCCTAACAACAATCTGACATTGTCCCAGGCAGTGTTTCTAGATTTCCAGTTCATCCTTGGCAGTGAAGAGCACGCCCACCTGTGCTTCACCCCTTGGTGGCCCATGCATCAAGATGTTATTCCTGACACCTTCCAGAAGTCTTGACTGCTTGTGTTCTGCCATTTTGACCTTCAGGAGATCTTAGGGAATTTCTCCCATAACTGCAATACGGAGACCTACACAAGTCTGCTTCCTCACCCTGACTAAACGGTCTGTAACAAACTCCCACTGCAACATCACCCTTACTGGCCTGTCCTCTGATCGTGACCCACAAGCTCTTAACCAGACTCTTCCCCATCCCACAGAAGAGCTCCATACTTCCAAGCTGCTCCTCCACTTAGAGGGCCTGTCCATCCCAAGAAGCTTGTAGACTTCCATCGCAGCGCTGCAGTCGTACCACTTGCCCCACCACATCTCCATTACCTCGACAAGGTCAGTTTTGTGGCCACCTGCAGAGCTCTGCTGGTTTCCCTAGCTGCGGTGCGTAAGCAGTCTTCAGTCCGTTCATGGCCTTGCTGCGCCTGAGGTCTCTCTTGTACCTGTCTTATTATCTTCCTATCTTATTATCTATGAATTCTCTTCTAGATAATTCATTTCAGTTCTGAAAGTCCCTGCTAATTGACATCATAATCAGTAGCTTCAGACCTCTTTAGAGTGAGGTGTGACACATCACAGGCCAGTCTGGGGAATGAATGTTTGTAGGATTCTGGTTTTGTATTGGTGTGTTATTTTAAAAAAAAAAAAAATTAAATATTTGTGGGTTTGCATTTGATAAAATACCACATTTTTATTAGAAAAATAAAAAGGCTGCCTTATTACAGCAAACTCTTAATATGAGTATGAATGCTGTAATAAAGAGCCTGCCTCCTTTCTATTTTTTATGCCTGCACTGTAAATTAATTCTGATGTTTAATTTTTTTAAAAATTCCCTAGATACCGTCCCTCTCAGAAGACAAAAAAAAAAAGAACAAAAGGTCAGCCTCTAGTCATAGCTTGTGTGTATGAAGCCTAACTTATGTACCTTACCTTTTAAAGCTCTTTTTGAAAAGCACTGTGAGGAAAACGATGGAGTTATGCCAAAAATAGAAGAGAAGGGAATTCATAGCAGAACAGATTGGTTAATTGTATTTAAAGCAAACTGTCAGCTGAGGTTGTCGCTAAATGAGTCGGAGAAAGTCCTAGACGAATGAATTGTATTTAGAGTTTCACATACATAGTTATCTTTAAACAGGGAAGTTAAAAGTAGGAATGTGAATTTAGAAAAGAGTAAGAATATGCCAAAACGTTACCCACCAGTTATGCCTCTTGGTGGTTTTTCCCCCAGGGAAAAAAAAAAAAAAAAGTGTGGTTGCTGGAAAACATTCAAAGTTGAATCCTTCTACTTTTAACAAAATATGACGCTGCCTTTTAATTCTAACTGAAGTTGTCTAGTCTGTGCGCCACGTACCGAGCCGGCAGCAGATCGCAGAATTGCGAGCACACGGGAGCACGGCGAGATTCCCGTGGGACAGAGCTGGGGCTGGAGTCACCCCGATCACCGTAGTGGTATCACAGCTCGACCCACAGCCGCAGCCGTTGTTGCCTCGGGTATTTCAGGCTTTCTCTCCAAAACACCACCTCCTGTGAAGCTGAGGAAACTGCTCACCTTTCTCCCGCGTATCAAAAGATTCGCCTTCTTTGCTTTGACCTCCTTTCGGTTGCTAAGAAAGTCATCTGGTCTCAGCTAAAGCTACGGCATCTGGTTTGTAAAATGGCTAGAAACTTCTTGGCATGCCAAAGCATCTTAAAAGAACATCTTACCCCTTCCACAGGGCCTCAGCACAGCTCTGCGTTAATGATGGCTTGGCGATTTGAACTTCAACCCTTCCTCCGAATTATTTGACATGGGCACTGTTAGAGGAAAATGAAAAGAGATAATTGCTATCCGCGGGGGTTTTATTTTAATTTTTTGCCCTTAGTGCAACCTAGGCACAGGTCTTTTTTCTCATTACGGTAATTTATAACAGCGCAGTTCAAGGAGGAGGAGGTCACAAAACAGAGAGGAGGCCAAACCTGCTCTGGAAGGACATATGACCTGCCAACACGGGACAGACAAACATAACTGGGGTTACTGTAAGGGTGTCTCCGCTTTGCAGTGGAAAATACACATGAAGTACTCACAGAGACGCTCTCAATAAGGAGCTGGCAAAGTTGGTTACTCTCCAAAAGCTGAACCCAGTACATATGCGATTATTGGGGCTGGTTTTCTCAGTACTGCTGAATATCGCAGGATGGGTTTCACCTTGGTGACTGCTTTGAAAACAAACAAACAAACAAAACCAATACCCCCTATTAAGAATGGGCAGATTGGCACAAATGTTTAGTGTTGTGACATGTGGGAGCCACTAAAATGAGCTGCACAGCTTGGGGGAAGTAGACATCTAGAGCAAAATCTTTTTGAACTAAAAAGAAAACATGATACGTATTTTTAGCAGAAAGAGAGGCACTTTTTATAAGGTCTGCTCTTCCTCGCTTTCCTGCTCTATGTATTTTTGTGAGGTTTTTATGCTTTGGTGTTTGCCAGGAGTAGAAACATTAGCTAGATTCTCTGCTAGCATAACTAACTTAGTTCTATGAACTGCCGTCTTTTACACCCACTGAGAATATGGTCCATTTTTTGAAGGTGTATATGGACATATTAAAGTGAGTAATCTTTAAAAAATGTTCTCTTCAACCATTGCCCACCCTTCCGCTTCTCCGCTGCAGATTTCTGAGCCTTGTTTTCAGTTCATTTTGGAATAATAAATAAACTGAATGAGCAAATCCATTCTATCTTCTTGACCTATTCCAGCTGCAAAGATTTCTCTTAGTGCTCACCTCTTCCCCTTTTTGAGCTATGATTTAATTGTTTGGTTTGGGTTTTTTTAATTCATATCCCTTTTGCTATCCAGTTCGCAGCTGCAAATTCCCAACGTTATATTCAGAGTTTTCCCCATATGTTTAAAATAAAGAGTCGTCCTTTCCCACCCCTTTGGAGAACGGATTACTCCAACTCAACCAATAAGAATGTGGGGAAGGACTTGCTAAATATTGAAAGGCACAGAGGGGAAAAGGCAGCGTTCACAAAGATTCTCCTGTTTCTTCTCTCAAGCAGCCCTTCCTCATTACAGCTGAGCATGGTAGGAAGTTATTCCCATAGGGCTGCACTTTCAACAGCGTCAAAATTTGCATTGTTCTGGCCCTTTTCCTTCCCACATGTGCACACATAAAGGAGATGATTTTATCTCTTGAATCTTGCGATGTAAACATTAGCGACTTGTCTGAACAAATAGAGAGGACGTTTCTTGGCACGCAATGCTTTTCCGTGTTAAAAAAAGTGGGGAAAAAAAATCACTGTGTTTACTTGCACCTTCCCTCTCCCTCTCAGCATATGGACACTACTCAAAGAACTGGAAAGCAAAAATCACATTTTCGGAGGTACTGAGAAACCTCAGAGGTGGTTGGTGTCATTGGGAGATGCGGTCAATGGCTGCCTTTTAAATGAAGACTCCTATATCTAGGATGGCCAAACTACTGGCTCTGCTAACACCTTCATATATCAGAGCTCCATCAGCTCTATGTTTTGTACTCCTGAGAGCCGTCAGATGGAAGGAATCCAGGAGGCATGGATGACAGCAGCCTGCAGCAGCCAAACCTTTCTCTTGCAGAATGGTACGGGCTTGTCCAGGATGGTCAATTAGATCGCAGGTTATAAATGGGTCACGTAATGGCGGCAGTCCCTTTGGTCTACTTACTGCCCCTGCTAGGAATTTAGATTATCCAGTCAACTCAATCCCTCCCATGGAAACTGTGTTTTAAATGACTCCCCTAGCAAGAAAGCCCCACGTGAGCCACTGGCATATGCATCAAACCTACTGTGTGCTCCAGAGTGCTGGGGTTTTGGGCCAAAATCACAAGATCTTTTCAGCCTGCAAATATTGCAACAGACACTTCAGGCTTTCAGGCGCTCTGTGGTAGAGCCAGTGATAAGGGAATTGAGAGTGAGAGAAGATCAGCCTCTTTATCTTCAGGTGTGTGCTTTGCCATTGCCAGAATCACTGATCTATTGCTTTTTCTGCCATCCTTGCAGTCACATCTGTATTTCTGTATGAGTTCCAGTGAAAGTTATTCTGAAGGACATAAGTCATAGCTCAGAAATGATTCTACAGCAGCTATGGTGGCAGAGTGATTCTTACCATGTATGGAAGATCTCGGTGTCAGCAGGTTGCAGCCCTCTTTGGTATTTCACCCAGCCATTTCAATGCCCTAGGACAAGAGGAAATAGGTTCAAAGTTGTGACAGGGGAAGTTTAGGCCGGACATTAGGGGAAAATCTTTTCACTGAAAGAGTTATCAGACATTGGCACAGGCTGCCCAGGGAGGTGGTTGAGTCACCATCCATGGATGTGTTTAAAAGTCGTGTAGATGTGGTGCTTAGAGACATGGTTTCGTGGCGGGCCTGGTAAAGTAGGGTCAGTGGTTGGACTAGGTGATCTTAAAGGTCTCTTCCAACCTAAATGATTCTATGAGTTCAGAGTTCATAACGTAGCATATACCAGTTAATGAACTCAAATAATATTTAAGGTCGAGACAGCTGTCCTAGAAGACTGGACACCCCCTACAGCAGTGGTAGAAACAATAAGCTTAATGCTTTTGCAGCCCTTGATTGAATGGCATAAAACTATTTCATATTCCACCTTTAAAATGATATACCCTGCTTTTTTTTCAGAGTAGATCTGGTGTCTGCTGACAAATTCCAGATGTAGCAGATCTGGTCCTGTATCAAACAGAGATGCCCCTGCTGAATTGCTGTCAAGAGCCACCTGCAGTACTTGCTGTCTCGACGTTTCTTGGACTCTTGGCAAACTTTGTCTGTCTCTTTCCCAATTGCACCTGGGGTGACGGAAAAATCCGTGCCAGAGTCTGTAACTCTGGAGAAGAACCAGCCATTACCCAGAGTTACAGCCTAGTGATAGGTACCATGAACTGCTGTCGCAGTTGTGATCCACAGAGATATTTCATTTAAATTTCAATTTAATAAGTTTAATACATTTAAAAGGCTGTCTTGGAAAGGGCCACGTACCTTTGAAACTCACTTCCTATTGCTGGGTAACAGCTGGCTGGGTTTGTTAGCCCTCCATCAAATTTATACTCCTAGTCTGCCAGCTGTGAAGAACAGAGATTATCTGAGATTTTGGGAATACTTTTAAAAGTACAGATGTTTCAAATATAGTTAGGGCGATACTATAAGTGACTCGCTGGCAGTGTCTGTGTGAAGCATATTTTCAAGATATTGTCAAAGGTATCTAGAGGCGGGAACAGGCTTTATTTGCAGCTATAAAGAAAGAATGGAGTTATCAGCAGGGCACCAGTATATTTACTTCATAGCAAGGAATCACTGGAAAAAGCTAATCTTTGCATGCTATAAAATAGAAGAGAGCTATAGCTTACTCATAACACAGTCATATTCTTCTGCAGAGCTAAAAGGTTATTGGAATAGAAATAATATTTCCTTGGTTTCTGAAACGAGGACGTACAATTATTTCAAAGATTAAAAGTACTTAAGTCCTTTTGTAGCAGGGGCAATTCTTACAAGTCTTTGTAGTTATATCAATGCATAATTTGGACCAAGAATAACAAATCGGTGTCTCATAAAATGCTAATTAACGAGAAAAAGACGGCAGATGATGTGGATTGTTGTGAGGAAAAATACCTTTTGTATCTCGGGCCTTCCCCTGCAGTCTCGAATTATGAAAGAGCAAATTCAGCCTTAGTGTGACATCAGTAATTTTCCTGAGGGTCAACTAAGATTTGAAGCGAGGAGAATGGAAGTGATCTGTTAGTCTTTCTCGACTAAAAGAAACTGATAAAGGACTTTTGTGTCAAAAGTAGGGAGATAGTTTTCTGGGTTTTAAATGTATTTGCTTAGCAACTGTAATTACTAAAACTCTTCTTCCAAAATACCAACATTAACTCCTTTGGGTGACTGCATGTAGGTGAAAGTCTCTCGTTTGAATCGCGTACCTTGGCCCTGGGCTGTAACTGGGTAACAGAAAACAGACTGTCAAATAACACTCATGCAAATGTTATCCATGGTACGTGCAAAGCCTCACCACAGCCTCGGGTGACTCGTAGCTGTGGGTGGAATTTGACACTCCGCGTACATGATGGAGTCCCATAAACACCATCCGAGCTCGGCGGAGTCAGCGTAGCAGGAATAGTTTGCTCCAGTCTGATGTTTATCTAGGGAACGGCATGTTATTCTTCGTCTTCTCTTAAAGAGGGGACATCAATTTTGGCCAACAGCTTAGTAAAGCAGTGAAAAAATCAGTATCGGCTGAGAATTTGGCCCAAAGAGATCTGAGGGTATCACAGACAGCTGTGATACTACAGTTGTAATGTGTAGTTAGGTGGACAGGTATAACCACGTCTTTACAGTCACATATAAAGTTGTCAGTCAGTTAATTCCTCTGGAAGAGTTGATCACTCAGATATGGCTCTGGTAAGAATACAGATATTCTTAACCATGTAATCCGTAATCTATTTGCGGGGCGATTTGTTCTTCTTTTCTTTTTTTAAGCATTACAGTGGCAAAATGTGTTTAAAAATAACATAATATTACCTCCTGCTTTTCCCTAAGTCCTACAAAATCATTACTTGATTGAAGGTTGTTTGAAATATGATACCTAGCCTTTGATTTTCATGTCTTTGCAAAAGAAATGCAGGAACTTTAGAGTTTGGTCACTGTCATGCCAAAACCCTGGGCAGCGATTACGTCCCTCATTAATAGGCACGCGATTGCCGAAAATAGCAATTAAATAAAGAGCTGGTTGGCAGGAATGAGATCTGCTTTCTCTTAGTACAGCGTTTCTTTTTCTTCCTTGAAGCTCTAGAAAGGGGAACCGATTTCACTTTTATTGAAATAAGTGACAGTTCGCCATTCATTTCGTTGGGGGTAAGATTATACCGTGTCTCGATAAGAGCTGATGAAGCTTAATTCTTTTCATCTCCACACTATGGGCACGTTGTCTCGGCGAGTATAGTCTTGTAAAGGGGAGGGTCTTGCTTCGTAAGTAACCTGGTGAAATAAGTGAGGGTATCGCAGAGGAAAGCGCAATTCAACGTACAAAAGAATGGCAAAATAGGCCATTAATCCTCCCCAGGGTAATAGTTGTGTGTTATTAAAGGTCGGTGAGATGATGAGCCCTGAGTACCACAGAGGTCTTTTTGTACACTGTGAAGTGTTCAGTCCTCTTTGCAGACCTGTTCCCTTAACCTGGGGAATAAAAGTATTCTTGGCGTTTCAGCGGAAGCCCAATTGAATTTATATAATGAAAAAGAGAGTACACGGTAAATTCTGAGTCACCAGAGGGTAGTTTGGTGAATACGAGGGTACGTGTAACCTCACGCAACAATTAGTTTGCAAACTTAAAATTCTACTAAATGTACTCAAGCTTTCCGCCAGAGTCATTTACTTACATATATATATTTTTTTTTTTTAAGGAAACAATCAGAGAGTAATTCACTTTTTCCTCATTTGCCAAAAAACCCAGCTAAAGCAATACATCCCAGCATGCACAGTGAGTAAAAAGATTTGGGTTATTTGAAAGCAGGACAAGGGAGTTTCAAAGCCAAGGAGAAGTCCCAAGGAAATAGCTGCCTCTTGACTCCTGCCAGGGACTCCATCCATCAACAGTGTCAAAAGGGATAAAAATAGTGCACTTTCCATTAAAGTTCTGTATGGGGGAGATAAAGCAAGGGAACGGTAACTGGCATGGTTTAAAGTAGTTCTGGCCACTGGAGGGCTCCTGCATTTTTCTGGCTGGTTGGAGGCTGGACTGTGCTTTTGTCCATCGTGCTGGTTCAGAGGGAGAACCGTCAACCAGAGCTCAGCAGTAAAGGTGAAGAACAAGCAGCAGAGAAAATAGAGTATTTCTGTTCAGCTCAAATCATTTGAACGCTTCCTCTACCTGCAATCAAAAATTAGCTTTTAAAAACACGACAATTCCTGTTCTTTTCCTCTTTTCCTTCAACTCCAACGTCGTTAGGGCACTTAACATAATGAGTCCTCGTATGTGATACTGGCAGGAGCAGATCTGCGCAGACACAGCGGAAGAGCAGAGCTGCGTGGCAGGAATTCTTGGGGCTCCTTCTCCAGCGCCTCACAGAATGCCTGGAAGCTGCAGTGGTACTTATATTTCTTTAAAAGTCCATGTTTTGTAAGGAAAAGGGTCAAGAACTGCTGTCTCTGAGCAAAGACATGGCAGGTATGCGGCTAATGAGTTACTAGTTAGGCGACTGGATGTAATTAAAAAGAAAAGCACCCGTGGGATTATTATTAGAGTTTCAGAACAGCTGTAGTGATGGAAACTATTGAATATTGAAATAATATACATTTCCTAAATCTGATTGAGGCGCTTAGCGATTATTACAAATTTGCATTACCAGCCCCTAAGAGCTCTAGCTATAGATGAGGATCGGTTACGTTACACGGTGTAGAGACTTTGAAGAGGAAGATATTTACAAAGAAAGTTACTGCCCAGTTAGGAGATAATTAAATATGAAGTTGAGTACGAAGAACCGGTAAGACAGTACTGACTGCTCGGAGAAACATTTTGACGTGGATACGTTAGAAACTCCATTACCACCAGCTATCAAAATAAACCTGCACGGGTTTATTATTGCTGGTTACCTTTTTTTTTTCTTTGTCCTTAGTGAATCTGATAATTCTGAGGTCTCAGCATTGACTAGAAGCTTGTCCATAACTGGGACTTTCATTTGAAGTCTTTATCTGATTGTGGATTTTTTTGCTAACATTTTACCAAGGGCTTGTCATGTGAAATTTATCAGCAGTTTCCCAAAAGGCGAAGGGAAGTATGCGATGTGCTCTGCAATTCATGCCCTTTCTTGAACGTAATCAGGAAGATTGTTTTAACAGCATCTTCCTCTGCTGAAGCTGTGCTGGTTACAGGATGACTGTACATGCTCTCCGTATTCTCTCATCCCTCAGGATGTTATTTATTTTTAAATGTTATAAATATCAGGATAATGACTCAATGGTCTATTAGGTTTTCTTAAACGTTCTAAGGCACAGTGTGGTCGGAACTACTTTGAACTTAACACTTCGCTGATTTTTAAAAATATACCAAAGCCAACATTCACTTTTAAATACATGAGAGAAGCATCATAGATTTAGTTGACAAAAATCACAAGATCTAAGCTTACACAGACATCTCAATCTTTCTCCCTGGGGATGGCAAAATGACAGGCTTACAGAACCTCTCCTGATGGAGGAAACAGACAAACATCTTCATTGCTTCTCTGAGTTCATTTTCCAGAATAGGCACCGATTTCTCGCTCCTCGTATGTTTATTTCATCTGTTCTTGATGTTACACAATTCCTGAATTGAGAGGATCTTTGTGTAGAAACACAAAAGGACTTGGTCCTGCAAGGAGAGGGTTTTAGGGCAGATGAGCACCTGAGATCTGTCCAGTTCCCACTTAGGGCATCAAGTCCTAAAATACACTAAAATACTTCTGCTTTTCTGCTACAGTGCTCTAAAACCATCTGAATCTTTAACTTACATTTTGTACATCAATGTTGCATTTCCAAATGTGTCTGTAAATGGCTCCGTCTCAACAGCAAATTATCTGAGCTTCTGTGTCATCGGCATGTTTTATTGAAATGGTTTAATCCAGTAGATGCAGGCAGCATAAGAAGGCTACCATATTTTATATTAGGTTGCCTATTTAACATTAGGTGCACAATGGGAGGACTGACATCCAAGTTTCTCCCCTACCCAGTGAAATCCTGGCTTGTTGTTCTGTAGTTTCAAAACGGAACCTCAACAGGAACCTACTGATGAGTTCTTTGCCTGGCTGAGATACGTGATAAAGGGGTTTTCGTAAAGTTCAAGTGATCCTTCCAGCATCTGAGTAAAAGCTCTGACAACTGTGCTGAAAGATAAAACCAGTTACTTGTCTTCCTACCTCTAAAAGAAAGGGCCGGATCCTTTACCATTTTGGAGAGGAAAAGCCAAAACTTGCCTCAGCAAGTGCTTTCGAGGCTGCAAAACTCAAACGGAAGGAGAAGTCAGCCTACTGGAAGACACCTACGTTTTTTACCCGGTAAAAGCCCTTTTGTTACTACTTGCAGCGTCTTCTTAGCTGGTACAGTGGCAGCCTTTGGCAACCCCTACCTCTGCACTCTGAATAGAAGTAAATACAAGTTCTTATTAAAGACTCTGGATTCTCCTCTGAGCTTGCCTAAAATTCAGGTGTTGCAGCAATGGGGCTTGAATTACCTAAACCCATAACATTCCCTATAGTATTTCAAAAATCTTTATGAAAACAGATCCAAAATTAGAGGTTTACAGGTGGATCTCCTATCTAAGATTCTGCTTTTAGCTTTCTGAAACCCCTGAAAAATCTTTCTTCCCTCTAAGGTCTCTTTGGACAGAAGAAAACCACGTACAAGTTTCTTTTGCAAATGTTGGCATCGCTGTAATAAAAGTGGTATTTTATCTGTGTGCTTTTTAAAGAAGCAAGAAACCAAATTGGATTTGGCAGGAAAGAACTTATTCAGAAAGAAAATGGAAAACCGGTACTTCGAGCTCCTTACAAAGAGATATTCTGCAGTGGGGACCATTAAAAGTTTCTCCTTGAAAACTTACTCCAAGAAAGAAAGAACAGACTGAGATAAAGTGACCCAGACACATAAGCGTATGTGGTATTTCAGTGAAAGGGAACAGCCCCTGTGTAAAAAGTGGTAGATGTTAAACGGATTTACATGCTAAAGATATTTTGAGAATCCCAGAGATGTGTTTAGCGAGGGCTGGAGCAGTAATAGCAGAGTCTGGGTGAAGAGCGGCTAAAAGCAAGTGTTCCCATAAGCTCATTCTGTAACTCTGAAAAATCACTTACCTCTTCTTGGGTTTTTTTCTGTTGTCATTGATCTGTACATGGGGAAAATGCAAAAGCATTATGAGTCTTCATTCATAAAGATCAGTAAAGCACTTTCCGTTCTCTGAACTGAAGGTGTTATAATTATAAAAGATCAAGATCAGAGCACTTCCTCTTTTTTCAGTGGGCAGTGTTCCACCGGTAAAAGATTAAAGGTTCAGGGTATTTAAGATGCGGCAAAAATTATGCTGTGTACAAATGTTTCAAAATTTGGTCCTTAGGCAATCTAAGTTTTGGAAAAAAGTGCTGATCGACAGGTTTTGGGTTGTGCCTGGGACTCACATGGTGAAGAGGGAGAGCAGGAAGCATCTCGGAACTGAGGTGCAGAGCTAGACACCAAGAACATTTGAAGAGCTGAATGTTGTGTTCTTAATTGTATACGGGCTAGAAAGAAACGGTAATAGCTATGGGGTGAATCAGCAGTGGGTGGTGTCTTGGATTTAGAAAAACATGCAATGTCACCTGTTAGGCTTGCAGCCACTGCATTTCAGTAAGTTGGTTTTTTGGGGTCTTTTTTTAGTTTCCATAAACACCCTGCGATGCTGAAACTCCCCTTCTTGTTGCTGATGGGATATAGTGAAATTTAATCTGAACTCTGTGACTTTACCCGTTTGGCAGAGGGACCGCTTCAACGATAGAGGAAGTGTCAGTAGGAAATTGTGAAGTATTTATTTGAGTCTGGGCTGTGTTAGAGTGTTTCCTGAACCACAGCTGTAGGGTTTGCACTGGTGAGAGGGAAACGGAGTTCTCCTGTTGGAAATAAATTAATTGAATGTCTATGAAACAGGAGAATTCCTCCTGTTATATGATTCCCATTCCAGTTCTCCTCTTGCTGCGGGTCATTTATTATTGCTGCCATGCTTTATTGAAAAGGCTGTTTTACACAGGGAAAAGTTTAAATAAAAGCAAAAAAACCTCAGGTAGGAGAGTGCTGTGTTACAATATTTATACCAAATATGATGTGAATGGACTATAATAAGAGTAAATAATAAAACAAAGGTATATAATTCCTGAGAGAACGGCTCTAAACAGTAAAAAGTTAAACGTGTAGCTCTATGGTCTAAAGGAACGTACCATGAAATCAGAGAATCACAGGGCTGGAAGGAACTTCAGGAGATCATTTAGTCCATTCTCTTTCCCCTAAGGATGTACCAAATGTACTTGTCATTCATGACACAGTTGCCTAGCGCTTTCTTACTTTTCCAGTGGAGAACTTCCAAAACCTCATGAACCAATCTTGCTATTGCAGTGCTTTTTATAATACAAAAATTTTCATATGTCTTCCTTGATCCAATTCAATCCTTTTTTTCCTTGTCTTACCCGACATATATGTGAAGAAAGAGAATCACTGTCTTGCATTTTACAGCACTTTCATTTATTCTCTGCTTGTGGGCCATGTCTTCCAGCCCTGTTAGAATTTCTGCTGATTTCCTCCAAACTTTTTCCAATTGTTCCAAGTTTTTACTGAAACGCAGAGTCTGAGCTGATTGTAGTGCTGTAGGGGAGGTCTAATGAGTGTTACCTTCAAAGACTATTTTTTTTTTTTTATATATATATATATCTCTCTCATGGATACTGTGATACTGTTTTTTAAATTCAAGTGTAACTTGTGTTCTTTTCATGATCCCAGATCTTTTTCACTTCTCCATCCTGTATTTTTAGGCTAAAAATTTCTAAATAAATGGCGGCTCTTGCACCAGTCCCTACTGAATCACAGAGGAGGGTAGACCCTTTCACTTGTATTCTAACTCTGACCTCACAGTGTGCTTCAGTCCACCCTAGTTTGGTGTCTTCTTCACAAACACATGCTCTGTCCTGTCATACAAGTCGTCACTGGAAGTAGAGTAGCACCAGAGTCCAGTGTTGGTTCCTTTGGAGCTCACTTGACGCATACTGCCTGTCTGATAACAAACAGTTCTAGGGAAAGTTTATCAACACCCTCTCCACCCACCCTGTTGTTCACTCTCTAGTTTAGGCTCTTTTCATTTGTTTGTGAGAAGAACATTTCAAAAAAACGTTGAAAGCTTTTGCAAATTTTTCCCTTTCTACCAGACTTGTTACTTTGCTCTACAAGTAAATTGAATTGGTTTGGCATGATTTCTCCCTAACGAATTCAGGCTGGCTTTTATTCATTTTTCTCTTGGCCACAGTCCCTGGTTATCCGTTCTGAGATTTGGGGTTCTTTTCCCCTAATAAAGTGTGCCATTCATTTTTATTTGAAAGTTCTGTTTGTTTCTCCTCTTATTTATGCCTTTCTTAAATAGTACTGCTTTTTATTTGCATCAGTGTAGCGGAAAAAGAGCATGTAGACCTCTGCATGGACCTTGACGAAAGCGTTGGATGGCCTTCCAAAGCTTTTAAATGTAAAAGAAAGAGTTACAGAATTAAGAATAGAGTTGGATATGATGTAGATTTTAAGGCTTTTTAAAGGAGAAAATACATCTTCTGTCCAGCGGAACGCTATAGAATTATGAGAAGGCTGGAATCTCATGTACAAGTTAGAGCCTTGTGGCCCACAGAACCGGCACATCAGTCCTGAACAGCAGTTTCCCTCACCTAACCAATTTCTGAAGGGCAACCACCATGTTCATGTAGAAATCAGAGATGGTACAGTTGGGATCTAACAACCCTTCATAGAGCATTCTTACTTGCTTAGCAGAACTAGCTAAATACTCTTTTTCTTTTTTTTTTTTTTTTTTCTTTCCTCTCCTTACTCTGCACTGGCTTAACTTATTTTTATGGCTTTTTGTTTGGTGGCCCTTGCGTTCTGTTTCCTTGTGCCTGACCAGAATTGTCGTGGCAGAATGATTCCCCTGAGCATGACTTTGTTGTTGCAGACATGCTACTGTTGTCTGATCTGACTTTAGACTTTAGAACAACGTGGGGGTTTTTTCTTCATGGAAATGATACAGTGAAACGCGTGTCATCAAATCTCTAAAAATCTGTGCAGTTTGATGTGTTATGCTCATAAAAAGAGGATTTGAAGATGTTCTTCAAATATACCAGCTAGTTTATAAGGGTAATAGGCATATTATAAGTGCATTGCTCCCTGAACTGGAGAGAAGAAACACGAAATCAAACGGCTTTTCAATGAGATGTTGTGTTGTGCCCACGACGTGAACTTAGTTTTGGAAGTATGAAGATTCAGAATTTGCTTATTTTATGGCCTCTGTAATCACGTAGGAAACTGCTACTTGTTTATGTGCTAATTCCTATTGCCAGGTAGGCAGTTTCTTCTCAATTTGAAAAAATGAAAGAACATCTTGTTCTTTCTGTTCGAGTGGCACGGTACCCACATGCTCATTTGCATTCCTGGATATTCATTATAATTTACAAAACAAAAAAGATTTCTGTTTTGCATAGCTAGCTTTCATAAATATAAATACAAAGAGCCAAAGCTGTCAAAATTCAGCCTTTTGGCAACCTCCCACACTTGTGCCAAAAGAAAAAGTAAGGATTGCAAACCCATCAAGGCGAAAATAATAATGAGAAATCAGAACTTTTTGAAATCTTTATCGTTCTTATGAGGAACCAGAGAAAAGGTACATTAAGTTTATGTATTCTGAATCATTTCTCAGTGACTCTGACCGAACAAGAGAATGCAAAGAGTTGTAGGATAAACGTAATGATGATGTGGAAAATGAATTTGTATTAGTGAGCAATTGGAGACAATTTTGGGGTATTGCTCCTATGTATGCGCAGTCTGCAGAAGTCATTACCTACTTTGCCTTGCCTCCCGATCTACGCTGCTGCCTTTGGCCAATTATTCAAACTCCCCACAACTAGATTGCTAGCCCAGCTAGAGATTGTAGCACCGGCGTGACAAGTTTGCTGTTTAGTAGCTGACTCAATCCCACCACAGACAAAGTCACCCCAAGGAGGCCATACGCTGTTCCTAATGGAAATTACAGCCTCTGCCTTGGCCAAGTTCATTTCTACTCTCACCTGTTTGCAATGGCCTTGAATTTTCCAGCCAGAGACTTTCCTTCCGGGGTTAGTTTGTCCAGTGGGGTGGAGTCTAGTTGGAAGCCTGTGACTAGTGGTGTTCCTCAGGGGTCAGTGCTGGGTCCAGCCATGTCCAATGTATTTGTCAATGAGCTGGATGAAGGGATGGACGCACCATCAGCCAGTTTGCTGGTGACACAAACTGGGAGGGGTGGCTGACACACCGGAAGGCTGAGCTGCCATTCAGGGTGACCTGGACAGGCTGGAGAGTTGGGCAGGGAAAAACCTAATGAAATTCAACAAAGGCAAGTTGCAGGGTCCTGCACTTGGGGAGGAATAACCCCCTGCACCAGGACAGGTTGGGGGTGACCTGCTGCGAAGCAGCTCTGCAGAGGGGGACCTGGGAGTCCTGGTGGAAAACAGGATGCCCATGAGCCAGCAATGTGCCCTTGTGGCCAAGACCGCCAATGGCGTCCTGGGGGGCATCAGGAGGAGTGTGGCCAGCAGATCGAGGGAGGTCTTTTACCTTTACTCTGCCCTGGTGAGGCCACAACTCGAGTACTGTGTCCAGTTCTGGGTTCTGCAGTTTAAGAAGGACAGGGAACTGCTGGAGAGGGGACAGTGAAGGGCTACGAAGATGATCAGGGGCTGGAGCATCTTTCCTATGAGGAAAGGCTGAGGGAGTTGGATCTTTGTAGCCTGGAGAAGAGCAGACTGAGGGGGGATCTCATCAATGTTTACAAATACTTAAAGGGAGGGCGGCAGGAGGAGGGGGCCAGGCTTTGTCCAGTGGTGCCCAGGGGTAGGACAAAGAGGTGACGGGCACAAACTGGAATATAGGAAGTTCCATCTCAACGTGAGGAGGAACTTCTTTCCTGTGAGGGCGGCAGAGCCCTGGCAGAGGCTGCCCAGAGAGACGGTGGAGTCTCCGACTCTGGAGACATTCCCAACCCGCCTGGATGCCATCCTGTGCAACCTGCTGTAGGTGGGCCTGCTCTGGCAGGGGGGTTGGACCAGATGATCTCCAGAGGTCCCTGCCAACCCCTAACATTCTGTGATTCTGAGAAAGCACACAATAACCAAGGGTGTGGATTGACTGTGTCATTTTACTGGCATGAAGTGAACAGTGCTCCACGGAGTCGTTCTCAGTGCGCGTTAATGCCGGATGCACGCAACGCCGGCGTCGGGAACACGTGCCACAGCTTGCTACCTGCTGTACTAACTTCTGGGGGAGATTAGAAGTCAGTCTTCCCCCCGCAGTGACATTTCCTTGAGAGTTTTTGCTCACAAAAGCTGATCAGCAATTTTCGGGGATCTGAGAACAAAGGTCACTGCAGAACTTCCATTGTTTTACTGAGTAAGTTTGGAGATCAGTTTTGAACAGATGGTCGGTTCAAATGAGCAAAGGCAAAAGGTAAACATTTGGTTATAGAAATAATTTCATTCACAGAAGTGGCCTTTCCAAACCAGATTTTCTAGTTATAAGCCTCTTCCTTTCCTCTTAACGCTTTTAATTAACTATCTTGCTCCGTTAATGGCATTTGAGCCTAAGAAACCAGCACTTTACCTGGTAACCCAGGCTCCAAAAGCAAACAATCTCCACTCAGGCGCCTATTTTAAAAAAAAAAACCACTTCACGCAGCCCTCCCAGGAGCCGGCGCACAGGGACGTCCCTGACAGTCCCTCGGCACAGCTGCTTTTCCTCCACGTTTTACAACTGGCAGAATCTACCAGGCAGTGACCGCTGACTCTCACTCGATAGAGGGAATTAGGGAGAGGGAGATCCAATAGTCCTGAACTCCTAAACGAAAAGCCCGCTCTGGCCCGCGGCTGCTCCCAGTAATTCAGGATTTTTGCTGGTTCGTGTGTGAAAATGGATGCACTCAGTGTGACCCTGGTACAATTTTCCGCAAGGATCAGTAAGATCTTTATACGTGCTTTCCTGACCTCTTAGTACCTACCCAAGCAGTGACCACGTGTCCTTACCTGTCGAGAGGGGTGGGAGATACGTGCCTCTGTACTCTCTAGCTGCTTTTCCATCTCTGACCTCTTGCCCAGCCTGTCATTTTGTAATGTGTAACGTAGACACTGATACTGGGCAGCACACAAAATATGTATGTTGAACTGTATCAGTTACAATATGCATGTTTATCTGGAATCTACCTCCTTTGTNGGCCAGCAGATCGAGGGAGGTCTTTTACCTTTACTCTGCCCTGGTGAGGCCACAACTCGAGTACTGTGTCCAGTTCTGGGTTCTGCAGTTTAAGAAGGACAGGGAACTGCTGGAGAGGGGACAGTGAAGGGCTACGAAGATGATCAGGGGCTGGAGCATCTTTCCTATGAGGAAAGGCTGAGGGAGTTGGATCTTTGTAGCCTGGAGAAGAGCAGACTGAGGGGGGATCTCATCAATGTTTACAAATACTTAAAGGGAGGGCGGCAGGAGGAGGGGGCCAGGCTTTGTCCAGTGGTGCCCAGGGGTAGGACAAAGAGGTGACGGGCACAAACTGGAATATAGGAAGTTCCATCTCAACGTGAGGAGGAACTTCTTTCCTGTGAGGGCGGCAGAGCCCTGGCAGAGGCTGCCCAGAGAGACGGTGGAGTCTCCGACTCTGGAGACATTCCCAACCCGCCTGGATGCCATCCTGTGCAACCTGCTGTAGGTGGGCCTGCTCTGGCAGGGGGGTTGGACCAGATGATCTCCAGAGGTCCCTGCCAACCCCTAACATTCTGTGATTCTGAGAAAGCACACAATAACCAAGGGTGTGGATTGACTGTGTCATTTTACTGGCATGAAGTGAACAGTGCTCCACGGAGTCGTTCTCAGTGCGCGTTAATGCCGGATGCACGCAACGCCGGCGTCGGGAACACGTGCCACAGCTTGCTACCTGCTGTACTAACTTCTGGGGGAGATTAGAAGTCAGTCTTCCCCCCGCAGTGACATTTCCTTGAGAGTTTTTGCTCACAAAAGCTGATCAGCAATTTTCGGGGATCTGAGAACAAAGGTCACTGCAGAACTTCCATTGTTTTACTGAGTAAGTTTGGAGATCAGTTTTGAACAGATGGTCGGTTCAAATGAGCAAAGGCAAAAGGTAAACATTTGGTTATAGAAATAATTTCATTCACAGAAGTGGCCTTTCCAAACCAGATTTTCTAGTTATAAGCCTCTTCCTTTCCTCTTAACGCTTTTAATTAACTATCTTGCTCCGTTAATGGCATTTGAGCCTAAGAAACCAGCACTTTACCTGGTAACCCAGGCTCCAAAAGCAAACAATCTCCACTCAGGCGCCTATTTTAAAAAAAAAAACCACTTCACGCAGCCCTCCCAGGAGCCGGCGCACAGGGACGTCCCTGACAGTCCCTCGGCACAGCTGCTTTTCCTCCACGTTTTACAACTGGCAGAATCTACCAGGCAGTGACCGCTGACTCTCACTCGATAGAGGGAATTAGGGAGAGGGAGATCCAATAGTCCTGAACTCCTAAACGAAAAGCCCGCTCTGGCCCGCGGCTGCTCCCAGTAATTCAGGATTTTTGCTGGTTCGTGTGTGAAAATGGATGCACTCAGTGTGACCCTGGTACAATTTTCCGCAAGGATCAGTAAGATCTTTATACGTGCTTTCCTGACCTCTTAGTACCTACCCAAGCAGTGACCACGTGTCCTTACCTGTCGAGAGGGGTGGGAGATACGTGCCTCTGTACTCTCTAGCTGCTTTTCCATCTCTGACCTCTTGCCCAGCCTGTCATTTTGTAATGTGTAACGTAGACACTGATACTGGGCAGCACACAAAATATGTATGTTGAACTGTATCAGTTACAATATGCATGTTTATCTGGAATCTACCTCCTTTGTGATCTGCGGAGGTGTACTGAAATGATGCAGAGCCTAAAATAAAATTTGTACAGAAGAGCAGAGTAGACAACCAGTGATTTTTATTTTTTTTTTTCCCTTAAGTGACTCTTTCTTTCCTCCCTGAGTAACTGCATCATATGAGGGGCTGCCTCCGCCCAGTCCAGGGGTTGCTCTATTTCAAGGACGAGTGAGGCAATCTCTTTATATAATCTGTAAATTATTTGGCCGTGTTCTGCCAAACCCCATCTGGCAGAAGGTAGGACATTTCTATCTTCGTGGTCTATGAACCTCTGCCCAAGCTGCTGAGGATACTTCGGCGTAACGCAAATATTTACAATACTATCAAGAACATTCCCTTTCTTTTTCCTCCTCCATTTGTCTCTAACCTTGCAAACACGCTGTATTGCGTGGCGTGGCTGGCAGCGGTTGGGCAGATGGTTTACTCCGTTCACTCACACTTCGTTTTCAGTGCTGGCTTCTCGTGAGAAAGGTTCTCCTAGTAGGTATCGTCTCTGTTATAACCATTAAACACAAACAGTGGACAAAATCCAGAAGCTTGAAAGATAACTTTTTTTGTTAGTATTTATTTAGCCCATTGGTCTTCCTAGCACCCATATTAACATTTGGCACGGTTGGATAACGTGAGAAGTGGAAGCGATTTGACCTGACACCTCTCAAATGAAACACTCTTCTACCATACCCAGTGACCCCAAGCTCTCCCTCTCCTTGTAAAATAGTCCAGTTATCTCCCAGATAATGAGGTCTCACCCAACGGCGCCAGTTTTACTCTGTTAGTGGCTTTACAGAGCAAAATTCTAGAAAAGGAGTCCAGCTGGGTAACAGAGCTTGGTACCTCTATAGGCACTGAATCATTTTATCCCCTTAAGGGTTATTTTCTTCCTTGGATTTTATGGTTTTGGCAGCCTTTAAATCTGTTGATGCAGTCTTCTGTCTTACAGAAATGCTAATGAGACCTGGTTCCGATAGACAAATACGATGACAAGAAAGAGCTTCCAACTTAACTACTCAGGCAATGTAATTGCTTAAGTGCAAGACGCAAAGCGGCGGTTGCGGAGCGAAGACAGTCACCGGGCGAAGTGACTTTCTCAGCAATGATTTGGAAGCAAACATTGAGTCGTTGCCGACAGTACAGGCCAATGACATAACGACTCGTGGAATGGAAAATAATGGTAGGGACAGGACAGTCGTACGGTGCCATCTGGAACTATGGGAAGCTGGATCTATGTATGTAAAATATGAATAAATGCAGCCAGATGTAAAGCTGCTTATCTGGCAGCAAAAGCCATCAGTCTTTGTAGTTTCTACAGAATGAAGGATTATCCTAATTTTTTTTAAAAAGCAGTAATTAGAAGTTTGGAAGTCATTTTACCTCATAGCTATCACCACATTTTTAATTAACATTTTATTTTGATTTGGTTGTATGTAATACTCTGGGAGGATGTATGTGCGTCCTGCTCTGTGTGAGTGCCTAATACACCTCAGACACAATATGCTTTAAATGGCTGTGTCCAAATTTTTTTGCTGGAAGGGCCTGAGTCTATAAGGTTGGGTCCTTACAGTAGACTGGTGTTTAAATAAAATCTACTTGCTGCAGGTTTCATGGATAGGAACACGATATGCAAATAGTTTATGCAGGGGCGCAGGGAACACAATAAATACATCACAAGTTGTTTAAGATCTGCTGTTGAATCATTTATAGGACTTCAGTTAAAAATTTGTAATGACTTCTATGTCAGACAGTAATCAGTGAGTGATACGAATTAGCAGATAGCAATAAGCTGTGACTATATGTTTAGATTTGACTCAGTAAAAAAGAAATATCCTTTGTCTGGTATTCGGTGGTTTAGACTTTAGTAATGGGATTGTAAATTTGAAATCAATTTTCTGTAAGTTGTTATCTTAATCAGAGGGAGTCACTGAAGAACAAAAACGTTTCGGGTAGTTTTCAGAAATGAGCTAAATAGCCCATAATATAAAATATCTGTTACTATGTGGCATTCCTACTATCAAAAAGGCCAAATACAACAGCTTCACATAGCAGGTGACATGTTTTAATGGTACTGCCATAAAAAAATTGGAGGGGCATAAGGACTGGGCTTCTCTGAGTGTTTGCTGTGTCCCTTGGATATAACCTGTGCTTTCAGTTCTCCCTCTATGAAAATGGAACAACACTGCCTGTATTTTTAAGGCCCCCCCATAACAGATAAGAAGAAAATAAATATGTGCAGTCTGACCAATGTCCAGATTTACGTTTCTTCTTCCTCCACACTGGGTACTCTTTCTGTCCTTACGATACGGTGTGGTACGGTGATGTGTGATGTGATACGGTCCTGAGAGATTACGTTGTCAAAGCCTCATCTCCTCCGTGTAGATGATTTGAAGGCAGAGAGTTGAGGGTGCTAATCAGTACTAAGGGAATTTGCTTTACGCTGACTTTCTTTCTGACTTTCTTTGTATTAGAATTAACGCGTTTATGTTGGGGAATGCGCTAACACTCCTCAATGGTCTCAGACTCGGCACAGTTCAGCAAAGACGTGAAAAGGCTGGGGCAGTGAACCCAAAAGCTCCACAAAAGCTTTTCAACCAAATGTGGGCAGCCAGAAGGATTAACTTCCTGCCCGGGGTTTGCCAATTGCCTTAATTCTGCTGTGGGGAGACCAAGTTCCCCACCAGTCTCCCCTTCTGCTTGCCGGTCCGCTGCGTACCTAGTCCAGCATCATAGTCAAGGACCATTTTCATCTACCTGAAAATTGTATATGTAAGTCTTCTGATTCAGGAGATGAGGTGAAACGCTTATGTCTGTGCTAAACTCTGTGATTCTGAGAGGAGCTATTGAGTATTGCTGCTTGGAGCTAGAATTTTAGTTTATAATTCTTTTTCCCTGTACGCTTGTGTTATAGGATACTTCCGCTGACTTACTGTCTCCCCAGTGTTTGGCGTTTTTTCACAGTAAACCCATATTTGAATCTGTGAGGAGCTAGGTCTGCTCTCCGCAGGTCCCTTCCATCCTTAACTACCCTAATTCTGATTCAGCTTCCACAAGCTGCATATTTTCGCTTTTTTAAAAAAATGCAAAATATTCAGCTCGTTCTAGCAGACACGTAGACACGTTCGACTTCTTCATAGTGTTCTTAGCTGCGTTTCTGATGTAGAAATTCCCAGAACTGACTCATTCCCAGAGCATCTTTCTCTGTACCATTTACCCTGCAGGAACACCTATTTGAGGCTATATAGGACTCAGACGGGAAGAGTATTTGAGACCATTTTCTGACGCTGAAAATTTCTCTTGGTATCACGTCTTCTGTCATCTAAAGCTAAGGCAGGATTATAATCTAAGGCCTTTCAAAGCCAGTGGCCTTTCAAGATCTCACGCAACTTTTTCACCTCCCTTATGATTTTTTTTTTCCTGCCCTGTTTGCCCTGTGCTGCTTCATTTTTCTTTCCCTGCCACCATTCAACACGCAAATGGTATTTTTTTCTTCTTGCTTCCTCGCAGTGCATTCTGATGTATGTAAGACACTGGTGCTTCTTGCTGCTGGTAATAAAGAAAACGTCGGTTATCAGCGCTATAGTGATGTTTTTAAGTGAATGCTGTCTCAGAAAGGAAAGTAAAAATTTCTTTAGTGAAATATCCCTTCTGCAGAACTACCTAAGCTGCATTATGTCTCAAATGTCTGTCTTTTAAAAACAGTTCGGCTGCTTGACTCACAAACTGGAAAATAGTTAGGGTTGTAAGAGACACGATTCCGTCAAGGTTCCATGACCTGAACAACAAAATCTTCTTGGCAAAAAACATATTTAAAAATGTGAGTAAGGATATACTGTAAAGAACAGGGCAAATCCTTTGACAAAGATTTCATAAATATTCATTACAGTAAAACCAGACATCTATCTTGCATTGTTCGTTGCTTCTAACAATGCCTTTCTCAAAATTCTTCACTTTTAGTTAAAATAAATGCCTGACTGTCAGACATTCGTGGGCAACAGGTAGGCATAAGCAGTTTATTTTTGTTTGATGAAATATTTATTTAAGTATGAGTACATAATAGGGATTATTTGAAAGAAAAGAAGATACTTTTTTTGAAAAATATATTTGTAATTTATTAATATCTTTTAGTTTCTTTCAAAAAGTTGCAGAAGACTCTCTCAGTCTAAGTAAAAGAACCAGAAACAATATTATTTGCCATAGATGCTTCAAGCAAATGCCATCTTTTGCTAATCTGACATATTTCTACCTAGGGACTATACTGTGCTCATGAATATTTAGTTGGTAAAACAAATCTGTATGTATGGATATGACATTTTTGTGCTTGAACTTACTTGCTTGTCAGAGCAGGAGAAACATGAAGCTTGCCATGTTTTCTAATGCGAATGATGCTGTTATGAGACCGTAGCAAAATGCTTTTACCTCATGAATTCCGTATTGGAGCCAAAATCACTTCCTTATGCTCCTGCTGTTGATTTTGAATCAAACATATTATTTACTCTTTTGAAAATCTCCCAGTGGTTAGGCCTAATTGCTTCAAATCCCAGCAAAATCCAATTTGCTATCACCACGTAAAAAACTTAATAACTTGTGAAAAGCGTGGTTTGCTTGTTCTTGACTGTCTTGCCACTGTGAACATTCAAAAAACATCCCTGCCATTAAGTTCTGGCTCTTTCTTCCCTTGTTTCTAAAACCATTACCCAAAGCACCTCCCATTCTTGCCACCGAAAGGATCTAAATGCCCGTGGACTTACCGTATGGTGAAAATGCACTGCGTTAATTAATTGTTAAGTGCTGCTTTTCAAATATAAACAGAATTAAACTCTCTGCATTTGACATAGCAGCAAGCCATTCTGTTAAAAGGGAAATTAGACACCAGCTTCAGTTTTACCCTTGATGGTCTTGCCAGGTATTTTGCCCAACAGACCTGACAACATCTCTTGTGCTCTAATTACTCAATAACAACCTGGGACAATTTCTTTTTTGGTGCACCAGAACCGGAAAATGGTTACGAAGTGAACAAATGGCTGTAAAAATCTGTCTGCAAAAGCAGGCTGCCTGGTGGTTTATTATTAGATATTTCAAAAGCTAGCTTCTTCCAAGCGTGTCGCGTCAAGGCTTTACTCATGAGCCATCAAGGTATTTAATTTTGGCTAGGACCACTGTGTTCTGGGCAACAATCCTTGGGTCCCTGGGAAATGAGAGTAGCCTAGATTCTTCAGGGAAGGAGAATGTGAAAACAATTGTTGGAATATGAGCTAAACCAACATGCAATGTGTCCGATGAAGAAACAGTCTTTGCTTTTTGGTGCTGGTATTGCAATATATTTACTGAAGTCGATCGTCACTTTGACTAGTGAAGTATCTGGTCTGTATCTGGTTTATTAGACTTTCCAAAAATTTCAGAGTAATCTAATTACGGTTGGGAATACTAGTGAATGTGCGTTTGGTAAAACTGTAACCCCAACCATAACACAGTGTTTTCTGTAAATCAGGCAAAAGGCAGAAGTGAAAACTGTAAATAACAGAATGTAGAAAGAGGGAGATTAAACATCGTTGTTTATTCTTACCCCAAGTTCTTCACACTGAATTGATGTTTCCTGGTCAAGAGTGAATATCTAAGATTTGTTTCCTATCCAGAATAACTGCATGTCCCACTACTGAAATAAAATAAAATTCCTTTGACTAGGTAGAGATGTTCTGAACCTCCTACAGTAGAGAAAGGTACCGGTGAAGAGGTGTAGGACTAGGCAGTTCTCTCTCACAACACAAGCAGCTGTTATGAGTTGGACACTGGAGCCAGAGATGTTTTATTAAACTGGTATACGAGTCAATTCATGGTTTTCATGGGTGGTTTCTGTGGCCATGTGCGGATCAGAGTCTTCTGTGTTTCTGAGGCAGATTTTCTTCTGATTTTAGCTGTGCTTAATGCTTTCTTAAAATGGCTCTTCAGAAAATAGGAAAGGTCCTAAGGCACTTGGTCTGGATTCTCGGAGGCAGGTAGGCATTTCTCTAAATGACTTCAACTACGGCAGAAGTTCTGTAGGTGGATGGTGAGCCCATCTCACCGTTCATCGCTGCCGAGAGGGAAATTTCCCCTCGCCACTGTACACCCTTCCTTGTTACCTTGCACTGTCCCGTTCATCCCAGCTGACCAGGAGAGAACTAACCTAGGAAAAGGTGGGACCGTGCAGCAGTGTGAAAGCCACTATCTGTGGTGGCAGAAGCCATTTCAGTGGTGGACTCGGCCATTTCAGAGACCTTCCCCATATTGCTTGAAGGAGAACACCTAAACACTTCAAGTAATTCAGCTTCATATCAATAGTATAAACCCATCTCTTTCCATTTTTCTTCTTTTTTTAAACGGAGGAATGGCTTGGCTGAGCCTTCTGTTTGCTTCGCAGCTCTGCAAGCTTTGCCCTCAGCTTTGTACCACCCAGGCAAACAGCAAATCCCAAAGAAGTTACACCCATTCTGTTTTCTTCCTCTCTTTCTGTCTTTTAACAAAAACTCTGCTGGATGCGCAGCGGCAAAGCTCAGGTCTGAATAGAAAAGCCTCCACCCAGTCGATGCCACGAGGGAAGGGGCTTTTCAGATTTACTTGTGGCATCAGTGTCATTTTTAAAAGAGTTCCCGGGGCTGACAATCTGCTTCAACTCCCAGTCAATAAATACCGGCAGTGTTTTACGTCATTTTTCACTGGATAATCAACCTCATGGGAAGAGAGCTACCTAACTGATAGGGATGCAGCTGGATTTTGGTAATTTTTTTTTTTAGGAACTCGCTTCTTGGAATGAGAGGCTCTTTTACTGAGCAATTTGCCTTTAATAAGGATTATATGGACACCATTGGTCCCTCTTATTTTTATTAGTTCATTAACCCTGTCATTTAATTACCAGAGTACTTCTGGAATCTTTCAGGACAATTCAAATCTCCCGTAATAATTTGTAAGACACCGTTTGTTGGGGTTTTTTCCTTCTGTTTGAAGAGATGCGCTTCTGCCCCTGGGGGATGATTTGCCGATGACCTGATGGAAATGGGTGATGGAAATGGGTGACCTGCACTGAGCGGAGGCCCCAGAGGAGAAGGCAGGGCTGGGAGGCACAACACAGAGCACGGGGAGGCCGGAATACAGAGAAAGTGGTGTTTGATGAGGATGGACTTTAAAAAAAAAAGCAGCAAAAGTTTAGCTCAGCTGAGAAAAAAATGCACGTGTGACTAAATGTAAATAGAGAACGCACCCAAAATGGGTTCAAGGATGTGGATGTGGCTTGTGACAGTTGCAAATCCGAAAGTTGTAGCTGACAAGTGCAAGTGTCGTTCTTAACATAGATTTCTTACAAGAGAATTCCCATTCGTATAAAAAAAGAATTTTCACTTGTGATGAATATGCAAAGAACCGCAAGGCTCTTGAACTCGGGTGGGATTCTCAGCCACATTTGGTGACAGGAGGTTGAGCACAGAGGAAACGAAAATGTTGAGCTCTAGAACCCCAAGAGATTTTTGACACTTGTGAAGTTTGGGCCGCTGTTGTGAAATGACTCTATTTGCCCAGTGATGTAAATCCATGTAAGTTATCCCAAGCAATCTCTACTGGCTGCCATCCCTGGAGACCAAAAAGCTATCTTGGTTCATAGAACAAAATCAGTGTAATAACCACCAGGGTCCTTCACATTTACTTGATTTACCGTAGTCCTGATTCACAGGGAGTACCTAATATTACTCCCAATTTCAGTCCTTATATAAGCTCTGTGATTAGAATGGCGAGCGTGGTGCTTACGCTTTGCAATGCACACACCAGGACTTGGTTTACATCTTTCAAGTGATTTTACATATACTGGAAGTAGTACTTGAAATAGTCTTACATTATAGTCAACAGCCATAACTGGGTGCCACCCAAAAATGCCGGTAAAAACATTTCAGGTTTATTTAAATGCATCTTACTATAAGACTTGCTTGAAGCAGTGGAAAAAAATCTGTTGTGCGCAGAAATTATGCCTCACAATAAAACTCACATTTAGTAAAAACACTGTCTAGGAGAGGCTGTGAATTAAAAATGGCTAATGTTAAGAAATGATGTGAAAACCAGAAGTATTATGAGTTAGATTTTTTACTCAACGTGCATTTTAAGAGATGTCATTTTTGTATCTTAGTGGTAGAAGCAGAAACGGCATTTTCTGCTACTCTAACCGTGAACGTACTTATTGCTTATGAAGTCTTAAATATATTAATCTGTTTCCTGTAATGTTTTGTACACGCATCTTGCATGTATGGATAGTATAATATATATACCCATAGTTCTCGTAATAAACAGATTGTGATATTCCTGGGGCTAAGTGAGGCCCTATTTAATAACAAAGTAGACCGTATATAATCCTTTTGCACTTCACCTCTTCCCTTGATAATATATTTAAGAACTTTCTTTTGAGTTAAGCAGTCAGTGAAGCATCAAACCTAAAACCAGGAAGTATATCTGAAATCCAGCTTCTTAGCAACTGGAAACAAGGACAACACCACCGAGTCATTTGTTTTGCAGTATAAGATCATCTCAGCAAACTGATTACTTCTGTGGGTATTTTATAAGGTTACAAAAGCACACTTTGAAGTAGGAGAGAGCTACTGAAACTTGAAAAAACATATCCTATACATTTTTTTCCAGGAAGACAACCACCTGCTATAACTTTATAGGACAATTCTGAACAATTTCTGTGCCACTGGAAATAAAAAAAAAACCACACCACCACCCAGAGTAAATAATGGCCTGGGGATTCCTCTTTAAAAGGATGTTTTATAAATGATTTAAAGTGAAGTGAGATCTGTAGGTTTGGTGGTTTTCTCAGAAAACTATGTATTTTGTACACGGCTTTATTTTTTTTTTTACTCAGCTTGGCATTTTTTCAAGAGTATTTCTGTATGCAGGTGGTAATCCAGCCTATAGCAATAACACAGAACAGAAAATGCCGTTCTTAAAAATTAAGGAAATTGTACCTGTATTAGTAAGCAGTATGAGATGTTTAGTCTTCAGAAAAATAAGCATTACTGTGATTAACGAATGTTAGTTCTGGGAGAAGATATATGAGACTGATTTTCTCAGAAACCTCCAATAAAAAGTAAGATGAGATTGTTGTGATTATTAGCATTATTAATGTAGGTTTCTATATTTGATTTGCCTCCTTGTGCTGTGGTAAACTATAGCTCCTTTTGTGATTGTCAAATCACAGAAAAGGAACTAAGAAAATAGAAATGACAAGAAATAAGTCTATGCTGAAAATCCTTCTGGATTCTGCTTAACTTGAAGGTGACCCTGAATCTCCCATAAAAGGAAGGGAATTGCTTTAGGCTCATATTCTTACTTGCACTGGAGGAATCTCTAAAGGTTTGGAGTTTTCACTTTAACTGGATAAACAGACAGATAGTCACATGCAGGGAACGCTCTTTTGCACCTGCCAAAATGTACTGGAAATCCTGTGACAACAGGTTTTTTGGCAAAAGTCAATATTTTGCTTCCAGACATGACCAGACCAAAAAAGCGCAGAGGTGCAGAAAAATTTAAAAAAAAAAAAAAAGAAAAAGGTGAGGGGGGAAAACCAGCGCAGATTTTGATTCTGGGAAAACCTTGATTGCTGCTTTTTGGGGATTGTTTCAGTTGGCTTACATTTCACCTTGTACCCCTCTGAGTATTTTTTTATTTGTAATAAAACACGGCACTCTCCCACAACTTTGTACGTTTGCTCATATTGTCGTTCTCAAGTGTCCCATTCCTCCACACGTAGCTCCAAACAAGCAGAAAAGGTGTAATGGGGCATGGACCTCTAGCCTGATAGCAAAAAAAGAGAAGAAAGGCTTTCAAAAATGATCATTTCAATCTAGTTCCTTAGAAAAAATCAGGAGTACAAATGTGCAGGATGTCAAAGCTTTGGTTTGGGGAGAAACCGGGGGAATTGTCCTCACCGGGAGGGTCTGTAAATGTGTCAGTCACGTGAGGGCAAAACCAAGTGCATCTCCACTGACTTCTGTGAAGTCCCATGGACGTGGAGCATCAGGATTTACCTGACGCTTTAATTTTCAAGCTTCTGCAGCCCATTTTATTTCATTTTAGATTGATTTCACCTCTTGCCCTAGCCCTTCCCCTCAGCGACCTGTTCATTTCTGGGCAGGTTTGTAGGGAAGCCTTCTTTAAACTCCTGTATTTCAAAATAAAAAAAAATTAGAATACGTTTATGAAAGCTGTTCTGTTTAATCTTGGAAATGGATGTTTTAAACAGTTTGGGTTTGTTCTTAAATTATTTTTTAGTTACAAAGAGATCTCAGGAAGAAATTTTTCACCATGAGGGCGATGAGCCCCTGGCCCAGGTTGCCCAGAGAAGCTGTGGCTGCCCCATCCCTGGAGGTGTTCAAGGTCAGGTTGGACGGGGCTTGGAGCAACCTGGTCTGGTGGGAGGTGTCCCTGCCCAGGGCAGGGGGGGTGGAGTTGGATGGGCTTTAAAGTTCCGTCAAACTAAACCATTCTGTGAGGGAATGGAATAAGAGGAATTCTGGTCTCTGAAGCAAAGGTCTCCCTAGGTAGATTTTTAGAACGTTTCAGCTAAGCCGAGGGGCCGCTACGCTTACTGAATGTGCTGTGCTTGCAGCGAATGTGTCCTATAATCTCATCAACATAACACAGCCATGGTTTATACTGTTACTACTTTAAAGAATTAGCTATCAGATAAGTCCCGCAGTGCTGGCGGTAACTTTCTGTTGCTGTTGTTGCTGTTTTAAGAGCAAAAACATTTGCGAACACTCTTGTATATACAATTCCAGAGCCTGAATTACTAGAGCATTTGTCTGAGTTTATTTTGGCACCAGTGTCAATGTCCTGGTGCACAGTGTTTGTTTATTTGCTTAACTCTTGTCCTAAATTTCCAAAAGGAACCCTCAATTTCCATTCAGTCGCCCACTTGCTTCTCTGAAAATCAACCCCGTTGTGGATTCGGGGAATCTGGTAACAATGGAAATTTCTATGTTTGTGTGGATTTCTCTTTATTCTTATCGTCACCTCAAGTCACTGTGACAAGTAAATCTCTCAGACTGAGACTCTGAGAATCCAAATTCAGCCGGAATTTTGCAGTGGAACATCCTAGACTCTCTGCTGTAGTGAATTCCCTAGAAGGAGACAAAGACTATTTTACGCTCCAAAACCAGAAAGATTTATTAAAAATAGAAGTTATTTTACACAGACCTGGAATATAAACTCAACAGAAACAAGTATAGCCTATACCCTGCCCACCGTGCCTTACTAGACAGGTCCTAGTTTGTAGTCCACTTGATTTCAGTGGGCTCAGAAACTTTCTGAGTGACATATCAAGTCCCTCGGGAACTTTTCTATCACTTCTTTGCTTCCAGTGGTGTCTTTTACCTTGTGGCTTCTTGAAACTTTTCCTCCCAAGCACGCTCAGGTGGCCCACCTGGATGAGGAGCAACTTCTTGCTCACGGAAGAAATGACCCGACCCAGTCATTTCCTCAACCATAAGACAATTGTGAACATACAGGAACAGTTAACAAAGAAAAACCCAAATGGTTCTGGGTTGGTTTGGGTTTTGTTTCTTTTTTTTTTTTTTTCCCTAATGAACCACTCCAAAATGTTTGTCACGCTGTGTTTCATAAGAAAATTAAGGTTTTGTAAGCACAGGCTTAAAAAAATGAAAGCTCAGAAGTAATGCGCAATTTTCCAACAATATTGCAGAAATACAGCTGCTGAAGTCTTGGCAGTGTTGCTGGTTTTGCAAGCAATTGCAGGGAAGCCTAGAGATGCTTGCTGAAATCCCAAGGGTAATGATCATGCTAGAGAATTTCCAGGGAATTGATTTCTGGTTGATATCATACAGCATCTTGCTCGAAAGATGATTGAAAGAGGACATTTCCTCTTTCCCTGGCATGGCCATCACCTATTACTACTCTTCTTCAGGGCAGTTTGACTGCTTTCAACTGAAATTTCCTTCACAGTTAATGTCCAAAGAAGCTCCGCCTGAGGGAAAAGCAAAATTCTTTCCTGCTATTCCCCATGATGCTGGCAAACATCTATTTTATTGTACTATTCCATGTCCCGTTTTATAATCTGATCTTATTTGCCACTCAAAAGTTTTTCTCCGAGAAGCATCTAAAGAGCTACTGATCATTTTTATCTTTACCACAATTTTACTTGAAACCATTCCTAATTTCTCCAGCGAGAGAGGAAAATATGATGGTGTGGTTCTCATCACTGAAGGCAAGGTTGTGTCAGCCTTTCCATTATAAAACCCCTTATTTTGAAGAGTTTCAAATTCAGCTGTAAAAATTCAGTCTAGCCTGGAAACTGGCAAATTAAGTCTCTGCATGGGATGTGTTTCTTTGAATAAAGATATTAAAAAAAATGCATTTGATTGCCTTTGTGTTTCTTAAGTCCTTGAAAGGCCTGTCAAGCTACACTTAGAATGCTCTTTATATGCTTGCAAGATCCATTTCCAGAGATGCTGAGTGTTTTCAGCTTTCACTTTGCTGCGATTGCTCAAATTTGGATTTTCAATATTTTCCTAAAGTATTTTCTTCTTCTGGTTTTTATTTTTACTGCATAAATTTAAAAAATGCTTTCTTTCCTTTGGGTGGTGTATTTATATTAGGAATGTAGTCTTATTAATTTCTTATTCGCTTCTATTCCTGTGCTATTTTTATTTAAAAATAGTTCAAGGTTCTTTGTGTTGGATCATGACTAGTGCGGTTTTAACTTTGACAGTTAATTGCTACAGAGAACTGGGACAGGAATAATTTAAGTGACTCCTTTGTTTATACGGTCAAGAGCTCTTACTGCAGCCTAGTCTACTGCCAAATTTTACTCAGTAATTCCTTCACTAGAATGAGTAAGATGGTTGTTCTGGGAGATGAAAAAATCAGTTTAGGTCAGATGTTGAGGGAGGTCTTCTCTGTTCTCAGACAGAAAAATACCATCGGTGATTAATGTGGAAGGAAATAGAAGAAAGGGGAAGGTGTACTTCCCGACAAAATGTGATCGTTGAGAATCCTTGTTTACAGAGTTACAGGGCGGGGGAAGAAAAAAAAAAAAAAAAAAAA
>VZSF01000884.1:623534-646923 GCA_013398295.1 Chionis minor
ATATATATTCTTCTGTATCAGACTTATGCCTTGGTTAGGTGATGTTAAGTTTGAAAAAGTTCTTGAAACATAACCTTTACTCTTTTATTTTTATATATATACCGATGTTGGTATATTCATGCTAAGCAGAGAGGTATTTTACCACAGATAAACACTGAATCACTTGTAGACGAAGGCAACAAACTGTGAAATTGACCCTGCGGAATGGGCAAAATGCCAAGGGGGCGGAGCGTAGGTGGCAATTCAGTAAGCGTTTAGGCATATGCTGAAGTCTACCCCTTTCCACCAAAGGACTTACATGGGCTTAACTTTAAGTACGTGCTTACATCCCATTGAAATCACAGGATTTAAGTGCTTTGGTGAATGCAAATTACTCAAAACTATAGTGGGACAGCTCATGAAGATAGTATTTTGCAAGACCAAAAAAATGTATATTAATGATAGATTACAGGTATGTACTTACTGTCCCAGTAGAATTCCTCTCTTCTGTATATGCCTTTATACCATAACTGGTTTTTAATGATAAAACCTTACGTTCTTCATGTACCCATCGATTTCAAGTCATTCCTCATCTGCTTTGCTGTTTCAAAGCTGGAGGTTTTGCTTGTTGGTTTGTTTTTTAAAGACAACTTTTCCTGAAATCGTGGCATTACTAGGTCGTTTGGGGAATTTTTATTCGGGAATTCAGTTGTGGACTTTGGCTCTGAACTTTGGGCACTGAATTCCAGAACTTTTTGACTTGACAAAGCAGAAAATAATTTGACTTCGATTCTTCACGGGGAACAACTAACATCGACCTCTCTCTGTGTCAGTCTAGCCATAGAGCTTTCATGTTATTCCAAGTATCAGCTGTAAAGTGATAAAGCCTCACTTCTTAATTGAAAACTGTTCTTTTCAGTACAATGCTTCTGCTGTTTTTAGTCCTGAAGTTTTATATTTCTTTCTTTTTGCTAATCCACATTTTCTCCCTGGCGACGTCTCTGTGTTCTACTGTACTTCAAATAATTTGGCAATTAAAGGAGTGTTTGAAGCTGATTTAATTACTTTAGCATGAGATGCCAATTAGGTATTTGTAGAAAGATTTTGCTGAATGTTCTTTCTTGAATAGCTCAACAAGGCACACTGGCCCACGGTTATCCAATTCCAGCCAGGCTAACGATCATGTAAACTGACTCTCTTTCTGCATGTAGTCACTCCACACAAAGAATAAACAGTGGATGCACTTTAATTCAAATGGTCTCTTCTTGTAATCATTAAAAAAAAAGAGATAAACTCCCAAGAAATGTCCTCATTTAGTTGTATTTTGCCTTTGCTTTTATAGGAAGCCTTGGCAGATTGACCAGAGATGAAAATTGGATAACTTAGAGCAAAGGACTAGATGCCAGCTTCCTTAAGTTCTCTTCCAGCTAGGCTATTCGCTCAGAAATAATATATCAAAAACTATGTTTATTCAAGTTAGACAGAGATAATGAGCAAGCACAGCTCTCATGAAAGCCCAGATGACAGATTTCCTAGTTTATTTCTAGTTTTTATGTGGGGAGTTTCAAGAATGGGATTGAAAGTTAGGTCTAATATCCATTCAGGCTGTCGAAAAAATAATGCTCTGATTCCAGTAATGGCTTTTCTCCTAGTAATTCCCACTAAATCCCACTCTACAGCCCTAAGGGCTTCAGAGTGTTCAGCGGTTCTAAAATATTCAACTGTTCTTTAGGAGGCTGGTTATGAATTTTGAAGCCTATCTGTGGGCGCGTCTTTATGAAATCTTTTACCCCAAGCAGTCATAATGATATTGTTACTGAAGTAACTCGGGGCAGCCTCTCTCTAGTTTCAATATATTGATATAGTTCAAGTTTAAATATTCATATGGCTGTAAAGGTGCTTGGAGTCGCCATTAAAATTAACGAATTAGAAAGCATTTTGGTAACTTAATGTGAAACCTTTGGAAGTATAAGACTTTTTTGTACTCTATTAGGTGTTGTTGCTGCTGTTCTTCTTTGGTCGCAGAAAGTTTGCCTTTGACGTTTTGCACAGAAAGAATAAAGAGATTTGCCCAAAGGCACAAACCAGAGCAAGCCGTGGTTGTGTAAATAGGAATGGCTCTTGTGGGTCCTTCGCTCTATCGCAGCTGTAGGGGTTGAAGTAAGAGTTTTTCTCATCTATGATCTTTTTGGCAATATCCTGCGAAGAGCCGTGCTATTGTATCGCGCGGTCTGTTGCTATGGAAACAAAAATATTTTTAGTAGTGCCTTTCAGCCGAAAAGCTCGGTATTTCCAAGGAACACTGAGGGAGCCTGGCAGCACCTGTGGGGCAGGTCAGTGCTCCGCCAGCGGGGGCGATAAGATGGCGAGAGCTAAATGACTCCTCTAAATTCACGGCGAACGCTCCCCTTCCAGTGGAGTCCCTGCCTCTCCGCTCCATCCCTTGCTGTGTAAGTGCCCTGGTGGAGCACCTTTCCCCCATGGCTGTGAGCTAACGAGCCCTTCAGTAGAAGATTTCATGAGCTAAAAAGATAAGCTGGATTTCAGCGATAATGCCTTTTATTGCAAATCATTTGATTTTATTTTTTATGAAGAGTAATAATAACTAAGTTAAATGTTTGGGTGGGTTTTCCTTGACTATTCCCGTCTGTTCACAGAAATGCGAAAACGGAGGATGTCTTCTAATGAGAGAAAAGAAATCACTTAAGGTGTGTTAGCAGTGGATCGATCTACTATCCTTTTACCCTTTTCTTAATCAGAATAACTTCATCTTTGGGGACAGGCTCTTTTTGCTTGCCAATTCTAGTTCTCATCCAATCTAAGTAATTAGGGCTGTTTCTTACGGCTCTTTGTTCCCTGTCTGCAAACGCCTGGTATTTCGGCACAGCTAGGATACATCACAAAACATACGCCAGTGCAATCGCTGGGGATCCAATTTCATCACCAGTTGCTGTAGATCATATAGACCAACGGAGCGTCTTTATTTGAGAAGAGCCCATCCAAAGCAAGGCCTACACAACAAGTGGCTGGGAAACCTGCGTTGATGCTCTTTTTTTTGTGTCGTTGGGGAGCACACTTAATTTGTAAACCAAATTCCTACAGTGCTACCTTAATTCTTCTTTCTGAAAAGAGCTGCCGGAATTTCTCAAAACTAGGAATAACTGTGCTATAGAAGTCACTTTATACTCTTATAAAAACAACTCCTGAAAACATCCCCAAAACTCCAACTACGTTGGCAGCTCGAGGGGTGAAAGGAATCCAAAACATAGCAAAAAGGAGTTACAAAACAGGGTTTTGGCTAGAATCCAAGGAATCTGTTAGCTATTCTGCAGTGATACGGCTATCCTCCCAGCGCTGACTTTAAAAAGAAAATTGAGAAGATACTAAGGACTGGGAAAGTGATAATTTTATCTGGAATGTCATGGCCAAATTCTGAGGACAGCGTGTAAATGTCTGTAGAGGGGGGAAAAAAAAAACCCACCTCACTTCAGAATGACCTCATCCAGAAGAAATCTGACTGCCATATGTTCGTTTGGCCTGCATGTGATACCATAAAGATCCTAAGATACATGCAGGGAGGAGAAGGGGGTGGTTTCTCTATTTTAGAGGAAGAAACATATAATGCGGTAACTGTAAATCTACATCTTGGTTTGTTCACACTAATTTTTAATCCGCTCCAGAGACTTGCTGAGATGTAAAACCCAAAATTTGTGACCGGAAAAATGGGCATATCCTACAGCAACAGTTTATTGTTCTCCCTCTGCCAACTGGAGACCGTCTTGCACAAAGCAAGCAAAGACCAAGGCACATTTGCCGTTACACAAACCTGGAAAACAGAGGCAAAACAAATTCATGATCCCACAGTACTGGGGGAACAATTGGGAGATTTGGTAACAGGTTTTTTTTCACTGATCCTGTGATCACCCTTAATGAGTTATAGGAATATAATTTGTGATGTAATTTTTTTTTCCTTTGAGTTTAAATCCAACTACTATGAAAACAATGGTAAGTGGAATGCAAACTCAGTTCCAAAATACTCCTCTAATGTGGGAGAGGCCTCTGTTCCCGTACCCTTTTTAAAATGAAATGGCTTATTCAGAAGCAGTGCTGCCGAGGGGCTTCCACCCAAAACGCGTCAACGCCTAATTAAATTACGGTGCTATCTGAGAAAAGAGGGGCGGCAATTCCCGTGGCTGACAGCCGAATTTACGCGCATTGATTTCTCTGAGCTGAGGCCCCGGTTCCACAACGCCCGGAGTCTGGCGGCAACGGGACTTCATGGCACTGTGCCCTTGGCGCCGTAGCTCGCTCCTCCTGACTTGTGCCAACGCAATCTCGTTTGTCACCAGGCTCTTCTTGGGATATAGATGGACTGATGTGACTTGAGGTCCTTGCTTTTCTTTCCACAAAAGCCTCTCTAAGACAGTTCACAGCGCAGCCTTTCCAGCTTTTAGAGGAAAGGTGCCCTGGAACCTGAAGTCACGAACAAGTGCCAGGAGGAAAGCTGGGGATTGCCGCCAAACCCTTTGTAACGTGAAAATCCAGCCTGGGGCTACGTGTGCTGGTTTGCTCTGAAAATGGGATTGTGCTCAGAGCCGCCTGCCAGTTCATCTGGGGGATTTTTATACTACGTTCTATCATTGAACTTAGCTGTCATTGTTCCTTTAAAAAAAAAACCCAAAACAAACCAACCCACACGAAAAACACCGTTCTCTATTTTATCTTAGGATGTGCCCAGGCTTGTCTCTGTGCAGTAGCTGAATTTTTTTTTTTTAATTTACTGCTTCATTTCCATTGCTTCTTGTTGGTAGATGCCAGAATGATGATGAAACGTTGGTTTCTCCTGAAGATTTTAGGTTGGTTGTAAGTGGAGATGAAATGATTCAAGGTTTTCAACTTCATGTCATCAAAGCTATCTCACAAATGAAATCCAAAATTGTGTCCAGTTTAGACTTCTGGGTAGGTGATGTTGGAGAGCATCATAGAATCACAGAACAGTTAGAGTCAGAAGGGACCTTAAAGATCATCCAATTCCAACCCCCTGACCTGGGCAGGGACACCTCCCACTAGACCAGGTGGCTCCAAGCCCCATCCAACCTGGCCTTGAACCTCCAAGGATGGGGCAGCCACAGCTTCTCTGGGCAACCCCGGCCAGGGGCTCACCACCCTCATGGTGAAAAATTTCTTCCTAATATCTCATCTAAATCTCCCCTCTTTCAGTCTAAAAGCATTACCCTTCATCCCATGGCTCCACTGCCTGATCCAGAGTCCCTCCCCAGCTTTCCTGCAGCCCCTTTAGGGACTGGAAGGGGCTCTAAGGTCTCCCCGGAGCCTTCTCTTCTCCAGGCTGGACAACCCCAACTCTCCCAGCAGAGGGGCTCCAGCTCTCGGGTCATCTTCATGGCCTCCTCTGGCCCTGCTCCAACAGGTCCATGTCCTTCTTGTGTTGAGGGCTCCTGGAACAAGTTGTCACAGTAATGCTGTGAAGAAATCCAGCAGGTTCGGCATATTGGCTTTGCTTATAGCATGGCAGCTGAAAAGCTTTCTTTTCAAATGCCTCTGGAAGAAGAGATGCATTTATTCTAACACGCTCCAGGGGCTGTGGGGCTGGAACAAGACGGTGGCTACCTGGGTTGCGTTCCCTCCTCTGCATGAGGAGTCAAGCCGCCGTGTCACTTAAAGGCAAGTGACAAAAGGAAAGCGAGTGCAGGAGGAGGGAAGGGTCTCTCGCCCCCGCCACAAAGCCGATCGTTTTCTCCAAATCCGTTCTGCGGGCCTGAGGCTGGCTGCTTCGCAAAGGAACCACGGGCATCTCCGTGACCTCCACTTAAATAAGGTCTGGGAGCTGCAAAGCGAGCTAACAGTGCTTGAGCTTTTAAAGCTTTTTATCTTTCCTTTTCTTATCCCTTCCCCCTCTGCATTAATGCCTGTGTATTCTCATTGGGGGAAGCTGTTGATCTTCGTTCTTTTAACGGTTGTGGTATTTCATTGAAAAAATTCATGATATATGGAGTTTTCTGTACCTTGTCTTGGAGTAGGAAAGGTGCAATGAAAACCTAATGCTATTGATTTTAAAAATAACAGTATCTTTGATTATATTTTTTGGAATAGAATTTCCACATTCATTCTTTTTCTCCTCAGCAAGTAAAAAAATATTCAAAAATTCCTGTCATTTGTTGTATTTGTTGCACAAAAGATTCCTCTAAAGCACTTTATCAATTTGGATAAGCAACCACATCTGCCCTTTGGGTTCTCTTCTTGCTATCAACCCTCTTCTCAGCCCTAGTAAAAAATTACACCCTGTTTCCGTAGTGATTGCAAATCACGTTAATTGCAGATCACGTAAAAGCAGCGTAGTAATACAATACCTGTATATGTGTTCTCACTCCTGCGCTGCGCTGTCTCGCCCACCTTTACCAGGCGGTCTGGAATGCAAGAAATCCGGGGAGGAACTCCTCAAGCGCCGCTTTGCGAAGCGAGTAAGACCCTTCACGTGTTCAGCCTAATCAGGTTTTGCGTAACGGAATACACGTGGCGTTCATCGCTGTGCTTTATGATTGTCATATATTTAATAGTTTGCCTCCCTCCCAAATTTTCATCTCTTAACTTATCGAAAGGTCGTGGCCCAAGCTTCCTCGTTGTTCGTGGAGAAATTAAACGTGCTGGTATGAAGTGACGGCTGTAAAGAGAAAAATGATCAAAGACTCAGTTCTTGTGGGTTTCTGCTCGCAAGGTTCATTGCCAGAAAAACAGAAGACCCTTTTTTTTTTTTTCCACTCAGCCATACTGTCAGGGAAGAGTGAAACTGGGAATAGGTACCCCAGGAAGCACGGAGCTCTCGGGAGCAAGGGGAGACTGGCGATTTATCTGCTGCAGAGAAAAATGGGTTGCTAATGTTATACAGAGGTAGAGAGGGTTTTGGCAGCTTGGTGATGGAGCTGTTACGTACAAGAGCCTGTGCACAGTGAAGTACGTAAGGAGGAAATTTGAAGTCTATGGGAAGAAATTGCATCAGGAAGGCTAACCCCACAAACAAAATGGGAGTTATTGCAGTTGAAAGGATAAATTGCTGTTTCTGGATGGTGCCCAATGAACCTTCCAGTTGCTTGTTTCTGGAGATCTTGTTGTTCCTGTTCTGAGACTTCTCTCCTTCCTCAGGCGTGCTTTGAAATTTTAATTTAAGCCCAGTCGGCTCAAATTTGAGTTGAACGTACAGAATGCCACTGGCAGAGCTACCTAGTCTTTTTTCTTTTTTTTCCTCCTTTTTTCTGCTCCCCCTCCCCCGAAAAAGATGTGATCAGTAGTAATTTTGTTAAAAGGAAAAGGCAATTGGGTCCTAAGTTCCTGAGATCCCTTTTCCCAAATGGAAGAGAGGGTTCTGAAAACACCGCTCGCTCGGGGAGTACCTTGTAGATCCAGAATGATGCCATGACTCCATGGTTGTTCCACGGTACTACGGCAACTCAAATAAAAAAAGACGCGCTCCTTCTTCGAAAAAATCTCCCCTAGGTCAGTGATGCCCATGCCGTAGCCCACCCATGACAAATTGCAAGTTTGGAAGGCTCGTTGTAACCCGCTGGGTCTCACGCGGCGTATTAAATATACATTAAAAGTGTGACACAGTGGAGGTAATGCTTGGCACCTATGAATTCAGTCTATTCCACTTTCTTTTGCTTACCCTTGAAAATGGAAAGCGATTCCTTGTGTCTCCAGCAGAATCCCCAAACAGTTTTTAACAAATGGCAGTACCAGCCAGCACCACTAATTTTTCTCTAGGGGCCTGGAAAACTCTGCAATTCTAGATTCATTTGCTAATTCAATTTGGCAAACTAAAAAGCTCTCATTGTTTCCAGAAATTGAACTGTATCACCTCAAAACTTCCTTACCTTTATAATGGATCTGCTTTTTCTCCTGATGTAGTCATTAAGCCTGTTTGGGTTTTTTTTAATCTTTGCCATAATACTTTCTTAGCATCTGAACTTTCTAATGGCTCTTTTCTCTCATTAGGCACGTATTTTCCATAAATTCCATCCGGTTCCCAAGTTATTCTTTCAGTTAATGAGTATAACTTCTTAATAGAGAAACTGCCTCTTTTTTCTTTTTCTTTTTTTTCCTTGCTTTTGGTTTGCACACCTGTTTGCCTTGTATCCCGCCTGAGCGTCGGAATGCGTGCCAAACTTGCTTTTTCTTCTTACACGACGCTGCTAATTGCTTCCAAATGTTATTTCATTCCTAAAACGTTTTAAAACTGGGAAATATCTAAGATTTCTTCCACATGTTGGGTTGTTGGGGGTTTTCTTAACAGTATCTGTGCAAACAAAATGATTCACATCGTGACACTTACCAGCTTGTACTGGTGTGGTATCTAATGGCTCACCATCACGTGAGAAACCTCTACCAGACTCAGAAGTCTAAATACCCTAAACCCCAGCCCAGTTTTTCAGCCACAGCCTTTTCTTCCCGTAGCGTGGGCTAGAGAAACTGTGAAAGGAGAAAAGAAAGGGGGAGGGACGGGACTGCTTCATAAACCAAACCCCTCCCTTCGTACTTTTTTTTTAACATTCCTTTCTGTCTCACCTTTGCCGAACCTGGCCTCCAAGCCCGTGACTGTGTTCGGAAATCACGCTGAAATGATTTGGGTCTGCCAGAAAAGAGAATTAACAATAAGGCCAATGATAATCCAGTATTTCCTTCTGCATTTACTTTGTAAAGAAGCAGAGGAAAGTGTGACCTGATCTTTTAATCAGTCAGTACAAGTCGGATCTTTCCCCCTATTCCCCGCTTTCCTTTTCATTAAATTTTTTCTCAGAGATCTTCAATGCTTAGTGAGGGCGGTGGGGCTGGTATTAATTTTTGTGATTTGAGTATAGATTCTGCAGTTTGTTGTTACCTCGTTATTCTTCTGCATTGTAGAACGTCAAAGGACCAGACCCGTTCCAAACCCGCCGGCAATGAGGTGGTAACCCTAACGAGGCAGGATTTCCACTTCTGCCAAACTTGTGGGCAGGTTTTACTTGCCTCGCACGGGGAGTGGGGCTGTTTGTGGGACAACTTTTGTTGTACCACACGTACACGTAAGCATTTGCAGCGTCGGGGTCGCAGTCAGTGTAGGGTGAAGGAGATGGTGCGGAACGCAGATTCCATTTCCTTACGCTCCCAGGCGCTGTTGGGAGCCAGCAGGGAGGAGGTGTTTCCTAACGCCTTGAGGCAGCGCTCAGACATTGGGAAAAATCCTTATTTATGCTGACAGGCTTACCTGAGGGTGCCATATGTACTGAATTACATGAACCTGCCACATTTCTGCAAATTAGAAACGTGTTTTCTGACTGCATCAGTGTTTCTGCTTCCCTCTTCATAGATGGTGCACTGAAGAGGTTGCGTTTGTATATTATAATCCATGTAAACTGTAATGTTTTTTTTTTTTTCCATGCCTGTAAGAATTTCTGAAGAATTGCACGTATAGCATTTACAACCTATGTTAATGATGACTATAAAGTTGTTTGTCTTCACAGAATTAGAGGCAATCATAGTACATTTGCCAGCTCAAATATGCTGAGGCAATAAAGCAAATTCTGCTCCCATTACTCACCGCAGTAATTCCCAAATAATTAGTTTGTCATACTCGGTAATAGATCTGTGCGGCGTCTCAATCATAAACCACATAATGTATGGTACAGATCTAAAACACTGCTGCTGCTTGAGAAAGGGAAAACCAAAAATCAAGTTGCTTAAGTTCAGTAAGGAGCCAGCTTCGAACTTAACCTGTTTTCATATCCTCTTGTGGAGTTTTTCTCCCACTTCTGCTGTAAGGAAAAGCGAGTTCTTTTCTTAAAACTTCCACAGGGTGCGCTAGAAGAACCCTCTCTAGTGCATCCCCGCCGTTTGACATTGCACAGCACAGGCAAAAAAACGTGTGGGCAAAATCCCAGCTCTTGTATATAATTGTACTTATCATTGGGGTTTTTGTCACTCGAGAGAGAGCGTCAAAAACTCCCTGACTGTTGTGAGCTGCGTTGTTCTGCAAGCAGATTTCTCTTGGACCTTGCGTAAGTGGGTTTCCTAATTTTTCACTTCAAATTGCTTATTTGGTACTAATAAGCAGTTATTTATACGCCTGCTTGTTTTATTTTCCCCTCTCTACAAAAAGGAGTATCAATGCTTAAAAGCAGGAATGTGGGTGAAGGTTTTTCCCCCCTCAGTTTTACCTTTTGGCTGACTTTCTTCTATCCTGGCATAAAAAACTTCCCAGGGTGTAGTTCAGCCTGTAAAGTGTTGTACGTAGAGCTCACACTGGTTAGTGAACGTTACACGCGTAGGAAATTGACTGTTGGAAGATAAATCATCCTGAATTGATTCCAAAAGCATTCAGCAAGTGTGTGTGTATGTGTGTGTGTTTGTGCTCGCGTGGTGCCCGTGTGAATTTGGTTTTCCTCTCCAGAAACTGGTGCTCAATTACCATAGAAACAGCAATATTCATCCATATACTAAAATCAGTTCAGTACATGATATTACAACAGTTTGTATCCATGCTCAGTTACATTTTCTTCCTGAAGAATTTCTAAAACAAATAAATAGGTCCTTAAGCAAATCTCTACAATCGGGGCAATAACAAAAAAAAAGGAGACGGATTGCTTGAAGCACAATGTGTCATGCAGTAATTTCCAAAGGGATAATCATATTGACAGAGAAAATACTGGTGCCAGTTTTGCTTTAACTAGTTAAATTTTATTGAGTGCTATTGTCCCTTAGCTGCTGCCCTTAACTTGGTGTGATTACAAAAACATCTACGGTTTGAAACTGGTTTTATAGTTCACCCTTCTTACAGGCGAGCAGCTGGCAAAAAAATCATTAAATAACAATGCTTAAAATGTAAGATGTGGAAAAAAGATCATAAATATAAAACATATTTGGTTCTCTTAAGGCTGTGGTAATGACCTCACCGGGTTCTCCAAAATGCAAAATAATCTGGATCTGTGAGGCTGCTCTGAGTGTTGTGAAAATCAGCTGGATAAACTCAGTCTCAGTGAAATCCCAGTGGGAAAGTCGCCTTTCTAGATGACACCGTTCTAGAGCCAGCGATAAATTGGGTCGGGGCGTGTGCCCCCAAAAATAGGTGTTCTCACTGTTTTTCCTGTGCATTGGGACAGAACTGTTCATACGGCGTAACTGGCTGTGACCCAGATAAATAACGTGTGAGAAAACCTTGTGGAATCTCAGTTGTATGCTGTCGTCCGACAAAACCTTTAAAGGTCCCTTCCAACCCAAAATCTTTGTCAAAGCAAGCGCTCCGTGTCCCTAGCGCAACAGCTTTCTGAATCAGAGCTCTTTTGGATTTGCATTTTTTCATTGTTTCGGGCAAATTACAGGGTTGCAGGAGCCTCCTTGGTGACTAATGGCTCTTTACAAGGTATAGAAGTGACTCAAAGAGAATTTAGGGCAGAATTTTGGTCCCATCACTTCTAATTTAAAAAAACAAACAAACAAACAAACAAAAAACAAACCAAAAAACACCACAAAAATAAACCCCCAAAACCAAGAAAACCCACAACGCTCTACCTATAATCGTTCTCTTGCTAAACTAGTGCAACTCACCAAGTCAGCATAATGTATTGGAATGATGTTAACTGACTACATGGAGAAAAAGCAGAGACGGGCTCTACACTGCAAACAATTAAAAGTGAGTTACGCTAAGGTGTCTTGGCGGTTTTCGGATGTTGGTATGCATCTAAACAACCTCAGAGCAATCTAAATCAAATTAAGGGCATTTTGACTTTGACTACAAGCGACCTCGTGGGGAGTTTAATCCGTTTTAACGCTCCCAGCTGCAGCTAACTCGGATTGAATTGTCTTGCGTATCCCCAAGCAGACAGCTCTCTGCGTGTGATATATTGGGGTTCTGTGGTTCGACAGCCTGTGGAAACCATTGGCAACCAACAGGTGAAGAGAAAGTCCTGTAGTTTGGAAATCATAGGAGTTACACATGCAAACCTTCAGCGACTATATGTTAAGTGATATAAGAGTCTCCACTGACAGTGTATTACTTGTTACTATGAGTTAGATCCAACCTTGCGCGCTTAAATCTTTTTACGCCCCAAAATTTTACCCGAGAGACTCTTTTTCTGAGTATTATGCTGTACATTGGAAACAGTAGACTTGGATCAAAGCTCCAGATCAAAGCCTGATCAGCACAATACCTTCCACTTGAGAGTTAATACGTCCGCAGTATTAGTCATAAAATATGGAAAGTAACCAAGTTTCCTGTTTCGTGCCACCGAGCGTAGCCAAGTGGCTGTATCCATGGGGTTGGGGCCTGAAACCATGGGATATTTGTTTGGAATGAGCCATCTAAGAACAGAACGGAGGATCGGGCGTTTATCGTTAATGAGATATGATGTTTATTGTTAATAATTGTGTGAGAAGTCTGCTTTCACCAAGAGATCAGTCCGGTTTACTGTAAACCGAGCCGTCAAAATGAACGTCTCCATCAGAACGGTTAAAACTAGACAAGAGAGAAAGAGGAGTTGGTGGCAAGCAAGGCTGCTCTGGAAAAGACCTCCTAGGTTTGGGCTCCAGGTTTCTGACACAACAGGCAATTGTGTTTTCAAGTCACATTTATTTGCCAAGTTAATCTTTAATCAGTGGCAGTTTGTATATTAGGCAAACACTGGCCTCTCTGCTTTGCGGTAGGCAACTTGTGTGGTGTGCCTATACACAGACCGTGATTTTTACAGATGAGTTTGAGCATCCAAATAATAATTTTAAGAACTAATTTTAATCTTTGCATTCTGCTAGCACAGTCAAAATATATTCTGGGGCAAGCATGCGTTCCATGAATCAATGTTGATAGTTTATTTCGTTTCGCTCAGTCACGGGTCACCTAGCGAATTACACAGCATTTCTTCTACTTCTTCCTTGATTGTTCTAAACCTAGTATTTTGCTTCTATGTAAAACAGGTGTCTATTTTTATCATCAATACTGGCTACCATGTTTGTATTTTGCCTCTGATAAGTATTTCTAGTAATAAAACTCCACAGAGAGGAATGCAAACAGAAGGTGAAATACAGCTAAATTCTGGGTTGCTGGCTTTTACAATTTTAACACCATGTGCAAATTTACTTCTGGACTCAAACCTGACTGAGAGAAGAACAAAACATGGCTTGAGATTATTAATGGTAAAAAACAGTGGGGGGCAGAGAGGGGAGGATTGTCTAGCTTTTTTCCCTTAAAAATTAAGAAGCTGAAAATCAAGTGCATTAAAACCTCAAAATTCAGAAGACGTATGGGATCCAAAATGTACTAAAGAAATACATTTTTTTAGATCCCATGAAAATTAGATGCCTGACCCACTACATGAAGGCAGAGAGCTTTGGCAATATTTTAAATGTTCATGAATACATTTATAATTGTTTACCTTAGAGACAATATTAGAAGGAATTTTCCATAGTGACAGAAAAAGAGCTTGTATCTTAATATCTCTTTTCTCCAAACCAAAAGAAGGATACAGCTTTAATGGACTTATAAGTCCTTTCTGCATGTCGGGATAAAAAGGCTTAGATGTTCCTTCTTGACTCATATTTCACACACTTTTATTCCACAAACTACAATTTATGCTTTTAATTTATGATAATTGTAGTTGTGGAAGTTTAGGCGTGCTATTACTGTGTCCAAATTTCTGAGGGTTTATGGTAGCAGGAGTTACTTGCCTCATAGTGTGGATGACAGAACCTGCGGAATAGAGAACATCAAAAAATCAACAGTAACAGCGATGGTTTTTTTACCCATATGTTATATAGGTGTGTAAAAAACCATGTGTCTTTATATAGAGAGTGTATGTACATACACATACATACACACAAACATTAACCTACCAGCAGCTGCAAAATATTTAAGATGTAAGAGCAGATTTTACCAAATACGTGCAGTTAACATCTATTCCCAGGGGAGAAACTGACCTCGCAGATCGAATAACTCCAGACTTTTGTAGGTCGACACCAAAACTGCCGCCGCTCAGTTGAGATGACAATGTCTCGGGGCTTTTTCCACTGCTTTTTCTTCTGTTGCATGTCGCGATAGTTTCTATTTCACGCCATTTACAAGGTCGATCACTGGGGAAAGGAGAAAACAAAAGTTGTAAAATTCCCTCTAAGCCATGGCAATTATTTTAACAACTGCAGAATCGTGCTGCTACAGTGGCCGGTGTCATTCCAAGAGCTTCGTCCACAGCTCAGCAGAGAGAGGACCATTCCCACAAGCCTCAATGTGTTTCACTTCAGGCTTTTTCTGGACTAGACCAATCTGACCGTTCCGTAGTCAAACTACGTTCCTCGTACCTGTGAGCGATGTGCAATAGCGCGTCTTCTGCGGCACACTGCGAAGTAAATGATTTTGTCGGAGGCTGTGTTTGGGAAGCTATCTGAGGCTGTTGGTGTGCCTACATCGGCTCGCACAAGGGTATTCCCATGAAATTTCGACTCCTCTGCAGCCTGCGTGCAGGTATTTATTGGCAGCACTAAGGAAAACGCAAAGAAACGGGAAATGCCCGCTCTATCTTGCGAGCGCTTCTTGAGGGACAGGAAACACTTGCCCTGTAAAACTTATTGCCTTCTGTAGAATCCAAGAGGTCACATTTTTATGGGTTTTAATGACCAATGGAACTTAATCAGCAATTTTTGATTGCCCTAGTGGTGGGAACACGCTGCTGCCTACAGATTTGACTTTGAACAATGTATGTTTTGAAGGCTCTGCACGTTACTTTTTCGGCACGGGGATAGGCACTTTGGAACAGGCTGCCCAGGGAGGTGCTGGAATCGCCGTCCCTGGAGTTATTTAAAATAAAGGTAGACGTGGTGCTGAGGGACATGGGTTAGGGGTGGTTTTGGCAGAGGTTTGTGGTTGGACTCGATGATCTTGAAGGTCTCTTCCAACCCAAGTGATTCCGTGATTCTATGATAGGTATTCGCTTCCCTACGTAACACCACAAAACTCATGAGGTAGCATGAAAGTATTCCTGTTCGGTGTAGAGCGTGATTTGTCCCCGGCGGAGCAGAGCTTAACGGTACTGTCGGTAGCGGGGCGCTGGCAATGAAGTGTCTGCGCGGGTAATTCATCCCGAACGGGGAAGCGAGGAGACGGGAGGTTTTCCTTTCATTTCCTCCCTATCTGGGGCGGAGGAAATACTAACCCACCCGGGAGAGCAACGGGGGTTTTATTGCAGCACCGTCTGTCTGAAGTCCTCTCACAGGAGCCAGGCAGCGTCTAAATGAGTCGTGTACGACGCTGCTCGCTTGGGAAGCGGACGAAGGAATGAGCAATTAGCGAGAACAGATAAGAACTGATCTGCGCTGAGGTCGGAGGGCAAGATGACGGACCATGCTGGCGGACCTCGAGTTTGTTTTTATAAGAAAAGCAAGTTTTCTTTCGCTGATCTTCCCAAAGTGGGATTTAAGATTCCTCTTTCCCCGCAGTACTTGATTTCTTGCGGAGATGTTTCAAAAGGCTCGTGCGTGGTCAAAAAAACAGCTTGATGCCAGCCATTAAACGGGCTCGGCGGGAATTTGGAGCCGGGGCCAGCGCGGTTGGGAAGAGAGAATTGGTTGGGGCTTCCTCCGTGAGCCTGGAATGATGCTGGGGGGGTTGTAGCCGATTGCTCCAAGCAGCGAGACGTGCGAGGTTACCAAAGCAAGAACACTAGAAAGGGCTCTCGGAAAAGTCTTCCGTTATTACGCTTCCAGTTTGGGGAAGTTTCCCTAAATTCTGGCAATCATCCAGGCCCAGCGGAAATCCTGCCTAACCTATGGAGCTATTGCAAACTTCCAGAATGCTGGTGAATTCCCAGGGAAAGTGATAGAAAAGCCCCCTACCTGCAAAGTCTAAGCTCATTGTAATTACGTCCGCTGCAGTAGTGCCTCGAGGCTCTAATTTGCACGACATGCTCTCATACAGCATTCCGGCTGGAGCTTATTGCCCTCTGTAGAATCCAAGAGGTCACATTTTTATGGGTTTTAATGACCAATGGAACTTAATCAGCAATTTTTGATTGCCCTAGTGGTCGGAACACGCCGCTGCCTACAGATTTGACATTTCTGCGTGATGCAGCGTTACGCTGAATTTCCTTCTGGCCAACTTTTGCAGTATAATTTCATGAATCTTTTTTTTTTTTTCTTTGTTACCTTTTCGTTCCTAAGCAACACATTTTCTGCCAAATTACCTATCCTTTTACCTGATGCTGTATGACACAAAACAAACGGTAGTTCTGCTGAATACCATCAGCGATTTTAGCATTGCGAGGGTTTGGGTTTTTTAAAGCGCTACCGGCTCGAGGTAGATAAGGATACACCAGGTCAAGCTTCCTTGCTTTTCCCAGTCAATGCCTGCAGGAGGAATGCCGGTAGCGTTTTTCTGATTTGACTAGTTAGTTCTGCATCTGAGTTTGCTCCTATTGTTTGGTTTGGGAATAGCTCCAATTACTGAAATACGTAGATGACGTTTACGACAGATTACCTAACGCTTTCCCGCAGTAATGACTTTCTAGCAGTTAATAATTCTGGGCTGAAAACCAGCTGAATTAAGTGGCCTGGTCAAAGTTGGAGTGAGGTGTTGGGGGTGGGTTTGGGGTTTTTTTGGCAAGGGCGAAAGACCGAGCGTTTGGGGGCTTTTTGTTGTTGGGGTTTGGTTTTGTTTAACTGAAAAAGGAAAAGAAAGTGAAGAAAGGATATTAGCAACCCAAGAGCATTTTCCTGTAAAACCTACGGTGTCTTTGTATTTTCTTTATTGACTCTTCCCCCTAAACGTATAGTTAGTGATGTCAACAGTTTGGTATTGAAATAAGCAAGCAAAATCTCAGAAAGACAACAGCATTATTTCTTAATTTCATTCAGCGGCTTAACGTAGTCCCTCCCCAGCCCCGCGTCCTTGGCAGGAGCGTGGCGACTGTTCCACCTATCCCTGAAGAAATGGGATGGGATAAGCAGTGACAGGAAATTTAAGCATTTCACGCAAACCCGTTGCACCGTTCGCTCTCAGCTGAGAAGAAGAATCAGAAAAATCTCAGTGAGAAATTTACTATCGCTTTTAGCTTTCTACTTTTGTACACTTAATTGATGGACAAAAGGCAAACGTTTCTGTTACACGGCTCATTGTGGCCCGTGATCCATCTCATGTATACAAAAGATAACATTCTGAAGAATTTTAATGAGTTTGAATAATACTGTCCTGATAATTCATATGAATCCTAACCTAAGGCACTGCTGCCAAAAGCAACAAAGGTGGGTTTTTTCCCCTCCCCTTGCAATAAAAGAATTGAGAAGTGGATGAAAGGAAGAACTTGGTCCAGTATTGTTCACATGAGCAATACATCCGGGGAGTAAGAGCCCACTAACTGTTCTGCTGTGCTTTCTTAGCACACTCTCTGCACATTTTTTGCTTAATCTTCCATGTAGGTAAAATAAAAATTAATCTATAGCGTTGTTCAGCAGGCACTTGCCCATATATGCTTGCTCTCTCATCAGTACAGAAGCAGGTGCACTAATTTAAAAAAAATAAATTATTTCTGATGTCAAATTGACTCGGAACTTTTCAGAGATTTTCATAGGAAGCAAAGAACCAGTCTGGTGGTCCACAGAGCGACTTACCGGAGCAAATAAAAAAAAAAAAAAAAAAACCAAAACAAAAACCCATAAGTGAGAGTATGATGAGTATTATGATATAGGAAGGCAGGGGATTTCTGGCTGGTGTGAAGAATGATGGCTGTGAGAGTGCAAGTCTAGAGAAAAGAAGGGTTATTATTGCTTTAAGCTTTCGAAAAATGGCATACTTTAAATTCCAGGCAGGTATTACTGGTTGGCGCTATATTCTCTTAGCACAAAGTGAATGTAAACACAGGCAGCTGCTTATGCTTCGGTCTGCTGCTTAGTATTTTCCAGTATTAGCCTAGAATCAACGCAACTACTGTGTTTTCAACAGTCTATATAGTACAAAATGAGGCCCAGCACAGCTCTGATACTTCCAACTGGATATTTAAAATGTCGTTTTCCATACTGTGTTTTTACAGCCAGAGAATAGCAAAAAAAACCCCCAAAAAAACCCCAAAAAACCAAACTACCAAAAAAACTCCCTGATGAAATACAGAATTTCAAGTAGACCTGTATTTAATAACAATCTTGCAAGTTCCTTGTGCTGTTACACAGACCTTCAGGATCTCCTAAGACATCTGCATACCTGTTGTCAGACCTCGTCAGGCCACTAGATAACGACTTTGCTGTATGCTAGAGCTCAGGTATCTCTGTTCATGACTACTGTCTTTTTACATGCTCGTGACCAGTTAGTGCACGTTACCTTTCCTACGGCATTTTTCTTGGTGTAAAACTACATTCTGCAACCACTGTCAAGCAAGCAGTGAATATTTCATGAGATATTTATTTGCAAATCTTGAATCTCCCCAATCATACGTAGCTCTTCTGTTTGACTGTCTGTTTGGGTCCTCAGTGACACCAAAATAATTTTCTAACGGCACGTGTTTCAGTTCAGGCACAATTGTTTTAATTTTTCAGCAAATAAAATGTCGACGTTGGACAACTTGTCCTGCACTAGGGCTTTTGTGTGTGCTACACTATTATATTCAATCAAATCTTTATTAGAAATTCTCTTTGGGGGGCAGTAGGGCATGGGAAGGATAATGATGTAGGGATAGTGGGAGTGGTAAAGGCATAAGAGAAATAAAGTTTAGACATGTTCACCTTTAGATCTAAGTCTTCTTGTCCGATAGGTGATCTGTATCGGATGTCCAAGAGTTTTCTATTTATAAATTTGTTTATGAGCTTTACTTGAGTATTAGAATTCATCTGAGCAATCCTGTCATACCGCATCATTTGTGAAACTTTAAAAGCTACATCTGGGAAGCGCCGTTTCCACGGCCATTGCCCTGCTCTATCTATCATTGCGGCCGCTGATTTGTCCCGTTCTGGCCATCGTTTGCCTTGCCAGGCTGCAGAGCCACAAACCAAATCGCCTTCCTTCTCTTTAGCAAACGTACGAGGAACCGGTATCATTCCGTTCCTGCAGGGCCCTCCTGGGACTTTTTTTGACCGGTCAGTTATTTTGAATTAAAGGTGAAAGAGGGAAAGAATGTCATTCGCCAGGTAGAAGAAGGAAGGAAAGTGGGTAGAGCCATTCCCGTGGTGGCAGCAGGTGGGACAAGCCCTACTTCCAGGCTCACCGCCATAAATGCTGTCTCCTGTTCAGCGTGTCCATCAAAGATGGTAGAGATGAAGATGGGGAAGGGAAGCAGAGCACTCGGAGAAATAAATGGCACAAGGTTATATTGGCACCGTGCAAATAAAACGATTCGGTTAGTTCAACGTGCAGGGGTCTACCCGGTATAAAACAGCAACAGAAGAAAATGCGTTGCACTAGTGCACCCGTGGGAAGGTTGCAAGTTGCAGCGAATACAGGCTCATCACAATGCGTGGCCATTCCTCCCAGAAAAGGGAAATTTCTAGAGGCTCTGCAGCCAGTATCTTCTTTAACAGGAGTTCCAACAGTTGCACAGCTTGAAAAGTTTGGAGATTCCTGAGAGGCCAGCAACCGCTAAAACATTTTGGGGCAGGGCAAAACTATAAATATCAAAGTAGACGTGGCTGGTGCCGGAATATTTATCGCCGTTTTTAAACGCATCTTGAAAGGATGAAAGCATTATTGGCTCTCATTCCAAAAGAACTAAGGAGAACCACTGACGGAAGTGTAACATTAGACTATGGAAACGAAGAATGAAGACTGTGATAGACATATCTCTGAAAATTCTTTCCTATTGCCCTCCAGGTGAGTACAGGGCAGTAACTGTAGGAAGCACTTAAAGTGCGTGCAAACATTGTTGTATGTGCTTGTTATAAATATGTTCTAGCCTCCCTTTTGGCCAGGCACAGCTGGTTGAACTATGGGACCTTCTGAAAACTTATTTAGATTTGTTTTAGTTGCAAATCGTTATAAGGTATAATCAAAACTTATCACCGAAGGAATCTCTGACATTACAATGTGTAAAGCTCTGTATGCATGAGCTTGTATTAGGTATAGCAGTGAGTCATCCAAATGCCATTTCTAGTATTTAACAAGTATTTAAAACAGCCTGAGCCTTTGCAAGCACTTCATTAGCATTCTTCCTTCTGAAGACCTTGCAGGATTCCAAGCTGAAAGCATCCCTCCCCCTTGAAGCTCCCATTAGAAAGGGACGGCTTTCTTGCAGCTGTGCCCCCGTAACCTTGACATCAAATACTTCATGAGGCCAAAAGCAATACTTAGAATTATGTTTTGCTGCAGTCGGGCCCTTTTGGCCAACCTGTATTTTCAGCTTTACTCTTGTCTGGGAAAAATAAATGTCCTGTTTTGTGAACGACAGGTAAAACACTTACAGCAAGCTGCTGTGTTATCCCTCATAAACCGGAAAAGTGTTTTTCTTTACAAAGATGTCTCTTTGACTGTACGACTTTAGTTACTCTGGAAAGATCCATCCTGTTTAAATTTTCTAGATTTATGTTGTGTTATAAGGTCATGCCTTGCCCCAGATCTCTTGCTCTGCCCTTTTTAACTGCAGACAAGTTTTAAGCAAGACAGGTGACCTTGCGTGTAAAAACCCGTGAACTAGGAACAAATCAGACTTTTCCTTCTGTAGTATTTGTGGCAAGTAACCTACGTTGGAGATTACAGCTGCTCCCTGAGAAAGAGATTTCAATCATAGCGTGCCAAAGCTTCAGAGCAGGAACGTGCTGATGGCTATGGCAGCCTCCACACGAGCACTGTAACCTGTTCAGATTATTTGGCTCTTTGGAAACTCAGTAAAGGCAGAAAAATGTCCATGCCCCTGAGTCACAATGTCCAGACTCTCTGGCATTAATAAATAAAAATAAAATAAATAAAACAACACGTGCTTGCAGCCAAGGAGGTCAACCGCATCCCAGGCTGCATCCCCAGCAGCATGGCCAGCAGGGAGGGGAGTCTCCCCCCCTGCTCTGGTGAGATCCCACCTGGAATACTGTGTCCAGCTCTGGAGCCCCCAAGATAAGGATACAGACCTGTTGGAGTGGGGCCAGAGGAGGCCATGAAGATGATACGAGGGCTGGAGCCCCTCTGCTGGGAGGACAGGCTGGGAGAGTTGGGGGTGTCCAGCCTGGAGAAAAGAAGGCTTTGAGGAGACCTTAGAGCTCCTTCCAGTATCTGAAAGAGGCCTACAAGAAATCTGGAGAGGGACTTTTTGCAAAGGCATGTAGCGATAGGTCGAGGGGTAATGGTTTTAAACTGAAAGAGGGGAGATTTAGAATAGTTATCGGGAAGAAATTTTTCACCATGAGGCTAGTGAGGCGCTGGACCTGATCGTCCAGGGAACTTGTTGCTGCCCCATCCCTGGAGATGTTCAAGGCCAGGGTCTTGTGGTCTAGTGGGAGGTGTCCCTGCCCAGGGCAGGGGGGTGGGACTGGATGGTCTTTAAGGTCCCTTCCAACCTAAACCATTCTATGATTCAAAGTAGATTTTGCGTCTACATTTGCCTTAACTGAGAACTAGCGTTGTAGCGGCAGAAACCCACCAACAGTGCTTGTACCAGCGGTGAGACAAAGGGCCTCTCTGCCCGAGGCTGCTTCTTGGGGGCTTAAGGTGCGTTGATGCTCTGTCGGGGATGTGGGTCCATGGCCAAGCACAGGCACCGCTGTGACAGACCACCAAGTGAAGTCTGTAAAGTTTGCTCCCTTCTCAGTCCTGAGAGGTGTCTGGTGACGGTGTTCGGAAAGACGTGTAAGGAAGCTGCTCCACTGCCCCTGCAAAACAACTTATTTTGGCTTCATCCTCGGGGCAGCAAAATTCTCTTTTGCCATTACAACGGAGAAGCCCCAGCTGGTGTAAATGCAGCTCCTTTGCTTCATAATTGACCAGTAAATCTAAATATCGCGTAATGCCACAGCCATTTTGTGATGAGAGGGGTTACATCATCTCTAATGACCCTGAGAACCGTGTGAGACTGTTCAGTAAGGACTTCCCCTGGCATCTGCTACTGAAATGTCCCCTTGTCCTCAGCAAGCACACTAGGCAGCATCTCATCCAGTTGCTGTTTCCTGAAGCACTTGTTTCTGTAGGACTGTACAAATTTACGGACGTGGTTCTGTTTTATTTGGGATCACGAACCCTACGTAACTGGGAAACAGGAGGGTCCACCAGGAAGGCAACCACCAGCTCTAAAGTTGCATTGCTTCAGTGACTGCAGGGACTGATGTGGGAGGTACATCTAAGGGCAAGTCCTAAATTTCCAGAGCGACTTTATCGCCATCGGTCGAGGGACTTCACATTTACATCACTGCGGGCAGCTGAGATCAGATCCTGGAGCTTTGCCTACGAATACGGCAGGGAGCTGAGGAAAATCTGTGTTAAATATAGAATAAGTTAACAGCAAAGTTCTGGTTATGTCATCATAAACCAGGGAGTAAGCCATGGGTGGAATCTGATAATTCACAAGTAGCACATCTGTAAATTAATTACCGGGGTCCGCCAATGAAGGCAAAGGGAATGATCTAAGTCCCGTGACTCACCGGGTTTTCATTCGTGTTTCTCATACGTCGTTTCCCGTGATGAGTGCCTGGCAAAAGCGCAGCGTCCACCTGGGAAGCAGAATGCAGGGAAGTCCTGCTTTTTCCCTTCACCACTAGGAAGGTACGCTGAGGACAGGAGCGTCCAAAAATTAAAAGGAAAACACCTAGTTACGTTTCCTGCTCTTGGAAATATGAAGAATACTGGCTGCGTGTAGGCCAAAGCCTGCTTTGCTCCTACTACAGCTGTAGTTATTAAGCTAAAAATAACAGTTTGAAAAGCCGTTCTTTGAGCAGACAAAGTTTTCTGGCCTCGGGCATAATGAGGAAGAGCGCAGGAATGCACATCCTGAATGGCAACCTTTCTTTTTGCTGACGTTAAGAAGAAACACGTAGTCTCCAGCTAGTAAGAATTACCTTTCTAAGACTGAACAAAGTGTTAGAAGAACAGTTATAATCTTATCATAGGAGCGTCAGCACTTGAATCTATTTTTTCCTCCAAACTGTCTTCTCAAGGCCTCATTTACCATTATTATTCCTGCTTCTCTTGTTTAAAAGAGCTTTTTTTTCCACCCAAAAAACCCCTGTTTAGATTCCCTTTTCCCTGAAGCTGACCCAGTCCAGTGGCGAGCAGCTGGCCGGCGTGGAGGGAATCCTGTTCCCATGGCTCGGAGACATCCCTCGGAGTCGCAGCCCCCCCAGACCATTCCTCAGCGGAGACAAAAACTCCTTCAACCAGACTCATTCTTTGCTGTCCGTGCTAGTGCTGACTCTGTTGGGATTGGCTTGGAAGGAACAGTCTCCTTTAATATTTTTTTTTTTTAAGGGGAGTTTCCTTTAGTTTTTT
>VZSF01000884.1:650788-692369 GCA_013398295.1 Chionis minor
TTTTTTTTTTTTTCGTCCTCCCTTCCCTTCTTTCTTTCTTTCCTTCCTTCCCTCGCGGTTTCCCATCCGGAGGTGGGTGGATGGCCGGCGGTGGGCGCAGCTGGCCGGGCCGCCTGGGCGCGGGGAAGATGGTGGCCCTGGGGGTGCTGGCCGGCCTGTCGGTGCTCAGCCTCCTCACCTACGGCTACCTGGCCTGGGACAGCCTGGGCCTCGGCCCCGCGGGGACGGACGCCGGCGGTGGCACCCAACTGGGAGAGGAGCCGGCGGCCGGTGGCCACCGCCAGCCTGGCTCGCAACCTCACATCGTCTTCATCCTGGCCGACGATCAAGGATTCCGGGACGTCGGGTACCACGGCTCGGAGATCAGGACGCCCACTCTGGACAAGCTGGCTGCTGAAGGGGTTAAACTGGAGAACTATTACGTTCAGCCTATGTGCACGCCATCCAGGAGCCAGTTTATCACTGGAAAGTAAGTTTTAACCACTGCTTCGGCGTTCCCCCTCGCCGGCGTTAAACGCAGTCCCTGTTGGAAAGAGTTGGGATGGAACCTGGCGAGGAAGGCTTCTGTCTTACCCTGGGGTGAGGAGGGGGGGGGCAGAGAGGTGCCTTTCTGAGGTGCTTAAAAAACTTGACTTTCCGCTTAAAAAACAAAATGGACTTTCTAATACATTTTGAAATAGCTGAATATAAACTCGCGCTGCAGGAGCCGGTACGGATTCAGCACCGTGAGCTGCCCCGGCAGCGTGCCATGTCCTACCTTCATGTTTGCCACCGTGCTAACGTACCTGCGAGCCACCAAGTTGCTGTTGCCCGGGGAGGAGATCGGCGTCAATTTTCTGCCCAATTTTGGGCCGACTTCCAAGCAGGGTCCACGCCGGGGAAGCCAAAGCGTTCCCGCTTTCTCCAGCGCGTTCGTTGCGGCTGGCGCGTTGGGGTGGGGGGTCCCTCCGAACCTCCACTCGGCGCGAGTTCTCGCTGAGGGTTATGTTGGATTTATGGCATGATTCCCCAGGGCGTCGCACGGGGGTGAGCCCAGGCTCTTCCTTGGGGATCTCCTCCGAGCTGCGGCATCGCGCTTGGCACGACGCGGTGGCTGCTCAGAAGCTTTTAAGCCGCTGAAGTAGGTGCCTCGCCAAAACGGTGATGGTGGTGGGTTGGTATCATGTACTTTGCCATCCTAGTAAATTGTGTTTCGTTGTTGTCTATTAAGTAATTAACCAATTACCCAACTTAAGGGCTTTCTTACATGTGAAGGTTATTAAGGATTAAAGGGGGGGGATGCATGCATTTGAACTGTAGCTCCAAGTAACTCCAAACGTGGACAGATTTTCTCTGGAACAAGCCCACTTTGTTTCTGTTCAGCTTAACTCACTTTGACAGGAACAGAAAGCTCTTAAAAGAACAAAACAAAACGGGGGGGGGGGGGGAAATTACTTAGTTTATTTTCTCCTTTCCTTAAGTATAAACAGGAACGAGGCCCTGTTAATATTGCTGGTAAAAGAGACACATGTTTAAGTCAAACAAGCGACTGGCCTGGTGTCTTGCATCTCCATATGGTAGAGCTGGAGATGATTCCTGGTCTCGGCCTGCTTCCCAGGCTCCTCGCTGGACCAGGGAGGTTTGCACGGAGGGCTGACACGTTATCTACAGCAGGACTTCCCCACGTGAGTCTTTTGGGGTTTTTTGGTTGTTTTTTTTTCCTCTCTATGTGGCGTGCACCTTAGATGTTATTTGGAGTCACCTACTCGCTCGTTCAGAAGAACGGGGTTGCCCTGCGGCAACTCGAGTAGCAGCTTCCGAGGGCAACGTGCATCAGGAGAGCGTTTAATGTGCTTTGGATGCCTTTAAAGCTGTGCGAGCAGTTGGGAGGGAGGACCCGCGCCAGCAGCGCGTCGCCAGCCAGCTTTCTGAGGACGGTGGTTTGGGAAAGCAGGGCTTCGCGGAGGGAATGCCGTGCTGCACAACAATGACTCACGCGGCGGCTGGAGGAACGGGACGACGGGGTTCCAGGGGGACCGGGGTGCCGCGTTGGCTCTGGGACGCAGCAGAGGTTGTCTAAACACGAAAAAGAGTAAGAGCAAAGTAAGGAATAGCGGTAACTCAGTTTAACTATATTAATCCTCCGTTAAATACGGAGCAGTTTGCCTGTAAGTATACACTGATGGCAAAAGGTAGGCATGTTCTGAGGAGCCCTGTTCTTTTCATCAGCTCATCAGGCAGAAATGGTTCTGCAGAGCTGCCTACTTTGGTTTTGGAACCTTTTATAGGAAAAAAAAAATAAATTTGCTTATGCTTCGTTTTTATTTTCTTAGTCGGCTGGTCTAAAACCCCTACTACTATTTTTTCATGTTGTCCTACTGTGGGAGGAGACAGAAGGAACTGCCTCGCGTGACTGAGAAATAAGGGGGGAACGGCGAGGGGTTAATAGGTTTGGGTAGAGCGTTAACAAGGCAGATTCAGAGGATACTATTATCTGTACTGGCTGGAGATAAATGCTAGTGATAATTACTTCTAATGCTTTCCTAGTAGAGGCACCTTAATTAAAATGCCAGGACTCGGAAACTTCTAATCCAGGAGAAGCACTGGTAGTTTTTCTATTCCAAAACGTGTCGGCTCGAGGCCGGGTGCCTGCTCATCCACCGAAAGATCACCTGGATGCTCCATGCCTCCCAGCACAGGTACCACGCTTAACATCTTCCAAACCTGATCCATCTATGAAAAACCCAGGGACTCAAGTAAACCAGGCTCGTTAGGGAGCGCTGACTCAGGGTGCCAAGTGGAAGTTAGACTTCAAGCAAAGAGGCTTCCAGCGCTCCGAGTTCTTCGTAGGTCTCCGGGTAGTCCTTCTAAGGCTCGTGCTGGTGGAGACACCCTTCTTTTGGTAGCCGTCCTGTGCCAGTGAATGAGGTTGGAGGCAACATGTTAAAAGGAAAAGGTAGAATTAGCTCTTTTTTCCCTTTGGTGCCATATAATAACTGGTGAGCATGACTTTCTGACCACTTCTACTTCCCTCTGCTTTCTCCTGGCCGGTACTTGAGGCTTTGGCCTAATTTAATTTCTTGCTTTCCACCAGAATTACCTCTTCCCCCTTTTACTCCATCAGAAGCGATTACTTTTAGGCTAATAGCAAGGCCGCTTCTCACAGCTTTTGAATTTTGGGCTTTGTTTATGGGCGTGAGGAGGGGGGTTGTGGCTGAGCGGAATCTTGGGAATGGGGAAGGGAAAGTGGGAGCCAGGGGGGGTGAGTGCCACGTGTGGTGTGCTCCGCCGGTGCTGGGAGGGAGGTGAGAGAGGGGGCTCTCAGGAAGCAGCTCAGCCCGCGGTCCCACAGCTGGATGGAAAATTTGATAATCGGTGGGGTTTGGAGACTCATCGCTAAGGTCACTTTGTGCTGGCTCGAGCAGGCCAGCGGCCAGCATGTACTCAAGAGGTTACTGACCTGCTGGTAAATAGCAGAAAGACTATGTATGTTTGGCTTTTGTTGGTTTTTTCTGTCCCAAAAGATGTGAGTGAGCATGAGTTGTCCTCCAGACCAACTGCGTCACATGATACAGTGGTTTTTTTGTTTTCTCCTTAAAAGTAATAGACGTGCCTCAATAAACTAAATAATTTACGCAGAATAATTCACGATATCTAGTTTTAAGCTAGTGCTGAGGCAAAACCTCTCTTACACAGGTGCTGAGCTGGGTGAGAAGAAATTTGCGTGTGTGCAAATACTCCGTACCAGAGTATCCTTAAGATAGAGAGAGGCACGACTGTGGTACAGAACACAGCTGAACTAGAAGACTACTTTTTAACTCACCCGTGAAAGAAATGAAAAATGAACTCTTCTCTGTTGTTTATGTTATTGTAATTTACGTAGTAGAAGATTAAAAAAAAAAAAAAATAATGGTGGTTCCGACTTGAAGTCTTCAAGTTCTTCCCCCCCCCAAGGAAATGGGGTTAAGAACATACGGGGATACTCGGCTGGCGCCCAGCAGCCGGCTGGCCAAGCACTTATTGAGTTAGCCGTTGTATCTGTGTGCTTAATAGCCTTGATGATTTTTCATTGCATGAATAATCTTGTAGACCCGTGCGGGAGCAGGGTTTAAGAAGATCTTGATTTATGGACTGATGCAGGTCACGTCATGTACTAAGAAAACCTAAGATTATTTGTGTGAAGTCTTCTGCGTGCGCGCAGACGAGAGTTGGTTGAGATGAGGTAGAGAGCCTAAGATTGATTTGTTACGGTCACATGTGGTATTGCTTATTTAGATAATTTGTTAAGTTACGTTATCATGAGGAGTCATCTCCTTTTTAAATGAAGAGTTACTGAAGTGTGGACAGTTTCCCAGAGTTCTTAAAGAAATTTTGAAAGGTTATGACCAAAAGGAGCAGTATTCCTTTGACCGGGTGAGACAAAAAGACTATAAGCTTAGATGAACATCTGTTGGGGTGGCTGACCCAATTCTATAGAGGGCATTAAGCAATGTAGTTGTACTTGCTGGAGCAATACTTAATTTAGCAAAGGAATTTGAGAAATAAGACTGACTGATTAGAAAAGAAGGAATCTAGACATAACATGCCATAAATGTTTGTGGTGTTACGTAGGCAGTGGGCGCCTACTTCCTCTTCTAGGCTCCTGGCTTTCTGCTGGCCATCAGATTTAGGGCCATGATGTGCCCTGGAATCCTTTTGGGCCACAGGAAGATTCCCGACCTACGGAAGAGTAGGGAGCTCTGTGTGTAGAAACCGATGCGCAGCTAGGCTTACGGATCACTCGGGAATCCAAACTTCCTTGTACAGTGAACGCTTATGAATCACGGAAGCCCTACACTAATCTCAAGAATGAGCTTTGTGTGGTGGATGGAGCGCGGAGGTGGAAGATGTTGAGCCATGTTGAAGGTCTGGGGAAATAAATCTTTTCTTTTTTTTCCCCCCGGGATAAAGTGAAATACTGAGAGTTTGCTCATCCAAAGCATGCAGAGATGGATTGTATAATCAGTAAGCGTAATCAAAGTGTTATCTTAATATAAATAGTTATATCTGTTACCTAATTGTAGAAATATTACACATCTGTAAATATATACAGCCGTATACAGCTAGTTGTAGGCATCCCTGTGTAGCAATACATAGTTCACCGTTAAAAATGACAAACTGAGAGTTATTTTGACAAACAGAAGTAGAACGGAGGAAAGTTAAAGCGTTTTGAATTGAAAGTGGCGCAGCTGACTTGCAAGCAAATAGAAATACTGTGTTCTGGGGGTTCAGTCTTCGTGCTAAGCCTTTCTCTTTGCCTGCCTCCTGGGGGCGTAACGCTCCAAAGTGCAATTCCAGCAGTTTGGTGGCTCTGAGAAGGATCCGGAACAGTGGTGTGTGACTGGGAAGTTACCATCTACGCTCTGGGTTGAAATGCAGGGTCTCTGGGAGAACTGGGAAATGTATGTAACACTCCATTATATATATTCCATATTTTGTAGTTAATAAAATGGGAAGGACTGCAGAATATCAGCCCCAAGTGTCAAAAGATGGTCTGATAGTTTATCTGCTCTGAAGTAAAGGGACTTGACACTTGTCGGTCCGGCGTTTCATTCTGATCCGTGTTTCCATTAAGAACTTGGGTTATGAAATTAAATGTTCTGATTAAATATGCCACTAAGATTGGAGGGACTGCCAGCGTTAAGGGACTGTAGCGATGTTGAAAACCATCTTGGCAAACTAGAGAAATAATCTGAGGGGAAAAAAGAGTAGAATTAAAGTCAGCAGTCAGAAGTGGAAGATACTGTGCTGGAGCAAGAATAAGTTTACAAGCAGAGGATGGGGAACAACGCTTAGACAGCATTTCTTTGGAGAAGTAGCTGGAGTTAGAGTGAATCACGCACCGAATATAAAGCCAGCAACATCCCGCTGTTACGAAAAAGGCGAACGTGGTGCCGGTTTGTATAAACAGGGGAGCCTAGCAGATAGGAGAAGCAGCTCTTCTGCTCTACGCCTGGAGTCACTCCTGCCCAAACTTGGGCATCGCTCTCCACGAACAATGTGCGTAACTGGATCCTGTCCAGCTAAGGGCGATCAGATATCTCGGAAAGATAACTGTGGAGGAGAGATCAGAAGAAACAGGAGTTGTTTAGTCTAAAGAAGAGAAAAATGAGAAGGAACACGATAAGTCTTCAGTGTTTTAAGAGCGACGCAAAGAGGAAGGGCATAAAGTGTTGTCAGTGCCGTGATGGATGGTACAAGAAACGAGGAGTTTTCTTGAGTAGAGAGAAAACTGCAGGTTAGATAATAAGGGAAACTTTCAAATGCTAAAGATTGTGAAACAGTGGAATAGCCGGCTTTGGGAAATTGCTGAGTTTATTCGTTGGCAGTCATTAAGAACAGACAAGACAAATATGTCAGGAATGACATAATGTAGTTGAAGCTGTCTTGGGGAAGAGGGTTGAACTGGATGGCTTCTCTTCCAGCTCGTCGTCATCTGTGGCTCATTTGTAGTACATATTAACTACAGAAGGCGTGCTGAAGGAGAGTGTTCGTAAAATACTTTTAAATGCTAGAAATGATTTCAGCGCTCATTCCGAGAAAACAGTCTGTGTGAAAGTTTTATTTCAGTTTTCTCCTCCAAATTCCTGTTTCCTATATCCTCTTTTTCTCTGAAATTTCAAGTATAGTTCCCCCCCACCCCCCTTAGGCCTTCATAACTCTTGCGGTATGTAATTATTTATTTCTGCTGACTTCTTTCAGGACAATTTGTGGGACTGCTGCCAAAGATGTTGAGGTATCTTTTTCCATGTTCTTGCTATGTCTTTCACTTAGGATGACATTGTCTATAGATATATGTACACACACACACAGAGCATACACAGAGAAAGAATAAATAATTAAACGCAAGGACTTCCTTTCCTTGTTTCTTTCTGCCTCTCTGCTTTCCTCTGTTCGTTCTGCAGGAAATTAGGTGGAGGTACCGAACTGCTTTATGGTCTTAAGCTATAAGAAGTCTATCACCATAATTACTAATGCGCTGTGCAAAGGAGCATTTGGAGCAAAGAGTGGAAAGGAAACTATATACAAACAATAAAGATTTTAAAAAAAAAACAACGCGGAGGAAACGGCAAAGTCTAGCACAGGTTGTGATAACTTTTTCTTGCATCACTTTCTGGTAACATTTAAGAATATTGTTGGGTAGTTTAAGTTCGCTGCTTATAGGACCAACAGTGTTATTTGACGTATATAATTAACTAGATAGTGGAAATGCATTTATTTTGTTGTTGTTGTTGGCGTCCAAGTTATGAAAAGTGCAGTAAGTTAAGGAAGACACAGGTGGAAATAAATTTACAAAATCTGTGATTGTAAATTATCAGTACTCTGAGAAGTTACAGACTTTTAGCCTGTGCCTGGTTGTCTGGTTTGGTTTTTTGTTTTGTTTTTTGGACTGCAAAAGAGAAATTATGTTCCGTGGAAAAGTTAGGCTTAAAATAATTAAGGAATTTTGCTCGTTCAGCATTGTTCCTGAGATGTTTGCTTTGTAATTCATAATGCGTATTGCTGCCTATAACAATAAGTTGAGTGAGTGGTAGTGGTGGACTCTTGTTATAACAGCTCTCACTTTTCAACGCCGCTCTTCCTTCGTGAGACCCGTGAAGCGAATCGAGATGGGAAACTGCGATGGGTGTCTGGAAATAAAACTGTGTAGTAAAAAGATATGGTTTACTTTCATGTCAAAAGGATTTAAGCCGGAGCGATCAAGTTAGATGGGACTTAAAATTTGGACAAATTAAATTCATATTTTCATTAAAATACTTTACATTTCATGGAAAGATTTGCCAGATTTATCAGCTAAAGGTCGGAAGAAGGCAAAGATCCATCCATTTTCTTTTTGTCTTTGTGACACTTACGTTGGTGATAATACCAGACCCAGGGGTTCGTTTTCATAATTGTGTGTATCTTGGTTCTGGTTTTGAGGTTTTCTGCACTTTTGGTTTTAAATCAATTTTGTATTTGTTTTGTTGAATCAGGGCCTCTGCATACGTTAATAAAATATTGTTTTAAGGTAATGGAGATCTTAAAACTTATGAAATGTTTGATCATACTTGAATCCATTTCAAATGTACCTTTTTTTTTTTTGTTGCTCCCATGATGCGTGCCTAGCAAAGCAGTCCTCATAGAATTGAGGATATTCTTATTGTAATATTTCATCTCCTTAGAGTAATATTTCATTAATATGTGCACAGGCAAATAATAAAATATGGTAAATTAAACGTATAAGCATTTATTTTGTGTTACCACATGGCAAGCAAGAGGAGTGGATGAAAACTAAGCCATTAGATTTATGGAACTTGTGATCTTTTGATTTTTTTTATCTTTCAATAAACTAATATAATAACCCGCTTCAAATTTTGGGCAGTTAGATTAACTTTTTTTTTCTTGTGTTGTAGTGATTGGCGTGAATTGATTTTTTAAAAATTTTTTTATATATGAAAAGTTTAGAATTTGTTGTGAAATCTGGCAATTTCCGTTAAATCTAAAATGTTAATGTTTAGTAATGGATACCATTTGATACACATGAGCAACTGCCTCCTCGGTGCCTTACACTTCATGCTGCTTTTTTCATGTTCTACCCCAGACTAGTGCGGTCTCCTGCAAGGTGAGGAGATGGCACTTTCTCATTAATTCCTAGCTGTAAATCTTTGAGGTTTCCCATTTCCCCTGTATTTTTTGCCTGGTTTTTTTATTGATTCATAGTCAGATTTTCTATCCTGAGGTGAGTTTGCTTAGTTTTAGAATTCATTTAAGAATGAATGAGGTCATTTCATCAGCCTTTATTCATTAGATTAACGTGTATAGTACAAGGCAAACAAAGATTGCGCCTGTGTGAGGGATCTTGTGTGGGATGTGTTTGTTTTCTCTGTATCAGTAGGTTTTTTTATCATAGCTGCCCAATTTATTACTTTTCTTACTTAAAAGCCGGTAGATTGAGCTGGTGACCTCAGCTTGTCTCCGTAAATGTAAATTTGGTAGGCTGAAATGCAATATAGAGAGTTCAGAAAGAAATCAAGATAACACTAATGGGTAACAAGCTTAAAATATTAATATAAAATACTTTTTAACCATTGAGGTTTGACTAAAATAGCTTCTGACTTTTGTGGTCTGTGATGAAATTGAAGAATTTTAAATAGGGTACTTTATTGTACCTGCCGGCTCATAATAAGAAATAAGTTAAACATGTTTCATGATTCTAGTTCAGCTGCAATTGTAATACGTTAATTAACTGTGCTAGCTATTACCTGCTTATTAATTCAGGCTGTTACCACCATATTATCAAACTCTTGGTTGGGGGGCGGGGAAATGTTGCTAGAGTTAGAAAACAAATCTGGGATTGTGAAATACTTTTTAGTATTCTCCAAATGCATGTGAAGAGACTGTATTACATAACAAGCGTTAAAGTAGATATTATTAATATTGTAAGTGTGTGGTGGCCCCAGGGTTGTCCCAAATCTGGGTTCTTTATGCGGCATGCAAGCCAGTAACGCACGGAGCAGAGGTATTTCCAGGTTCACTCCATTAACGCGCAGAAATGGGGTGCTTGTCCCAAAGTGTGAGCACACCTCAGTTTCAAAAAATCTCCACTTTTATACATTGATTATTACATATTCAAACAATTAATATATATATCCACTGTTACTCTCTTCAATGATTGGTCAAGATTGCTTCGCTTCCCATGTAAAGAAGACTCAGTCTTCTCCCACTGCTCTCTTTGGGGGAGGTGGTATCATTTGGGGAGGTGGTCAATGAGTCGGTGGTCACCATCTCCCCCTGCCAAAATTCCCTTTTACCCGCTTCTCCTCTAATCTTGGCACTTCCAGGATATTTTCTCAGTTTGCTGACCAGGCCTAAAGTTCATCTCTCTCTTGACAGGAATGGCCTACTTACCCACAAACCTACATTGTCTAGCAGATAGTTCTTTAATTGCATCGCAGATAAATCACATCTAGCTACTCTATTTTAACATTAGGTAAATAATTAAATAGGTTTGGGGCAGTATAGAGGACTTTAGCAGCAGTGGCTGCTAATTAGTGGCTTCAATTACATTTTATATTTCGTTTTTCTAGTTAATACGAATTTTACTACAGCACCAGAGCCTTTATTTTCAAAATAGGGGCAGAAAATCAACGTGCAGGAACCAAACCTATATCTTATTTGTCTTACACTTAAACACCTGATTAATAAAGCCATCCGTGCTGTAGTGGCTTTCTCATGGTCGTGGCATGTGGTGTCTGTTGGTGGGCAGTTGTGATCCGCATCCGACACATGGGAAAGGTGTGGTGGGAAGGATGCTCAGCTCCTGGCACCAGGAGGCACCCAGTGGAGGGAGGAACGCGAGACGGAGCGTGGAGCTAATCGCGGCTTCCATCTGAGGCACCGAGGGCGCATTCCCATCCCATGCGGTGGAGGAAAAAGCAGCTCCACGCCGCCCTCAAAAGGCATGTAATAAGTCATGGAAATGTGTTTGGTTGTTAAGATTTACAAGCGTAAGTATGGAAGTGTTTATTCCAGTATTCGGAAGCTTTAAACGATATTTTTTTTAAAAAGGGCAAAAAGAAGGTCCCACAAATCTTAACCTGGGCTGCATTCCCAGCAGCGTGGCCGGCAGGGCGAGGGAGGAGATTCTGCCCCTCTGCTCCGCTCGGGGGAGACCCCACCTGGAATACTGTCTCCAGCTCTAGAGTTCCCAACATGAGAAGGTTGTGGACCTGTTGGAGCAGGTCCAGAGGAGGCTGTGGAGATGATGTGAGGGCTGGAGCCCCTATGCTGGGAGGACAGGCTGGGAGAGTTGGGGGTGTCCAGCCTGGAAAACAGAAAGCTCTGGGGAGACTTGAGAGTCCCTTCCAGTCCCGAAAGGGGCTGCAGGAAAGCTGGGGAGGGACTCTGGATCAGGGAGTGGAGCCATAGGATGAGGGGGAACGGTTTTAAACTGGAAGAGGAGAGATTTAGATAATATCTTGTGAAGAAATTCTTGACTGTGAGGGTGGTGAGACCTCCGCCCAGGTTGCCCAGAGAAGCTGTGGCTGCCCCATCCCTGGAGGTGTTCAAGGCCAGGTTGGACGGAGCTTGGAGCCACCTGGTCTGGTGGGAGGTGTCCCTGCCCAGGGCAGGGGGTTGGAACTGGATGGTCTTCAAGGTCCCTTCCAACCTAAACCATTCTGTGATTGTATGAAAGTCACAGCAGCCCCCAGAGCTGTGGAACCTGGCCTGAAGTCCCTGTGTCTGTCTCAGTTTGCTCGTGACACCAAGTGACAGATGGCCTTGGCAGCGCATCTTGCTCGGTTATCGGTTCCAGCTGCTGTTGTGCCCCTTGCATGGTCTGATGATCATTTTGCACATAGAGGTCCACATGATAAAGGTATTTCAAAATATGATTGATTAATGCTATCAAGTTCTCTTCCTCTTACGTGTTTGTTGTGTTACGGCACAGAGTGATGGCATACAGGCACTTTCTGTGACGGATAGTGGAAAACCGAAATTTCCCATTGTTGAACATTCAAATACTCAAAAGAATCAAAGCGCGTTTCTTCTAATAATTAAAAACACCTGATACTTAGTACTAAAAGCAAAACGTTGTCCTTATTTCTTGATGATATTTTAATCTGATCATAGAGAAATGCAGGATTCTAACTAAATTTCTCCGGCTTTTATTTTGTTTTTAGTTTTGCTTTTGGAAAAAAATAATCTTGAAATGCTAATTCAGCTTTTTTGGAGTATGTTTTAATTGCCACATACCCATTTATCAGAATATTAGCTGTTTTCTAGATAAATCTCTTGTGTCCTTTTTCAGATTCAGCCCATCTTTCTCTTCATTTAAACATTTTAAAGAGTTTCTTCCCCCATAGAGAATATTGTACCATTATGAAATAACGTTATGTAATTTTTCTTAACATTTATAGAACATAATTGGGTACCAGGGTACTACTGTAGAGGCAATCGCTGTGGTAATAAACTCTCGTAAGAAGTAAGTCGCCTTTTGTTTTGAAGAAGGAGAAAATTACAAGTTTGAGGAAACATTACAATTTGAGGAAAATTTGAAGCTGGAGAAAGTGGAGAAAATGAGTCTTGGGGTAGGGGGAAGCAATGTAGTATCTTTAGCTTAAATCTACTCTGATGGATATACCTGTGCCTCTCTGAATTTAATAAGCTTCGTCAAAACAATACTTGCCATCACATTTTATATCTTTAGTTTCACTTGTCATGTATTATAGTTCGTAGAATCATAAAAAACTGGGTTTGAGGGGACCTCTGGAGGTTGTCTAATTAGGCCTCCTGCCAACTCATATTCCACAGCAGGGACGCACTAACTTTATAAACTCTCTTTTATTGTTCGTTTCCTCCTGGAAATAAGAAAATATTGCAAAGTCTACAGGAAATTGGAATCTAGACTGTTGTTAGGGAATTCCTTTGCTCTATCAGGTTATCAGTTTTAGTATACTTAGGAAAACTTTTTCGTGAACTTTTTTATATTTCCATTCATCTCTTAAAAATAATGGGTGGTTTGTTTTTTTTCTTTTTAAGGGCCAACTGGTGAAATTAGTTTAGTGAATTTGTTAATGACTAAAGCATAATGACAGCTCCTTCCTTAACTGTTCCATGGTCCTGTTTTCAAGAGACTTCAGAGAAAGCTGTTCTGGTGTGGTTGGTGACTTCTCTTAAAGCAGAGGTGCCCAGGGAAAGGAAGGAAGGTGATGGGCACTGGTCACATCGAGGCTAGATTGGGCTGCTCAGAGAGGTTGTGCTACTTCCATTCTTGGAGAATCACAGAATGGTTTGGGTTGGAAGGGACCGTTAAAGACCATTCAGTTCCAACCCCCTGCCCTGGGCAGGGACACCTCCCACTAGACCAGGTTGCTCCAAGCCCCGTCCAACCTGGCCTTGAACCTCCAGGGATGGGGCAGCCACAGCTTCTCTGGGCAACCTGGGCTAAGGGCTCACCACCCTCATGGCAGAAATTTGAAGTGAACCAGAGAGTGCCCTAAGCAACCCAATTTCGCTTGGAATTGGCCCTGCTTTTGTAGGGGGCTGGGCCAAACAACCTCCACAAGTCGCTTCCATCTTGAATTATTTTCTGGTTCTAATTCGTCACAATAAAATTCCTGCTGGAGGGGCAGAAGGAGCAACGTGTGTGTTGGTTGTCCCCCTGTAGGAGTGCTCTAGGCAAAAAAAAAATTAGGTATTTGGAGTGTTTGCCCGTTTGGTTTATGGCCCTCTCAGCCAGTCTGAACACTCGATCTCCTGAGTCATTGTAATTACAGCCCTATTAAAATTTTGCCTCTTTAAGAGCCCAGCATACCGGTGAGAATAGAACACCCCTAAATTTAGCGTTGTATTTCAAATTGTGACGAGTCGTCCGTACTTCTGCTAGACCTATGCAGGACGTATATATGTTGCTAATGATAGACATACATATGTCAGGTATGTACTTAACTGAAGCGGTTATACGATTTGTGAGTCTTTTTTCTGTCGTTTTTCTTCTTAACTTCCTTGTTGCTGCTGGTACAATATGGAATTCATTTTTATGGGAAGGTGATAATCCGACCCTGTATACAGCGCAGAAGGAAGGCAGCATTTCCTTGGTTCTTAATTTTGCAACTGGACAATTTTGGCCCTTTTGCAATGGCAAAACCTTTAAGGCTTCATTTAAGCTTAAAAAGAAGGAGCCTCTGGGATAAACTGAGGAATATTTAGCCCTCTTGGTAATACTGGGTATACAGGCTGTAAGTGATGCAGTCTTAGGTAATGATTAAGAGCTTTGGTAATACTCTTTGGCACTATTAGAGCCCTGTTGAGTCTTTACTCTGTCGCATATTTCATTTTATAACCTTTGGCAATAACGTGCTTCCCACGGTGAAGCTGCACGTACCTTCTCTCGGAGCTTTAAGGTTCTCTGTGGATTTCAATGTTTTGTATGTTTTTTGCCACCTGAGACAACGACGTGGTTTCTATATGGGGTTTCCATCGTTCCCGGCTGCTGGTTTCGTGTTCCTTGTATCGATTTGAAATTTGGGGACCGCGTTCCGTGGTGGGGATGAGGCTTTGCAGAACGCATCTGGCCATGGTTGAGCTGATGGCAAGGCTGGAGCCCAGCCTCCGTTTGGAGGAGTCGAGTATTTTCGTAGGCGTTTTGGGTAGAAACGCTTCTGCTGGCTTTGAGCTCAGAGCTTTCCCTCTACGACATTTTATTTCTGCCGTGCGAAGCGTTGGCTATTTTCCAGCGGGGAAATGTAGCTCAAGCGACATGTTAATGTCTTCTGTGCTAACCTCAAGGCTCTTATCTGCGTCGCCACTAGAAGCCGAGTGGCTTTCTTCAGCACCCTTTTGGTACTCTGCCCGCTGGCACTAGATGTGACCTTGAAGAGCACTGGAGCTCAATAGTCTGAATTCTAGCTGTTTTCTCCCTTGCTCTGTTGGTTAACCAGGCCTGATCTTTACCAGTAAACTGATTTAACGGCTTTGTTTGTGTCGACGCAGCTTCTCTGCGCAAGTCATTATAGCGGTTTTGGATCTGAAAAACTGTCATGTCAAGGTGATGGTTTATTATTCAGCGTGCTTCCTCTGTGTAACTGAGTCATACCTGCTCACTTCAGTAACAAAAAACATATATTTTGCTACTATTAACCATGGTGAGTCAGCTGAGGTAAGGCAAAATTAAGTTTGTGGGCTCTTTTGCTTTGTTTTTCTTAGTAAACAACTCACGGTCTGAGACATCTTAAAAGGAAAAAAAATCAGAGTAACACATTTCTGCGTGAAATGATCTCATGTCGTAGTTGGGGTTTTGCAGGGGCTTGGGCATTTTCTGCTCCTTAGAAAATGACTGATCTTTGTAATAAATGTATTTATCGGAAGCAGATACAGGGGAAAAAAAAAGCGAGTCAGATGACAGAGGTTTTACTTTCTGACCTTGAGATCATTTGCCCCGGTTTGTGTGTTTGGAAGCCCTCCGTGCAGGGTGAAGGTGCCCGTCACATAGGAGGGAAAATTAACAGTCCCGCTTCCTTTTCGCTTAACTAGGAGAAAGCTCTTTCCTGGTTTGTGTTGCTCTTGTGATGGGTGTGTATTTCAGAAAATAAGATGAGGCACAGGCATGACAGTAGGGACGCTTGTGTGAGGTGTTTTCTAATTGGCACTGAATGCAGTTAGGTTAGTAGTCGTTGTAAATTAAGAATAAGGTCCTGTGTTGGAATCATCGATTTAAATTATGGAATATACAAGCGGAAAACAAAAAATCCAAACATTTTGAATGCTCTCAAAGTCAGGTATTCATGCCAAATGTTAATTTTGGTATTTGCAATGCAAAGGTTTGTCTAAGAAAAAGAGTGGCAGTTGAAAAGAATATGGCTGAAAAACACCAGGTAAAGCAGCTTTTTTGTGCAACTTCACCCTTTAGCGAGTAATCAAGCCCTTGCACATACCCTACTCCTGGCATCCAACTTACACGCAAATGAAAGCACCAAAGCTGGGACCCTGTATAGCCATATATATATATATATATATGCGTCAGTGGCAACAAATAGACATCTCTGAGGAGGTGGCTCAAAACACTTTAGTTACATACTTAGAAGTATAGGGCTGCTCCCACTGCATGTAAAATGTGTTGAATAAAATTCTTGGAGCCTTACCATGCGTACTTTCTGACGGCCAGAGAAATAAGTAACAGATGAAGAGCCATATCCAGCAGAGTTCAGCTGGATAAAGTTCTTTTAAGAAGGATAATGGCAGGTTTATTTGCTGGGGCTAGGATGAAGTGGGGTAGTAGCTAGAGCATACGACAAGGATTACCACCTCTGTCGTGGTCTACATCTTCTCTTGGATGGCCTTTATGGCTGCAGGCCGGTAGCGTAACTTGTCCAAACTTCAGTTTGCACATCTGCATCAGTGAACCTTTTTGTGAGGTGGTTGTTATGTGTTGGGGGCAGGGGACTTTTCTTAAATTTAATCAACATTTATTAACCCAGTTGCCAGTTCCTTCTGCAGTTCCCCGTCCCTCTAGGGGAAAAGTGCAGGAAATTACGACGTCCGTAGTAATACCAGTTCTCTGCGCAACGCTTCCCTCCCATCCTTCAGGACGCCTCTTTGACCCTTTTCACACTTTTCCCGGAAAACATCTGAGCCTTTCGGGTTGTTCCAGAATCAATTTTAAATCTTTGCAGCCTCGCAAGACATCTTCCAGGCTTTCCTGGATACCAGCCCACCAGGTTGTCCTTTTGGAGTCTTCTCTCTGCTTCCAAGGCCAATCGATTTGGCTGCCCAGACCTAAATCCGCTTTCTTCATTTCCCTCCTTATCCCGTCTCCGGCACCAAGCCAAGGGGGAGCCAAACCAAGTCATCTCCACAACCCAATAGAGTCGTATCGCCCTGTCCTTTAGTCTCTCTAATTCTTTAGGTATTTTTGGGCTCAATAGCGAGCTTGATGTATCTTTCAGACACAAATCAGAATTTATGTTGGTATTAATCAGCTACCGGTGTGCATGCATGCGGCTTTTGTATCTGTTCATAAGGTAAGAACATTTGTACTTGCCTTTTCAGAGGATCTTAAGGCTGGATTAGTTATAGCTGATCACATTAGTAAATACACTTAAAGGCGTATCATAGGTAAGACTCCTTGCATAGTTCTGAAAATATTTTAAAACCGTTTAAAAGCCTGCAGCCAAAGGCGATATTTCTGATAAATATTTGATTTTTACCCCGCGGTTTACTCTCAGCGTAGTATTTTAAAACTGTATACCGCAGTTTTGCTATCAGCATAGTATTTTAAAACTGGAAACGGTGATGCTAACAGGGAGAAGAAGGAACTTTTACAAAGGTTGTGCTAATCCTAAGAGTGTTTGAAAGGTAAACAGACCTAAGGCACTTGGAAATGGTTCAGGGGCTTCTAATTAGATATGACACGATAAGATACGTGAGGTGATATGATATATAGGCAAGATTATTCAGCTTTTAAGTTCACCCTTCTTTATTCAAACCAAACCACGCTTCACTGATTTACTACAAGTCCTGGAATCCAGTTCCCTGCTCCTGCCAGCTTGTCTTAGCAGCGCAGGGAAATTCGTTGCGCTTGGGTTTGCGTTCTGCTGGAAGAACACAGTGTTTTCGGAAAAGCAGATGTTCTTTTTACAACGGCGGCATCCTGGGCTCAGCCCCTCTCCCTGACGGCTGGCTTTGCCGGACCCGACTCCCACATTCCGGCAGCGGGGAGCAACTCGCCGTCTATGTGCTAAAGGAAGAAATTAAATGCCGTGCTGCTCAGACTGGGTTTTCTGCGCTCTTCTCCATGGATCTGGTGGCTTTTGCTGGGCAGCGAAGTGAGCTACGTTTAATAGAACCTTATCTGGACTTCGGCACAGCTAGTGTTCCCCGGATGGTTTTTCGTTGCAGCTCCGGAACCAAAGCTGGCTTGCTTCTGGCCAGTTGGGAATGGAGAGAACAAACTGGCATTTGCTGCTTGGTATCCATGGAGATACCTCTAGAAAACAGGGATTTAAGAAACCTTAGTAAATTACCTAGTCCATCCTACTTTAGGAAATTGTGACAAAAATATTGTTAAAATATGTGGGAATAACTTGTTCCTGAAAACCTTCTGCAAAGATTTCCACGCTTTCCCCAGGCAGTCTAGCTATAATTTCAGCTATATAGCTTTTAAATTGTCACGCTTCCATCTTTCTTGCTGCAGTTTAAGCCTACGAGCTCTTGACAGCTCCCAAGTGAAGGACTTGCTTTGCTAGAAGGTGGCGATAAATCTCCTATACGTCTGAAGTCTGTTATCATGTCTCTGCTCTTCCCTTCTCTAGCCTGAGTAAAATCAGTTCTTTCCACCTTTCCGCATAGATCTTGGTTTATCTACCTCTGATGACTCGTAACATCCTCCTCTGGACTTTTTATATTTGGGCCTATTTTTCATGAGAAACGACGCCCAGAACAGGACAAAATGTTCCGGTTGAAGTTTGACCGGTACCGCCTCGATATTTTGTTCTGAATCCAAAAGTTTCTGAAATGTTTTCACCGTTGAGTAATTGGAAGGCAGTACGTCAGCTCCTTCACTGGCGTGAATTTACCTCGGCAGAAAATCTGGCCAAAGCATCTGTGTGTCAACACGAGGGTATGACTCTTTTTTCCGCTGCTGGTGGGTAGGAAATGTCACAAGAACAGCAGATCTTGTGCTGGTTTTACCAGTTAAGCTCTGACCTCTAAATTAAAACAAGATGATCGTGCTTACAGGTTTGTTCCCATTGGAACACCCGTGCTCTGGTGCAGTGCAGGTCAAAGGGTGCTCAAGCCACCCCAAACCATAAGAAGGTAAGAGCCAAGTCTGAGGGGTGTCCTCAATGTTTGGATGTGAAGCAAATACGTTTCCTTTTCTTCTGACAGGCCTGAAAAACCATTGTCAGCAGTTTTATTGACTTACTTGAAACAGGATGTCGTCTGTTTCGCTTAACCGATCGCTTTTATACATCCCAACTAGATGATGCTTTTATTCACAACATCAAGTCATTGTTGCTTCAGATTGGGGTTATCAGTAAGCCCCAAGTCTTTTTTTTCTGCGAGCAAATAAGTTTTTGTGGTTGATTATTCCTACCTAAAAGCACTATTTTGCAGTTGTTGTGGGTGAAATGCCTTCTCTTTAGTTCAGGCCATTCAAGATCATTTCAAATTTCAGCTCTCCTCTCCAGCAGGCAGTGCAGCAGTTCTACTAGCACAAAAATCATAGGTAATGAAATCTATTATATGTAAATTTCACCTTAAAAATGTGTTCATAACCCATATGAAAATAATCACTATAAATGTAATTAACCCAGTTGCTTTTGTTTATTCCTCACATATGGATTTTAAGAATGAAGAAGCCCGTAGCTTAAGTACATATGTTCCAAATTCTTCATCTTAGAACCTGAATTTGCCAACTGTATTTCCAGGATTAGTTAAGGAATTATATGGGCATTTCATGGTGTCTTTTTCAGCCTCAGGCTTCTGGAGTCTTGAGTGTTTGGTTTGGTTTTGAGGTGTTCCTGTTCTCCCTTCTTTGTGTTTCCTGTTCATCAAACAAAATAATTATCTTGGGTTTTGGCATTGCAATGTCAAATGAGCCATGCCATTGTCAATGCATCCTGCTATGCTAGAGTATTACTGGATGTCCTCTGCAGGTATTAGATGAAGATAGGAATAGGTTGATTGTGTGATCTTAATTGGTTTCTGTATTTTGCTGAAGAAATGAGGTGACCGGTTACCCAAATGAGTGGATGGAACCTTCTCTGTAGCCGTGGTGTTGGGCTGAAGCTGGCAGAACAAGGCTGGTGAAAGACAGGAAACCAGGCTGTCCTGGTGCCAATCCCAGTTGTGTACTTCCGATAGCGAGCAAGGAAAGATTTGTCTTTTACAAGCTGTCATTCCTCCCTAGGTGGGGCTGAGCCTCATGGTTCGCAGACCTTCAAGATAAAGTTGCTCGACTATATTTCTTCACAAAAAATTGGCTGTGTTGTAGATCAAGGCGATCATAAATCATACGCAGGGCCGGAAAGCTGATACGTGGGTACAGCTCTGTATTCAAAAACACAAGTACGCTTCTACGCTTGAATATTCTCATTACTTTGTTCCTCTGCTCAGGAAAGACCAATTTCATGAACTAATGGACATTGACATATTAAGGCGTTTTCTTAAAAGACCGTTTGAAGCTTTCAGGTCTTTTGAAGTAGACGTACGGTGTTTAACAGCAAGGCTACTTTCTACAAAATTATTGGTGGGGCCCCATTAGGTTTTAAAGATTGGAGATGACCAATTGGGTATGCTCCAGGTGTTTCATCTACTAGAGCGAATACCTGTTTTTATTAGAAATATGACCATTATTTTCTTTTTGAATCACATCCAGCAAAATGGAATTGTCACTTATTGGTGAATGGGATTTTGGTTTCAGGAATAAACCATGCAGGTTTTTAATCATGCATAAGAGTTTCTTCTCTTCCTCTCCAAAGAACATGGATTATGATGATGGAGCTGGGAAAAGTAATCCCTTGCTAGATTGCAACCACCAAGATTATATCACAAAAAAATGAAATTGTCAATTTCTTCATTTAAACTAGCTTTACTGGAGAGGGCAGCGTCTGTCGCTCAGCCAGGAGTTCCTGGTTTTTGTGTATCAGCAGGTTTTCTTGTCTTTTTTTCCTTTAACGTTAATCAAACATCCTTGTGAATTGGCCAGATTCTGCGCACAGCACTGTCATTTAGGAAAATTCAGCGTTGCTCATAATTTTCAGAAGAGTGTGCTGAAGGTTTTAAACCTTCGCTACTCAAAATAAGAAGTGCTAAAGAAGTACCCAGCCTTTTAAAAAGGGCTTCCTAGAAGAAAAACTTCCACGCTCCAAAATACATTACTCCTAAAAAGAAATACTGTCGTTTCCCTGCAGTGATGATAGAATGGTCTGTCGAATAGATGTCTGTTGGCCTTCTCGATGTATCGCCTGACCTAATTTTTGCAAAGTGCAACTACTGTATTAGGAATCATCATCCAAATGAAAATTATGGCAGAAGAGTTCTAGTTTTAAAATGATTTATGCCAAATGGTCATGTACATAATTCTAAGCAGTTTTTAAAAGAACTGTCTGGTGTCCAATTTTAAAAGAGAAAATAGCAGAACACGAATGCCAAGTAACGTTTTGGTATCTAGAAGCAGATTAGCAAGGGAGACATAAAAGTTTTCATTTTCTCTACCACCATTCTTCTGTGGAAAATAAATGTGCTGTCTCAGTTGAACTTTCAATCCGCTGGCAACAAATGTACACAGCCATAGTAGCTGGCTTTAAAAAAAAAAAAAAAGAAAAAAGTGTACAAAAAACCCTCACTCTCGTCTAGCCTAATTCCCTTGGCTTGCATGTGGGAAATTTTGAATTTAGCAAATGGAACAACTGTGGTCTGAATCTGCTCTGTTTGGTAGCAGTTGATAAGTTGTGTCAAAACAGTCCTGCGTACTTGGAAATAAATTCTGCACATTTTTTGAAGGAAACGCTTGCAAATATTACCACGCTGCAAAAGTGTGTGAAACAGTTGGTGCTGGTACAGCACTGGCCAGGCAGGAATGGAATTAAAATATTTCCCCTCCGCCGTCTGCTTTAGGCTTATCAGCTGCTAATGCCATACAGAAACTGTGTCTGTCTACCGTGCGCTGATCCAAACTAAAAATGTTTTCCTGCATAAACAGTTTTCTTTTCAAAGAAATCTTTTAGCAGTTTGGGCTTTAACGACTAGGCTTTAATTGCAGTCAATTTGTCTCGCCCCAAAACCTCCAATGCATCAAGATCTGCTGCCCTTCACAATTAATAACTTCACATCAATTGCGTTGACGCGAGTGGAAACACTCCAGGTTTACAGTGGTCCTGTGCAGACTAGTTAGTGACTTCATATTGGAAACTATTCAAATTCTCAGTCAAAATGAACTAGACGCAGGGCATAAATTTAATTTCGTATCCTATAAAAGGATACTAAAATATGTTATGCAAATGGCCCAAACACCGCAGACTTCGTGTAATAAATTTTAGTCATTTCTGTTGGGAAATCTTCGCAAAGGAAAGAGAGCGCATGGAAATGAACTCTAGAAAAGTTTACTGTAAATATAAATCAGGATAAAGAAAGACTTGTTTTAGTGGTTCTCGCAGTTCAAAAATGTGATTTTTTTTTTTTTTTTTTAATTGATGAGGTTTATTTCCTTCTTTTTGGCGAAGGCGGCCAGCGGCCGTACTTCATCTCCCCACCCTGTACTGGCTGTATGGGTCGCACTGAGCACGTAACCCGTGCGGGGAAAGCGCGCTCCGTATTTTCCTCTGCATCCCTGTGCTATCCAGCCAGCGATGCTCAGACAGCAGCATCAGGAGCTGGGAATGCAGCGCCCTCAGCCCGCGCCGCCTCCGGTGCGGGTAATGTCCTCTCTAAGCCTGCAGGAAGAAGGTGGTGGGCGGGGGGAAAAAGGTGCTATGCAACCATATAGGAGACATTGAGGTTTTCTACACTCATCGTGGCTCCTCAGGTGCTCGGGACAGCGTTAGAACGTTGGGCAAGAGGCAGAGATAGAGTGTCAGGTACCTGGGTCCATCTCTTGCGTGAAACGTGTGGGAAGCAAAGCAAGCAAGTGGCCTTAGCCAGAGATAAAACTTCATCCATCTCCACAGATGAAGTCCTAATTAGATGATTTACCAATATTATTTTTTTTTCAAATTGTTAATGACGGCGCTCTTCCTCGTATTTGGGGTACACTTCAGAAGCATCGTTTTTCCCTTAGTGTGTTTTTCCATTGATAGATCTTCGTTTTGTTAGCCAGAGGAACCTAAATTTAAGACCCAGTGAAGCTGTTATTTACAAGATTTTATGTAATACCCACACACGTTTTTGCCATGGTTAATGAAAAGGATACGAGTTACTAAACCAGAAATAATTTGCTAAACACAAAGTGTCATTCCCCTAAAGCTTTAATTGGATGTACCGTCTAGAAGTAACAATGTGGATTTTCTTAAATTAGTTGCTAAATAAACCCGAACAGTCCATTTAGGTAAATGTCAGGCAGGTCAAGACGGGTAATACACAAAAAACAGAGAAATATCCCCACACAAATACACAAAAAACCTGAACACAGCTTGGCTGTACGTCCCCTCCCGTTTTCTGTCCCCTGTTGGGACCCAGGATCGTGGCAAAAAACCCTGGGTGTTCTGAGTTTCTGCGATACATCTTGGAAAACATGACGGGGAGAGAACAGCTTGCTTCCCTTCACTGAAATAGAGGATTTAACCTATTTACTATGTATGGCACGGGGCTGTTAGTCTTTAAGGAAAAAAAAAAAAAAAAATTTCACAGGCTGTGTGTGTTTGTTGATACCACTTGCTCCTAAATTTGCACCTCATCAATTCATTATCTGAGGAGGTAGAGGAACCACGTCTGAATTTTGCGTTGGTGGATGGTAACACAAGAGCCGGCGAAGCAAGAGGAGAAGCTGGGGTTGAGCCAAGACCAGAACTTTTTCTAGGAGGGAGAAGGCGCTGTCGGTGCTTACATGGGGCCAAAGAGCCCCGGGAGCACCAGTACTCTGGGTGGTGATGGTGGTAAATGGAAAAAGGGAAGAAATTGGAAGGATGGGCCCGACGTCACCCTTCTTTGCATCATTCTTCGTTGTAACTCATCCTCCCACCCTGGATTTGGCCTAGGAATTTTTGAAAGCCATTTTTTCAGGGATAAAGGATGAGAAATCCAGTATCTGTAATTGTCATCACAGACGTCTGAGAAAGTCGCTGAACCGTGGAAAAGTGCAGCTACTTTGGCCTTAAAGCTTTGGCCCTCCATAGCTGCATCTGTCAAAGGATTTCACACCGCTTTAGCGACACAAATAAGGTTGGCTTTGCAGTCCTCTGGGAGAGGAGGAGAACTGAGTTGTTACACTGGCTTGCTGACGTGAAGAGCTCTGATGGGCAAATTTCATTTCGCCGTAGCTCTGTGGCTTAAGACGCTGATACCTGTGCCTTGCTCGAATCTGTCCCCGTTCCAAAGCCAGAGGTTGCCACTCAGGTGCCAGAGGGAGCAAAAAGGAACGTGATTTTGGCTTTGCCAACTTGGTGTTAGCTTAAGCTATCATAGAATCACCTAGGTTGGAAGAGATCCTTGAGCATCAAGTCCAACTATCAACCCAACGCTGCCAACCCACCACTGACCCATGTCCCTCAGCACCACGTCTGCCCAGCTGGGAAATACCTCTAGGGGTGGTGACTCCACCACTGCCGTGGGCAACCTCTTCCAGTGCTTGATAACTCTTTCGGTGAAGAAATTTTTCCTAATATCCAATCTAAACCTCCCCTGGCGCAACTTGAGGCCATTTCCTCTTGTCTTATCGCTTGTCACTTGGGAGGAGAGACGAACCCCCACCTCACTACAAGCTAGTATCGTTGAAACTAGATTTCTGCTAGGATCAAGGCAAATTTTCTCTGGGGTGGGCAACCTTCAAGAGAGGGCAGGGAGAATGACATCTCAGGATGCTGCTATTTAATAGGGTCGGAGTCCTACGTACTCCGTCCTACATCTCAAGGGAAGTTCGAAACAAATCACTAGGGTGATTCCACTTTTCCTGAATCCGTGTTTTGCCTCTTTAGCTGCCAGTTTACTTGAGGATGGAAAAGCGCAACATGCAGGCAGTGTGTTTCTTTTTTTTTTAAGTTTCTTTTCTAGAAAATAAACTATCTGCAGGTAATAAAAGGCCACCAAATGCTTTTTAAACAAGCAGCTGAAAGCATGGCCATAATTGGCAAGAATTTTGAAGTAGGAGTTATTGAGTCAGGAGAAGCAGAATTTTGTAAGCACATTCCTGAGGGAGTGAGTGGGAGAAATCATTCTTTCTGGTGAGAGCATGAAATAGTGTATCGGCATTTGGGGGTTTTATTAAAAGGTATAGTATGCTTCGCATGATTCCACTTGTTCAGCAAGCTGATTTAAATCTATCTTTCCCATCTACAGGCTAATCAAGAGCTCCGTAATAGTCACACACTTGAAATCTTTAACGTTGCGCGATTGTTGTTTTGTTTCATTTTTCCTGTCTCAGTAACACACCTTGGAAATTGCAGGTTCAAGGAGGGAATGAGAATTTTCTTTTTTCTTTTTTTTTCCCCCCATCCTAAGAGAAGATAGCAAAAAAGCTAGAAAAGCAAAAGAAAAACAGGTGGATAAGCAATATACAGTGCTTTTTAGTTCGTTGGCTCCAGGATTCTGTTTATTACCACCACAGTATCTGTAACTATATTAGAGGTTGTGTGAATGTGTGAACTGTGCCTGCCTCGACTGAACTCCTGTTTTGCCATTTCTGTTTATGTTCTTCCGTTGTAGGAGAGCCAGAGGTATTTTTCTCATTTTACTTCTTCTGAGATTTGAAAAGTGCCCTACCTTGTCCTGATGCATGAGACCAAGAGAAAACTGAGAGGTTTTGGTGGTGGGCTTTTTTTTTTTGCTTTTTTTTTTCCTGTTGGTTTTGGTTTTTTTTTAATTTTTCTTTTTCCTGCAAAAGATGTAGTAAGCTCTTAACTTCTAATGTTAAAGAACTTGGTTTGGAGACTGGGATCAGGATCAGGAACTTGACCCTGTCTGTCCAATATCCCTCCTAAGTCCTGTAGCTGGCAGAAGAAGGACTCTCTTCCTTTCACCATTAAAGCTGCTGCACATTTCATTGACTTGGAGATAGCAACGTGAATATCCATCCTATCTACCGACAGGCTGTTTGAAATGTGGGAAACCTGTAGAAAATGCACCGAATTCCTGAAGCTCTTCAGAGAGCTAAGTGGCTGAACTCAGGCAAGGCAGTGACATTCCTGCAGAAGAACACCATATAAACCAGTGCAGAAGGCAAAATCAGAACTTCTCGTAGGTGAATCTGTGAAGCTCATATTAGTTTGGTCCCAGTGAGGCTTTTATTCCAGCACATAAAATCTTTGAGTGTAGCTGATGCAAAGGATGTTTATATGCTCAGTAGGAATACCGATGAGAGATTTTTCCCAGAGCAAATGAAATAAAAAGGAGGTTTGTTCATAAGCAAGTGCTCTAAATCGTAGTGAAGCTAACGTCTTAATGTTGAGTTCGGCTCAGAAGGAGTTGGAACAGATATTTCAGATCTCTTAGAGGGAAGGCAGGTAACCTCAGAAGAAAAGCAGATATTTCCTTGTCAAACCAATCATGCAAGCTTGGATTCTAGAATTGCAATTGACTGTAGTTTCAAGCATGGGGGTTTTTTTCCTTCATCCCACAGGAATGAGAATGAAGACAGACGGGGAAAAGTGGAGGGGGGAGGAGGGAAAAAGATGCTTCTGAGCTGGAAAAGTTTGGAGGATTCTAGGAAGTGTAGTTAATGCAGACCTACTTAGCTCTGTTGGGCTGAGATACTTTGATGGGCCGTATAAAATGCCTTGCATTTGATACTTATTTTTTCCATAATACTACAGAACCTTGTGCACTTCACGAAGCACTGAACGTTAGCCCAGAATAGTCTCAGAACAGCCCTTGTATCACTGTCATCTGTAATTCCAGATGTGCAATAACATACGTAGACATACACAGCCGTGTTTTCATTTTTCTGGTGGAAATCAGGATTGACCTTAATCCACACTGAAAGAGAAAATATTCTTGCCTTATTCCTTTTTTTAAATTGTATCTATGGGAGTGGCTAGCTGAAGGTATATAAAGAATTAATTTAATGCTGTTTGACCTTTACTGCTTCTAATATACCAGAATACAATTGTTTCTACGTGACGTTGATATTAACATTAAGTGGAATTCTATTATCCTTCGAGTTGACATGTAGCATTGGCAACCAGCAGAATTACTGTTATGGGTTTTTTTGTTGGTGTTGTGTTTTGGGGTTTTTTTGACAGACAAAGATGATGAATTTCTCCTAGCACACAAGATACAGTTTCAAAGATACCAATGAGAATCAGTCAATGGGTCAGAGAAACACAGTTCAAAGACCTATAGTTCATAAAATCTTTATGTACTGCTATGAAAATAAAGGGGAAAGGGAGCTTATGTACATACCAAAGAAATGAAGAGCCAGCATAAAACTTTCTTTCACATCCCACAACTGAACCTAACTTACATATTTCAAGAGAAAGTGTGTCCAGACGTGGCTTTTCTGCAACTGTCCCAGAGTGTGTGCCATTCGCAAATGTAATAATTTGGGGTTTTGCCATTCTATTGTTCCTAGGCTGATGCATCATTTCCAAGCTATGCTCATTGTGACCAAGTGCAGAAAAACTAGTTGGCCACAAGATTTTTTTTTTCTTTTTTTCTTTTTTTTTCTTTTTTTTTCTTTTTTTTTCTTTTTTTTTCTCTTTTTTCTTTTTTCTTTTTTCTTTTTTCTTTTTNTTGACAACTTGAATTGACATTCCAAAACTTGAATGACATTCCACCCCCCCCCAAAGCAGAAATCTTAACTTCCAGGCAATAAAAGCCTGAGAAGTAATTATGTTGTCTGTTAGCTAGCTCATGGTGTCCTTTACACTGTTATTACGTATCATCACGTCTAGATTAGATGTTTTTCAAATTTCTTTTAATTTTAGATAAATAGCTTTCTTCTTTTCTTTTCTTTTTTTTTTTTTTTTTTTNNNNTTTTTTTTTTTTTTTTTTGAATACTGCACTTCTACAACAACACCTACCACTGGCTTTATGTCTAAAGTATTATTTACTGGAAGATGTAAAGGAAAATGTACAAAAAGTAATGAAAGGCTTAATTTAAAGTTTATTTAATTTCAAGGCTTAGTTTAAAGTAATGTTAATAACTGGATCAAGCCTTAATGAAATCACTAAGTTCCACTCTGATTCTACTGTGGTTTCTGTGGATTTTTCATCTTTCCCTTCTTTCTTTTTATCTCCTTTCTTCCCAGTATGGTGCAGCTGCCGCTGTTCTTAGCGGGAGGGATGGAGATTTCCCCAGATGACCATCAGTACTGCTTCCCTGTCGGTTAAGCAGATTCTATCAGAAAGATAAATGAAACTTCATTTTCCCAAGTCAGAGCCAAAATGTACGTACAGCCCAGACTCTTGGCTCGCCAAGGAACGTGAGCCAATTCTTTACAGATCTTTTCCTGCTATCCCGTTCTGTTGCTGCTGACTCTTTAGCCACCTCTCTTGGCATTTTGATTTTGAACGCGCGTAAGTGAGCCTGGTTTTGAAAAGCAGATGTTTGGTTTGAACACAAGTAAAAGCGAAGGAGTCGGTCCTGCGATTTATAGAGCACCGCTCAGGAAAAGCTGGGCGTAAAATGAACTGTTGAGGAATTTTACAGCCATGCAGCTGGTTTACTAGAATTCAGAATATATTATGTGCTGAATATTGAACAAGTCAACTGGGACAGTTAGTGAAGACCTGGTGCATTTAGGAAGCATGGTTAAGTTGCAGGGGCACATCCGCCGAACAAGTTGAAAATACGTTTTTATCGTGTGCACCCACTCTTGTGAGAAAGCTGGTTAATTGATCCTCAGACAGTATTTGCAAAGTGGGCAATGACTTAAAATGCTCAAGCTGTGCGTGGTAAGGAAGTGCAGTATGGGAAGTTTCAGGTTTGGTTAATGTCGATGGATTAACATCTGTAGAGAAAATTGTCAAGAAAACTGTCAAATTGTCAGGACCAAAACTTGGTGTGATTTGTAACTGAAAATCAGTCAGCATCATGCATCCAGCTGCCGTCTGGCTTTCCCGTAACCTTCCCTTGTGGGAGGCTGCCTCTTGAGGAGATGTTTTCCATCTCTGGGGCACTGACCCTCGTTGTGGACTTCTCTTGTGCCATTGTGGAGCCCCAGAGACTGGGAAGACCGGGGCTTTTTCTACAGTTACACCTTTGGTGCTGGGTTGCGCCTGCGAGATGCTTCTTTTCTCCCTATCTTGGAGTGCCTATATTTGAAATGGGGATGTTGATTTATCTGTTTTTGTGAGACACTTTGAGACTGAAAAGGAAAAGCTGTGTAAATGAGTTATACATTGCTATTACTAACAGGAAAATATAGATCAGCGGTTTGTTAGTGAGGTAGATGACAGGCTCCCCGAAGGCTTTACGGCTTCTTCTGGGCTGGTTCCCTCCTGTGTGACCCATCAGAGCTCCGCCGAGGAGACCCATTTGTTGAGCGAATGGAAAAGTCTCATACAAACAAAACCGAACAGATGTGATGCTCTGATGTTCAGCCGCTTTATTAGCATCTTCACGTTCTCCCCAATGAAGATAGCTCTGTGGTATTGTCACAACTCATCAGCTCTGTGTGGTATTGCACAGTTGTAACGCAGACAATGCTATACAATGTCAGCAAATTACTGCGCCGGCCTTCAGTTGGGCTGATTTTCTCCTCCTTTAACTCTCTTGGCTTTTGAAGAGGAAAGAAGTATTTTGTCTTCTCATTCATGACACATACGAAGCGTGCCTGATTCTTCTTTCTTCTCTTTCCCTCTTTTCCCTTCACAATTCCCATATTCCTCTCCCCACACGGAGATGAATGTTGGCAATAACAAGAACAGACATTAAATGCTGATGCTTCGTTTGTTTGGCGCTACGGCATTTTGTTAATTTTGACATTATTGCCAGGATTATTAGCCACTAAAATTCATAATTTCACAGCCTTGAAAGGACATAAGCGATATGGGAGCCATGAGTTTTTTGCTGCTAATGGAGCGATGGTCCATGTAGTTAATTGCCCTTGAAAAGGAGCGATGGGTAATGGTCTTACTGTCGCCTTTGTCAACAAATGCTTGACTCCCACAAGAAACCCTAAGGTTGAAGATCAAATGTGTGCGAGCTGCTTTTCTTCGATGATGATAATTATCCTTTTTGCAAAAGAAAAAAACGGCAGGACTACATCATTCATGTGTTTACTTACACGATATACAGCTCTGCTGGGGCAAGAGGATTACAAGTCAAGACAGAGAGCAATTTACTGATCTCCTTTGTCAAAAATAAGCATTTTGGACAACGTGCATACTTTGTCCTAACCAAACGGCTGCCATGCTAAAGATCTGGATGTCATGTTAGACCTCCCCGTGCACACATGAATATACCTAAGTTTGTACCCACTTTAATAAATCCTGTTGCCCGGCCTTGAATGCAAGGGTTACAGAAAAATCTTGAAGGACCAGCTTTTTTTTTAAAGGAAGCTTAATAATGCAGATTGGGAATCAGTGGTCTATTTTAGTCGCTGTAACTTTGTATTGATTTCATGGAGATTTAAGGATGTGCTTTTGAGAATTCCGTTAGGCACCTATTTGTGTCTTTAGCTGTAAAAACCTTTATAGACTGGTTTCGAAAATTCTTGTGATGTTGCAAAGACTGGAAGCACACTTAAGCATTGGTTCAAGAACAGGCAGCTGTTTAAATCCATCCTGTTCAAGAAAGCTCTTATATCTACAGGGAATTTAAGGAGGTATGGAAGGTCAATCCATACAAAGGGGTATCCCGAGTCAGAGCTCTATAGCGATTTAATAAAACTTTCATAGATGCAAAATGTGTTCCCTTTCTCATTAACAACTAATGTTTCTCAAAGATTCATTACTTCTAACTTTTATTTTTTTACTTTTTAAAAGGGTTTTATTTCTCAGGGTTCCAAAAGAAATCTTTTTTGAAAAAGTAAATCCCTCACATTCTAAAAGATCACAATTTAAATTACTTCTGTTTGTCTTAATTGTTTTTAATTTACAATATTATGTTGATTTTGTCTTTCAACTGATGAAGTTAGTGATGGAAATTCACGGGCTGTGACAATATATGCAATCAATTAGTAACGCAACGCCATAATTTATGCTCACTCTTTCTGTATAATATACATGGGTGGGATGTAGTGAACTCAAGAATAAGAGCAGCATACAGCTGAATGAGAGGAATACGAACGTACGAGCATCTTTTGGTTTGACTGTAGAACAAAAAGGGTTACTATCAGGTGGCCATCCGGTGGTGGCCCATTTGAGTGCCTTAGAGCATGGAAGGGGCAGCTCAGCCCAAAGTACCAAAAAAAGAGATCTGAACAAAGGCCCCATGAAGTCAGTGAAAACTTTGTATGAGGCTTTGAGCAACCTGGTCTAGTAGGAGATGTCCCTGCCCATAGCAGAGGGGTTGGAATTCGAATATGTTTAAGGTCCTTTCCAACCCAAACCATTCTGTGGTTCTATGATTCATCCTTAGTTTTGATGTCTGAATCATGCGGATAATCCCATCCGCCTCTGCCAAGTTACTCTTTGCCTTTAAGTTCTTTTATGGTGTAGTATAGAATATTAGACACGTGGGACAGTATAGCTCCTACTCATTAGGAGTGATTTATGTTTTCAAGAGGGTGTCTGTCCTTAAATCACTTCTCGCGGAGTATGTCATGCTAATATCACTCTGTTAAACAAATGTTTTCAGGTAGAGGGGGAAGAGCCCCTCTGAAGGCAGGTGCACAACATTGATGGCACCGATACGTAGGTTCCATGAATGTACTAGGATTTAATTGTTTAATATATTGAATGCATACTGCCAAAACTTTGTGTGTGTCCGATTTACACCTCACTTCACGCTTATTCAGCTCACTCCATTACATGAGTCATTCTTGTGGTATTTTGTCTGGGATCAAAATCACCTGCTAACTTCTTAAATAAGGCATGGCTTCATGAATATGTTAACATTTTATAGCGAATATTTTATGTATGCTTTGTCTGGTTTTGGACATAATTGCTATACACGTAAGAGATGTGGTTTCTAGATTTTTGTTGGACTGACAATGATTAGACACCTGTTTCCGTTCGCCCCCCTGTCTTATTTCAAGGCCTGTTGCACCCCGGCCTCAGTTTTTGTTAGGCTTTTGGATGCTCGGAACAGTATAAATGAGAAATTACCGATCGTTAGGAAGGATTAAAGAGCTCAGTGGTGGCATCCAAGATAGCACTGCTTGTTTTGCTAAGCCAGCTTTAGGAGGGAAGTCAAGAAGCGTTTATCCAAATCACTTCCATGAGTCGGTTGCTTGGAGGTCTAGAAGCAGATGTGCTGTTGACCCCTGTCCCTTGTTAACTGGAGTTTATTCTCTTCCCAAGAGAAGGAAGAGGAGACTGATGGGAAGGGACTGGTGTAGCAGGATGGTGGGAGGGGGCTTCCTCGTGCCCTGCCATGGTGCAACCGCCAACCGTGTGGGCTGCCATCAGTCACCGAAACGGAGAGTTTTCTCATCTCCACATAGCAGCATTACAGTTTTTTCCTCACGTCTGCCTAATTTGGACAGAGCGCAAAGACAAGAGATAGGACAAGAGGAAATGGCCTCAGGTTGTGCCAGGGGAGGTTTAGGTTGGATATTAGGAAAAACTTCTTTACCGAAAGGGTTATCCAGCATTGGAACAGGCTGCACAGGGAGGTGGTGGAATCGCCGTCCCTGGAGGTATTTAAAAGCCGGGCAGACGTGGTGCTGAGGGACGTGGGTTAGTGGTGGGTTTGGCAGCGTTGGGTTGATGGTTGGACTCCATGATCTTAAAGATCTCTTCCAACCCAAGTGATTCTATGATTCTGTGACAAGCAGCTGACATCCCTTGGGTGGAGAAGCAGTAAACAGCCCTGGGGAAGCACCAAGCTCCTGATGTTCCACTGCCAGGATGCGGGAGTGGGATCTCGGGCCATTTTAGTATCTGCTCCTCTTGGAAGGGATGGGTTGCGGTGAGCTGGGCACGAAGGCAGTTTGGTCCTTTTGAGTTCCAGCAAGCGTTTAGGAGAGCAAGAAACCAATGACCGCAGCCTTTCAGGATACATGGGAAAAGAGTTGAGTTTGTCTTCGTGCTTTTATTGCTTTACAGAAATCTAAAAGTCCCTACAGAAAGACACTGTGCTGCGAATAGAGACATTTTACTTTCCTGTTTATACCCTGTTATACAGTCTGCAATAGCTCTGATGTGTTAGTGAAAAATTGTCACCTGGGTGACTGACAGCACTGAAGCACGGCTCCCTTTCCCCAAAAGCACACCCACATCCCCATCCACGCGGGCAACGGGAGCGAAAGCGCTTCATTTCCACGTTGAATCTGCCCTGTGGATAAACAAAGATGTTTCATTTCCCCACGTTGTCCACTGGGAGCCTCTTGCCTGTGGCCCAGGTTAATAAAACACCTCGTCACCCTAATCAGTTATTTCTTTGGGAACTGCGCGCGACACCCGCCGTGGCCTTCACCGAAAATGGCCTTGTGTGTTGTGGTGGGTTCCAAAAAATGGATTCTAATATGGTATTTCTCAAGTGAATCAGGAAATGGGAAAGAAAATCTAGTAGGGCTAACAACAGTCTGAATTTAATGAGGAAGCAGGATCTAGCTCCGTAGCCAGCAGCACATGACGGAATTGGTACAGAACTGCCAGTGATCATGGTAAATAAGCAGGTGCTTATAAGTGCTCTTTTAACAAATCCAGTGACTGCTTTTAGCATCAGGGTGAGGCTCCTTTGCATCCTGCCAGTGTTTTTTATCGGAAGACTAAAAAGCCAGTTTTGAGTGCACAACAGACATGATACCATGCCCACTTGAAGGGACGAGAAACACCAAGGACTTAAACTGGTATGAAAGTGTCAGAGGGCGAAAGAATTAGAGGTCAGGTGCAACGCTCAGGCAAAAAACTGTGCAGAACCCAGAAGAAAACGTGTCTTCCCTTGGCTCCCAGCCCTCTCTTTCACATCAAGGTTATTCACTTTGCGAATGATTCACTGCCACTGCTGTTGCCGATAAATGTCAGCCCAGAAACCTATCAATGTTGTGGAAAAGTCAAAGTGCTTTTTTTTTTTCTTCAGTTTAGATAAAGTTGTTCATGTTATTAGGGCCGTCGCTTCTCTTGGAGAATTACCTCGGCTCTAGCAGAAGCTCTGGAGTGGCGTGAAATAGTTTCTGGCTTGTGTCTGTCCCAGGGTACCTGCGGAGACAGCAGCGAAAGGCATCGTTAACGCCGCTGATGAGAACACCAGCGTTGAAGGTCTTTGGCAGGAGGTGTCTGGGTGGGCGTTGCAGCCGTGGGAAACTCAAAGTTGGGGTGATTAAGTGGATTAAGAGGGTTGCGCGCTCCCGCTTTTTCAGTTTTGAGTAGCGATTTATCGTTTAATGCGCGACTGGTGTGTCAGCAGTATCAATTTACCAAGCGTCTGGAAACGTGTAATTGAGCTTTAAACATCAACGCTCAGCTGCGGCGCGTTGCTCTAGGTGGGTGTCCCGCTGCGCTGAATTGCCTCGTGAGAGATGGGAGATGAAGGCAGAGATAATAATTTCCTTTTGATGCAAATGTACGCGTTTTACAACAACGTTATATGATAGATCGCGTTAAGCAGAACAAATAGCAGAGCAAAGCTGAGATGAAACAGAAATAATCATCCAAGAATGCTTCTTAATTACTCAACATTTACATTAAGCAGAACAAATAGAATAGCAAAGTTGAGATGAAACAGAAATAATCATCCGAGAATCTTTCTTAATTACTCAGCGTTCACAAGGGATGTCTACACTGGAAAGGGGGTTTCATGCATTAGTTCAGGGACTCATTTTGATGACACCGAGCAAAAATTTATCTAAAAGAGTTTCAATTTATCTAAATTGAAATTGATGGAATTGATCCTTCTATTTAAGTAGCTGCGTATTGATTAAGGGGGCTAGAATCTGTTCTATCTTTCCTGTAATAGGTGATTTGAGACAGTTGAGTTGAGACATATAATAGAGCAGGATAACAGGAATATTATAAATGCTAAAGAGATCGTGGCCATTACCACTTGATTAGCATACTCAATTTACCTCTAATTTTAAATTAAAGTCTTAAAGACTAAGTTTTCAAAAGAAACTTAATGGCCTGTGATGTACTTAAGCTCAATAAAGCGATGAAACCATGACATTCTCCAATGTCGTGCTGAGAAATGGTATGTTTATGTAGTTGTTCGATGGTTAATAGAAAATTACGGCTTTCACAAAGTTTGGATGTTGCGTGAAGGTATCTTAAGCACTTGAGGCGTCTCTGAAACTCCACATAATCCTGGGTTGTTTTTTTCTTCAATGACATAATGTTCTTTAATTATAAGGCAATTATTTCTCTCAAATGATAGCATATAAAACCACGATATGGTAGTTGTTAACCTGTATTTTACATCTTGTCATTTTGTCCTCAGTCATCCTTGCCGTCGATTCAAGGTCATTTTACAGCATTTAGATTGATACAGACTCTAAGTACTGGATATATGAATAATACATAAGGACAGTATCAATTCAGAAATAGTAATAAATGGTCAAAATGGGGACTTTAATTAAAGTGTAAGGTAAGAAAATAACTGTTTGGCTGCTATCTTAAGGGCTGCTTTCAAAAATGTCAGTTTTATGAAAGATGCCTTCTTCTGAAAGCCAGACATACAATGAATATCTTTCAGTCCCGTAGGTGCTTTCACTGAAGAAATTCTTCTCATATAAAGATGAACCAATTTTCCTAAACTGTCACAGAATTACAAGTTTCAGCCTTGAGAATTTTAGCTGAAGAATATTTCATACGAGTACGTGGCAATTTTTTTTTCCTGGTCATGTAAAAATGCCGGTGTTGTAACCAATTAATGTATTGTGTCGGGCAGAATGCTTCAATGAGACACGTTGAATTTCACTCTGTCTGTAAGAATGACTGGTTCGGACTACGAATAGTATGTGAGATACAGGGTCTGCAGACTAATTTTTGAAGTATCCTGGCTGGGGGACAGAATTCTGCATGCCCATTTGTGGCTTTTAGACTCCATTTATCTTCTTTTCTTCTGGTTTTCCTCCTGTAAAAATGGCCGAAGCAGGACTAAAAAATTCATCCCTTACTAACGAATTGGTTTGCCTCTGCAGTTTGCTTGCCTTAACTTCAGAGAAATATGCAGGGACAGGGGTAGTCCGTTTGTGTGAACTTCTCTTCTTGCCCGTGTAGCTCCGAGTACACTCCTGCGCTCCCAGGGCTGCATTTCTTTTCCTTGTAACATGTTGATTAGGTGTAATATCCGATGGGATCCATTTTTGCTGAGAGCCCAGAATTCGGTGGCGATGTCTGGATTTGTGGTTGGCATGCAAAGTATTTAGTCAAATTGTTTTCTTTTCATGTCACTTACATGTAGACATGAAACCCAGAGCGCTGATTATGCAGTCACACTTTTTTTTTCCCCCTTCCCCCCCCCCCCCAAACAACTATCATTGACNCCCTCCCCCCCCCCCCCAAATGAATAATATTCAGTGATAAAGTTGGAAGCGTTGTGCGCTGTTTCCACAGCTGCGACGAACTGGGAGCAAGGAAAACAATAGCTGCATATGCACATCTGCATTCCAGCTGCTGCCGACTCCCACGTTCTCCTTTTATCCTTTTTGTCCTCCCATTTGAGCAGATACATTTTCTCAATGACAGGAAAGGTTAGTGGCGGATATGCTGCCAGCTTAATAACATTTTGGAAAAAAAAAAAAGGTATTAATGTATGAAAACACTAATTGCAACTTGTATTTGTGGGGTGGCGTGAAGTTGAAACTTCTGCTCGACTTTCATTATACGATTTTTATTTCTCCCTGTCCTTGCACGCAGGGAGAGTGCCCCCGAGGAAACGCGGATAAAGGTTGCTGTTTCTCTTCTCTCCCAGCTTGGTTCCACAGTCAGTTTTTTTTTCCTTTAAAGCCACCAGCTCGAGGGACAACAGTTTCTTTCCCACTGTACACCAAGCTCTGCCTCGCTCCCGGGGTGCCAGTTGCGTCAGCAGGAGCTGGGAAGGTAAAAGAGGGGTAGAGCTGCTCCGTATCCTTGAGATGCAAAATTGATCGGAACATAGAGCCACAAACCCCAACGTTTTCTGGCTTCTGAACCTTGTGAAATCACAAGGATTTCGCTGGAAGTCCCCCTGCTTCTTGCTATTGCTAAATGTTTACTTTGGTTAACATGACTCCGGGTGGCATTTCTAGGTGCCGGATGGGAAAAATACGTTCACGGTATAAGCAATAGAGTGGTGTAAGGACATCGTTCCAGTGACCAAACGTCAGGGCTTGCGTGAGATCAGTTTCCAAATGACTTTGAGGTTGAGTTAATGCATCAAAATCCAAATGGCATTTGGTTAAAGCAGGATAGCTCAGCTCCTGTAGGTCCTTGCAAAAAGGTAGTTGGAACAAAATTAACATTATTAGTCCATGAATAAATAACTGGGGTTTTTTTCTATTCTTTTCCTGTATTTGATAGAAGAGCCTTAGCTGATTTAAAAACACAAAAAACCCTCCCACTTCCCCAAAAAACAGGGAAGAAGTAGGGCAAGATTCAGAATCTTTCAAGTGCAGTGTTTGCAGTAGCGCTGCCAGGGTGATAAAACAGTAAATAATGGGAGTTAAACTTTTTACATAAACACTGGGTTTAGAAGTGGCTATTTTTCTGCTCTGATTTCTAAGCGCGTAAGAATTCAAGGAAAACAGCTGCAGATGAAACGAATGCGTGCATGTCTGCGTGGGAAAACGGCGGTTTCGTTTTATGTGCACCGACACGGTGAAGGTCTGTGAAGCTTCAGAGCTCATGTTCCGTCTTTAGTGTTGCTTTTGCTTCTCTGAGCCACCTCTGTTCATAACCCACCTCACCCTACAGAATCTTAACCATTTTTATCTTCTAGCTTATGACGTTAAATGATCGTAGCATCGTAGAGTCACAAGAGTGGTTTAGGTTGGAAGGGACCTTAAAGATCATCCAGTTCCAATCCCCCTGCCCGGGGCAGGGACACCTCCCACTAGACCAGGTTGCTCCAAGCCTCGTCCAACCTGGCCTTGAACCTCCAGGGATGGGGCAGCCACAGCTTGATGGATTTGTAGAGGTTTTTTCTGGCATACGTTTAACAGTGGCAGAAGACCTGAGCCGTAACTCATACCCCCGTGAGGAGCTGCCTCCACACCCTAGTAATAAATTTTGCTCTCCTTTTTTTTTGCAAGGAGATTTTCTTCTGTAAGTCGTGCACCCGCCAGCTCAGAGGAGTAAATCCCTCGCAGGTATCCGTAAAAGTGTTACAGATCTAATTCAAACCACTGGGACAATATTGTAGGCACGCAAAATATCTTGCCCGCAATCTTAAGCAGGTAAAAAGAAATAGGCAGCTTAAGCCAATACATCCTTTCTGCCCTTCATTTATATTGTTCAAGAAAAGGGTATGTTTTTTGACAGATCGTGTCCTAATGTAAAAGGCATTTCCTTCGCTCCTTAGCGTTGTTCAGAATTTTAACCAGGACAAAACGCCACCCGGCTGACTTGAGAGTTATTTCCATACCTATAGCATCACTCATGTTCGTGGCACGAATTTTGATTGCTTACTTTGGGCTTGTTTCAGCCAACTACCTGGCTGAAATCGCATTCTTATGTAAATAACTGTATGTTGAACTGAAACCTTAGCTGTAACTTTACTTTGGAACTAAATATGCGGAACCGAAGGCAGAAGAAAACGCTTTCTCCCGCGCTGCTGCATAGCTGCTATTTTTGAAAGACGGACTGTAACTTATATAGTATAGACTCAAGGCTCCTTAAGCTTATTTCCAAGAAGCCTATATTGCGTGAAAACCAAAAGTTTCACGCGAGCATTTAGAAAACCTATCCAATGGACGAGTAGACAGTTGCCGTAGACCGTCAATACCGAAAAACTGTGATGGACGGGTTTTAGCTGACCTGCTCTTGTCTAGAGCAGATATTCAAACTTACTAACACCGAGATGCCTGCTGCTTGCTTTTGCTCACATGGAAGCGTGATAAGTGGCAATTAGCAAAGGCGAGACTTGTCACCCGTCTCCAAGTTAGGAAAAGACTGGGAAGAGGACATGAGAATTTAGAAAACGTCAGCAAATTGACTTGGTACAAAACGTGGCTCCAGACTACGGGCTTTCGTTGTCATCGGTCTGAAGGGACGGTGACTCGATAGTCGCTGGCAGCTTTGCAGCGGTTCATGTCAGGCTGCGATAGCTTTAATTGCGTCTCGTTGAAATAAGCTTAGCTCTATCTCTCTGCCCCAGTGTCTCCTGTATCAGCCTGCCCCTTTTCCAGCTTTTACTCTCCGATTTTCAGTTTTAACAACCTTAGCAGATTCAGCATAAAACACTTATGTTTTATCTCAAATATTTCTGACGCAAAACAATTTTTGTGTGTGGTTTGGGGTGGGTTTTTTTCCATGTTTGTCCGTGTCTAATCAGGAACTTAGCGTGTCTCTGCCGTGCTCCACCAGCCTGCTGGGAGGGCTGCAAGCAGGGGAGCTTCTAGGCAGCTTCTGCTTCCCTCCCGAGCATCTTACAGAGCTCAAAACAACACCGAGGTAAATGAGAGTAAGCACATCTGCCCAAAATAGCAGCTTTTTCAAATTATTAGGGTTTGCGGGCTCTAGGCTAAAGTCTCCATCTACCATAAAGAAGTCTTTATTATATCTATTTTCACTTACTGGTCATCGAGTCTTGCTTCTAGTGATTTGCTGGCTGTAAGTGGGGTGTTGGAGGTTTTTTCTTTTTTCTCCCCGCTAACTTGGACCTCTGAGGACTGGGAACCTCCAAGCAAAAAATGTCATTGATTTCTGTATTCTTTACTCATCTGGGATAGCTGTATTTCTAGTTGTTGCGCTATACAAGCAGTTTCAGGTCAGATGTCAGAGCTGTTCTTCAGGAGACCCTAAAACTACTTTATAGACTGGTAGCTTCTTGCTGTATTTTACCAGTCTTAACAAGGACTTGCATAGTTATCAATAACAATCCCTTTAAATAATGTGGCATGCATACCTCAATGCTGTCGCTCTATTTGCGACGACTTCTGCCACGTTGTTTTTTATTTAAAATATTCTTTTCTAAATCCAAGACTAGAGCTTATTATTTCAAAAATTGAGAAAAATTTGTTCAACGTATCCTGAGCTATGCAAGCATAAGAAAAATACGTTTTCCCCATGTACTAGCTAGAACTGTGCTAGCGAAAAGTTCCTGAAATTAGAAACTTCAAACTGAGCTTCTTTGTTAATCTTCAGTGAGCCTTAAAAGCATCTCAGTTTGAAGACAATTAACGCAGTATTTTAAAATTATGAAAGCTTAAAATGAATAGTTTTGTACACGCACATTACAACATTAGAAACAGCCCAGCTTTTTTCTCAGTGCAGAACCCACCCTGAAGTCAAGGGGCGAAATACTCGATAGAAAAACTCCATAGGGAAACTTTTTTTTTTAAGGAAAACTGGTTTGGCTTGCACATGTTTTAAGACTGCGTAGGCACCGGGGGAATGCGGGGCATGCCAGGAGAACCTCCTCTACTCTACAGACCTTACGTCTTGCTCTCCGCTTCAGGGGCCACCGTAGTGTGACTGTGCCGAGATTCCTGCCATTGATCCACTTCTCCACTTCGGTTCGTTCTCCAGATGGGAACAGGGAAACTAATTGAGCTTCCCTGAGGACATCAGAAGGGGGAAATTAAGCCTCCAAACCTTAATGTGTTCCTCAAGCTCAAGTCACGTTGGGTTGAGTGTCCCCGCGGTGATTTACACCCACAAAGACTCCGAATCTGCGGTTGATCTTTAACAACTTAACAGTCTCTACACCTTGAGACCGAAGGTAGGAGTAACAGAAAAGCCACTGGCTTGGTGTTGTGTCCTTCTAGATTAAAACAGGAAGGGAAATCGTGTTGGAGAGCAGTATCATGAGCTCAGACTCCGGATGGAGGATTTATTTGTTTATTCCTTTATTTTCAGAAAGCTCTGAAATATTTCTCTTGGCATCCAAGCAGCAAAGGGCCGATGAAGTCATCAAGATATTCCCTCTGGCAGTCCCTCGCTTTAAAGTTTCCACTACAAACAAGTAAACAGAGCGGTGCACCAGGCCACTGGCATGAAACAGCTGTCTTGGCTCGAACAGTTACCACCGTGTTTTTACTGTAAACATCTGAGCAACTTCCCTGCTGGTAAAAGAGATGCAAGAGTAGAAAAAGCACGAAGAGCCATCCCCCATGCAGAGAGGAGAAATTAATTCTCAGTTATTAGCTGAATGCTTCACGGAACTTTTACTTAGTTCCTTGGAGGGGTCAAGTATTCACGAGTCTTCAACCCTATACTTTATACAGAGTATTTTCAGCCTGTTGCCTTTATGTAAATGTGCCCATAAAGGTCAAAGGCTAAACAACTATAAAACTAGATTCTGTGGCCTGTCAGCAATTGCTTATTTTTAACTGTTTACTAGTTATTCATTATCCTAATGAATTCCAGACCGTTCACGGTCATAACTTGCTTTCTGCATTTGGGATTAAATGCAACCAGTTTATTCTAAAGAATTAGCTAGTCTTGTGGTGGGAAGCGATGAGATCTGTAGAATGTATTTCACAGATGTTTCATGGCAGTTAGTGGGCCCATGAGTTTATCTTCTAGAGAACTCTTCCCTAAATCAGCATCTGCCTCTTATTTCCTTTATGTTCAGGTTTTTTTTTTCTTCTCTTGCACAGTATAAATACAGTTTCAAAACAGTCACGTTGAAACACTTCTCCTATTGCTATTAATGCCGTTTACCTCCGTCTGACTGTCTTTTGCTCAGATTATTTTTTTTTGCCTATGAATGGTCCGCAGGTCCTCTGGAAACAAAGTACTTTCACTGAAAAAGTAATATTGGCACATAATGGATCAATTAGGAAGGCATGGGGTGCAGAAAAGTGAAACAAATCTTGACCATTTTTGTAATAGTGAAGAATATTATGGTAATTAGAGGTTGGGATTTCTCTGAGACGTTGCTATAGTTGAAATATTTTTACTTAAAACTGATTATTTTGCAGATCTCTTTTTACATATGGGAATATAAAGATGCGTGTCTATTTGGATGTGTGCATATATGTATATTCAGATATATAGCTGTGCCATAAATAGCACACGCGCAGGCATATGGGAAACACACCAAAGTGTCATAAAAGAAAAAAAAAAAAAAGGCAGCGACAGAGAACTGCAGCAGGACCGCTTGTATGTGCATCGTAGCCAGCATATTGAATAACTTACTCAGGGGGACTGCCGAAATAAAATACATTGCTGTATGCCAGATATTTTCCCAAGAAGAATATGTATAGCTGAGGCTAATTTTTTTTTTTTTTTTTTTTTT